>JAYJML010000040.1:0-230000 GCA_035610835.1 Ophiura sarsii
CATTTTTACCCCTAGTGACCTTTTCTTGACCTTTGGCCTTAACAGTATGATTGACTTTTGTTCTTGTCTTATCAATGCCCACAAAATAAAAGAAACTCTGTTAAAATCGGAGCATGCCTTATATTTTCCCACTGTAAAGTTCAATGACCCCTAGTGTCCTCGTTTGACATTTCACTTTTAGTGTAGAAGCACCCTATATGTACATGGATCCAAGGAATCTTTTGACCAATTCTGAGTATCATCAGTTATTTCCCCTCGGACAAGTAGGGTTTTGAGTGAATGGAGTAAAAATTTACATTTTGACCCCTAGTAACCCCAAACATTTTTCGATTTAAAAAACCTAACTATCATGTATGCGTACAGTCAAAAGGGATATGTTGGCCAATTCTCACGATCCCAGGTCATTTCACTAAATTGCAAATGTGTTTTTAGTGAAAATCCCGTTTTGACCCCTAATGACCCCTGTTTGACAATTGACCCCAAGGTCATAATTGACTTTTTTTCTTTTCTTGTCAATGCGCACAAAATGTCTGAGTTTAAGCAAAATCGGAGCATGTTGAATCACGTTTTGACCCCTAGTGACCTCTGTGTGACGTTTGACCCCTTATGCTTTACAACCTGAGTAGTGGTGCACATAAGGGTTCTTATGACCAAATATGGTCATAATCGGGTCAATGGTTACGGAGCTATAGGTCCCATGACAGAAAAAGAAGAAAGAAACAGGTAGAATACAGTATATTAACTAGAGATAATTGTGATCTTAGATCACGGATATTAATCGAGGGCTTTGACCTTTGACCTTGCTATATGTTGTCAAAGGGCAATAACCTTAAATTGTACTGTATTTGATAATTGTTTTTATAAATTTCAGCCCTGAAGTAGTTAAAAAAATACATTTTGAACCCTAATGACCTTTTCTTGACCTTTGACCCCAAACTTATGATTGACCTTTTTTCTTGGCTTATCAATGCGCACAAGAAAAAAGTAGTCCGGTCAAAATCAGAGCATGTCTTCAGTTTTACACCTGTATAGTTCAATGACCCCTAATGACCCCGTTTGACAAGTCACTTTTAATGGAGAAGCACCCTATATGAACATGGATAAGAGGAATCTTTTGACAATTTCTGACAATCATCGGTAATTTCGTCTCGGACAAGTAGTATTTTGAGTGCGCGGAGTGAAAATGTACATTTAGACCCTTAGGGACCTTTTCTTGACCTTTGACCTTAACAGTATGATTGACTTTTGTTCTTGTCTCATCAATGCCCACAAAATAAAAGAAACCCGGTCAAAATCGGAGCATGCCTTATATTTTACCCCTGTAAAGTTCAATGACCCCTAGTGTCCTCGTTTGATATTTCACTTTTAGTGCAGAAGCACCCTATATGTAGATGGATCCAAGGAATCATTTGACCAATTCTGAGTATCATCAGTCATTTTCCCTCGGACAAGTAGGGTTTTGAGTGAATGGAGTAAACATTTACATTTTGACCCCTAGTAACCCCAAACATTTTTCGATTTAAAAAACCGAACTATTATATTTGCGTACGGTCAAAAGGAATATGTTGGCCAATTCTCACGATCCTAGGTCATTTCAATAAATTGCAAATGCGTTTTAAGTGAAAATCACATTTTGACCCCTAGTTACCCTTGTGTGACCTTTGACCCTTTATGCTTTACAACCTGAATAGTGGTGCACATAAGGGTTCTTATGACCAAATATGGTCAAAATCGGCCTAATGGTTACGGAGCTATAGGTCCCATGACGGAAGAAAGAAAGAAAGAACTAGAGATAATTGTGATCTTAGATCACGGATATTAGTCGAGGGCTTTGACCTTTGACCTTGCTATATGTTGTCAAAGGGCAATAACCCTAAGTTGTACTATATTTGATAATTGTTTTTATAAATTTCAGCCCTGAAGTAGTTAAAAAAATACATTTTGAACCCTAATGACCTTTTCTTGACCTTTGACCCCAAACTTATGATTGACTTTTTTTCTTGGCTTATCAATGCGCACATGAAAAAAGTAATCCGGTCAAAATCAGAGCATGTCTACAGTTTTACACCTGTATAGTTCAATGACCCCTAGTGACCCCGTTTGACATGTCACTTTTAATGGAGAAGCACCCTATTTGAACATGGATAAGAGGAATCTTTTGACAAATTCTGACAATCATCGGTCATTTCGTCTCGGACAAGTAGTATTTTGAGTGCGCGGAGTGAAAATGTACATTTTGACCCCTAGGGACCTTTTTTTGACCTTTGACCTTAACGGTATGATTGACTTTTGTTCTTGTCTCATCAATGCCCACAAAATAAAAGAAATCTGGTCAAAATCGGAGCATGCCTTATATTTCCCCCCTGTAAAGTTCAATGACCCCTAGTGTCCTCGTTTGACATTTCACTTTTAGTGTAGAAGCACCCTATATGTAGATGGATACAAGGAATATTTTGACCAATTCTGAATATCATCAGTCATTTTCCCTCGGACAAGTAGGGTTTTGAGTGAATGGAGTAAAAATTTACATTTTGACCCCTAGTAACCCCAAACATTTTTCGATTTAAAAACCCGAACTATTATATATGCGTACTGTCCAAAGGAACATGTTGACCAATTCTCAGCATCCCGTGTCATTTCGCTAAGTAGCAAGGACGTTTTAAGTGAAAATCGCGTTTGACCCCTGTGTGACCTTTGACCTCTTGTGCTTTAAAACCTGAGTAGTGGTGCACATAAGGGTACTTGTGACCAAATATGGTCAAAATCGGGTCAATGGTTACGGAGCTATAGGTCCCATGACAGGAGAAAGAAAGAAGAAGAAACAGCTAGAATACAGTATATTAGTCGTTTCTCGACTAATATAAAGAAGAAGAAAGAAACAGGACAAATACAGTATATTAGTCGTTTCTCGACTAATATAACTAGAGATAATTGTGATCTTAGATCACGGATATTAGTCGAGGGCTTTGACCTTTGACCTTGGTATATGTTGTCAAAGGGCAATAACCTTATAATATCTTAAATTGTACTATATTTTATAATTGTTTTTATGAATTTCAGCCCTGAAGTAGTTAAAAAAATACATTTTGAACCGTAATGACCTTTTTTGACCTTTTGACCCAAAACTTATAATTTACTTTTTTTCTTGGCTTATCAATGCGCACAAGAAAAAAGTAGTCCGGTCAAAATCAGAGCATGTCTTCAGTTTTACACCTGTATTGTTCAATCACCCCGAGTGACCCCGTGTGACATGTCACTTTTAATGGAGGAGCACCCTATATGAACATTGATACGAGAAATCTTTTGACCAATTCTGACAATCATCAGTCATTTTCTCTCGGACAAGTAGTATTTTGAGTGAATGGAGTGAAAAAATACATTTTGACCCCTACTGACATTTTCTTGACCTTTGACCCCAAACTTATGATTGACTTTTTTTTTTGGCTTATCAATGCGCACAAGAAAAGAGTAGTCCGGTCAAAATCAGAGCATGTCTTCAGTTTTACACTTGTATAGTTCAATGACCCCTAATTACCCAGTTTCAAATGTCACTTTTAGTGGAGAAGCACCCTATATGAACATGGACCCAAGGAATCTTTTGTCTAATTCTGAGTATCATCAGTTATTTGCTCTCGGACTAGTAGCATTTTGAGTGAATGAGTTAAAATTTACATTTTGACCTCTAGCGACCCCAAACATTTTTCGATTTAAAAAACCGAACTATTATATATGCGTAGGCCTACGGTCAAAAGGAATATGTTGGCCAATTCTCACGATCCTAGGTCATTTCACTAAATTGCAAATGCGTTTTAAGTGAAAATCACATTTTGACCCCTAGTTTCCCTTGTGTGACCTTTGACCCCTTATGCTTTACAACCTGAGTAGTGGTGCGCATAAGGGTACTTATGACCAAATATGGTCAAAATCGGCTCAATGGTTACGGAGCTATAGGTCCCATGACGGAAGAAGAAGAAAGAAGAGAGAACTAGACATGGACTGTGATCGGAGATCACGAATATTAGTCGAGTGTGTTACATGTTAACCCCTTCGAGTGGTAAATGGAGTAAATAAATACAGTTGAACCCCTAGTGACCTTTTCTTGACCTCTGACCCAAAACTTGTAATTGACTTTTTTGCTTGGCTGATCAATGCGCAAAAGAAAAAGGTAGTCCCGTCAAAATCGGAGCATGTTTTAAGATTTTCACCTGTAAAGTTCAATAACCTCTAGTGACCCCATTTGTGACATGTCACTTTTAGTGGAGAAGGACCCTATATGAACATGGATGAGAGAAATCTTTTGACTAATTCTGACAATCATAGGTCATTTCCTCTCGGACAAGTAGCATTTTGAGTGAATGGAGTGAAAATTTACATTTTGACCCCCAGTGACCCCAAATATTTTTTGATTTTAAAAACCGAACTATTGTACATGCGTACGGTCAAAAGGAATATGTTGACCAATTCTGACGATCCTAGGTCATTTCACTAAATTGCAAATGCGTTTTTAGTGAAAATCACGTTTTGACCCCTAATATAAAGAAAGAAAGAACTAGAGATAATTGTGATCTTAGATCACGGATATTAGTCGAGGGCTTTGACCTTTGACCTTGCTATATGTTGTCAAAGGGCAATAACCTTAAATTGTACTGTATTTGATAATTGTTTTTATAAATTTCAGCCCTGAAGTAGTTAAAAAATACATTTTGAACCCTAATGACCTTTTCTTGACCTCTGACCCAAAACTTGTAATTAACTTTTTTGCTTGGCTGATCAATGCGCACAAGAAAAAAGTAATCTTGTTAAAATCGGAGCATGTCTTAAGATTTTCACTTGTATAGTTCAATGACCTCTAATGACCTCGTGTGACATGTCACTTTTAGTGGAGAAGGACCCTATATGGACATAAATAAGAGAAATCTTTTGAGTAATTCTGACAATCATAGGTCATTATCTCTTGGACAAGTAGTATTTTGAGTGCGAGGAGTGAAAATGTACATTTTGACCCCTAGTGACCTTTTTTTACCTTTGATCTTAACGGTATGATTGACTTTTGTTCTTGTCTCATCAATGCCCACAAAATAAAAGAAACCCGGTCAAAATCGGAGCATGCGTTATATTTTCCCCCTGTAAAGTTCAATGACCCCTAGTGAATCTGTTTGACATGTCACTTTTAGTGTAGAAGGACCCTATATGAACATTGATCCAAAGAATCTTTTGACTAATTCTGAGTATCATCAGTCATTTTCCCTCGGACAAGTAGGGTTTTGAGTGAATGGAGTAAAATTTACATTTTGACCCCTAGTGACCCCAAATGATTTTTAATTTTAAAAACCATTCTTTTGTACATGCGTACGGTCAAAAGGAATATGTGGACCAATTTTGACGATCCTAGGTCATTTCACTAAATTGGAAATGCGTTTTAAGTGAAAATCACGTTTTGACCCCTAGTGACCCCTGTGTGACCTTTGACCCCTTATGCTTTTCAACCTGAGTAGTGGTGCACATAAGGGTTCTTATGACCAAATATGGTTAAAATCGGGTCAATGGTTACGGAGCTATAGGTCCTATGACAGGAGAAGAAAGAAACAGGACGAATACAGTATATTAGGCGATTCTCGACTAATATAAGAAAGAAACAGCTAGAATACAGTATATTAGTCGTTTCTCGACTAATATAAGAAACAGCTAGAATACAGTATATTAGTCGTTTCTCGACTAATATAAACAGCACGAATACAGTATATTAGTCGATGCTCGACTAATATAAGAAAGAAACAGGACGAATACAGTATATTAGTCGTTTCTCGACTAATATAAGAAAGACGAAACAGGTAGAATACAGTATATTAGTCGTTTCTCGACTAATATAAGAAAGAAGAAGAAAGAAACGGCAGAGATAGAGAACCTTGATTTTTGAAAAATCAAGGTAATGATTTGAACACCCATAACTAATAACAGTTACAACAGAAAGACAAACAAGATTATATTGAATAGACAAGAGATTATGAGAATACACAAGTTTCTTTCAAACTAGTCTGCTTTAGTATACCTTTTTCCTTGTACCGATAGAGGGCTCACTCCCCATGGACCGCTCCCCATCCTCTGATCTCACCCTCGGAAAAAAGGTCTACTTGCATTGGATTGACCTTGCTGACCTCCGTATACCTTTACACTAGTGCTAGTCCAAAAATTGGACGCATATGTAATGAGCAATTTGTTCGCGTGGGGTTCAAAATTGACCAATGGCAGACACGATAAATACGAATTATATGAATATTTATATACCGTCTTCGCAGAGAGAAGAATCTTGTTCACTTTGATAAATTCAAAATGTCGATTTTCTGGCACTGTATAGCCGCCGTTTCGGTCTAAAATCACACTTTAGGGGGTTATCTTTGACATTGGTCCTCGCCCAAAATATCTTCGTCGGAGATATAGCTACATTTCCGCATATGTGACTATTTCCATGCTATTTCCTATCTTTCAATATCGTGTAATAAAAAACCTTTTTACGTCCAAACAGAGACAAATAATTTGATAATTGTTTACGATAACTATAGAAACTCTTACACAGTCACAGAAATACCACCTTCACGCGTTTCTAGATGTACAAACAGCAAATTCAATATTAGCGCGTTATGAAGGGGTGTGATACTATCGTGACGCATAAAAAGCATCGTCCCTAGTAATCCCTAGTGTGCTTAAAGCACAGTTCTTTTGTAAATCCAATGCCAGTAGACCTTGTATTTGGTCGGTTCTCGGATGGGAAGTATCAGGGGGTGTTGTTCGACAGTGAAATTATACAAGGCATACGAGTAGACTACTTTCAAACAAGCTGTAATAGCACACACATTTTTTTAGCACTTTGTCAAAAAGGTAAAATCACCATGTTTTACATAATGGAGTGTATCTTGAGTTTGATAAATCCGATATTCATGATCTAAAATTCTAATAAAATAGTACAGTATGCCAAAGATGATGTAAAAACAGCGGACCTAATCCCATCGATTTTGATGATGACAAAAATTATTGAACTTGGGGCATCGATGGGTACTAATCATTTTGGGACAGCCTGTACATGTGCTATGCACTTTACTCCGTCAGGTATCAAATGTTGTTTACGGTAATAAAGATCGCGACCGGGCCACAGCGGCCTAGGCGTACACCGCTGCCCCAACGCACTTATCAAACTGTGTGATACATTTCACGGACATAAATTATGCTATTGAGCTAATTCATGAAGGGCGCCGCTCATTAAATAAAGTCAGTCGCATCATCGGGTTTTCCCGATGTCAGCGGAAAATTCCAAATCGATTCACTGGTAAATTGACTTCGTACATTGTACGGCTGCTCAGAAGATTTTGCTAGCCAATGATTGCCTTCGTGTCAGTTTTTCTGTATTGGCGTGAATCGATATATAGGCTATATCAACATACTTTTTACCGGATCAAAATTGGTCAAGTCAGTCGAGAGTAACAGAATTTAAAAAAATCTTCTTCCGATATTTTCGGAACGCCATTTTTTTGATTGACATTCTAGGTCGAGTAAGATGATGTGTTTATTTGTTGTCTGTGAGCTTTTGTGATTTTTTTCCCGAATTGGAGTATTTTTTAATTGAAAATAGACATTTGAAATTAAACGCTGGTTCCAAATTTAACAGACAGCACATGTATTTAGATACACAACAACAGCAATATTAAGGCACCATTTGATAAAAAAATTGAATAACGAATAGGATGCGCAGAAACCTAATGGCGCCATAAACATGCGCGATAATGGCGGAGAAAACACGAAATAGGATAATGATAAAAAAATGTGCAACAGCCCGTGTTTTCAACGCTTCAACATGTTAGAATGAGTATGATAGGATGGAACATTAAGGTGAAACGTGACTGAGTCGGTGGTAGAGATAAATGTCGGGTCTCTACAAGAAAGTGTACGGGGACGTGTACGGGCGTGTAGCGGGGATGTACATGTACACAAAAATCGCATCTGCGCATGCTCCTGTCGCGACCGAAATCCAACACACAAGCAATGGGCGAGTTTTATTAAGTGCAACGTGGACCTTTGATTTTTAAGGATTTAGGTCAGTAGTCACCAACAGGTAAACAAAAATGTTTCACACCAGAAAATATGCCAAAATGCGCCTGTTTTGTTTTAACAGAAAATAACATTTATTGTTAAAGTCCAGAGACCTATAAAAGTATTCATTTTTGAAAAGCATATAGATCAGGGATTTATATGGTTATATTTTCAAACCAAATTATACAGGGTGTGTTAAAATATATAGGGTGGAACAATAAAAAGTCAAAAATTATAATTAGCCATTGTATAGTAATTAGCATATTGCATGAAGAGCATGACAATAAACAACAACAAACAACTTGGTTCTGTTACACTGATATTGGTGCTGTATAAATAATACAAACAATAGTCATCATATGTCTAGGCTAAATAGATATAGGGTGATCAAATTAAATCCAAAGTTATGGATTTGAGCATGGTTTTGTTGGATATTGTGAGTTTTGTTTTTGTTTTGACTTGACTAATTAAAAACAAATACAAACTAAAGCAAAAGATAGCTCAGAGGAGAAAATCACTCGTTTTGAAATTTTGAACCATACAGGGTGACATAAATTGTTTTGCACATTTATTGCATTGAACAGATTAATTTCTATGGCTTTTCAAATGCCGTTTAAGATTAGATTTATCCTTGTACATTTTGCCACAAACGTCACAGATGTAAAACTGGTCAGAACTTGTACATACCAGATGAGACTTTACATGTCGTTGAAGGCTGCTTTTTCTTGAGAAGTCTTTATTGCATTCCCTACAAATAGACGTACATTGAAGCTGTTTGCCACAAACAGGGCATTTCAATAATCCTTTTGCAGCCATATCTACGCCCCTTCTGTCTTTTTTTGCACAGCACATGTTACGGTATGATTTTCAAACAGCCCGCATGCAAACATAATAGACCTAATCAAAACCTGAGGGTATAAAAACATCCAGATCTTGACACCCAAGCACGAATCAATGCTCATTTATTGATCATGAATCTTGAAAACTGAAACCCTGCTTTGAATTGTTTTACACCCAGCAGCTGTATACAAAGGTTTGTTTTACTTTGTGATAAGATATGGTTAAGATAAGATTATAAATCAGGTTGGACTTCAAGTGACCAATCGTGTTTAATTCTTCAATTAAAACAAACAAATGTTTTTATACCAATCGTTTTACACCAACTTAATTGTATATTTTGGATTTGTTCTCATTTTGTAGGTGGTTTTCGAAGCAAGAGCATTTTCACTTTACGAAGACAATGTCTTGCGTCAAATGTACCAAATATTCCAGGGCTTGGATTCAAATTGTTCATCGTACGGTGCCTACAACCCTAGAGCATTTTGGAAAATATTTCAGTTGTGGGGAGAACCCGTGAATCGTTACGCACAGCAAGATGCATACGAATTCTACTCCGATTTGACATCTCAATTGGACGAAAGCTTACAGGTAAGGGACGCACCATCTGATATCCAGGGTGGGCATGGAGGTTTGGGTCGGGCACACTTCTAAAATGTTGAGTAACGTTTATTCAACGTTGAGTAACTATGCCACAGCCACTGACAGTTCAACAGTTGAGTAAACAATGCCCAATATGTTCAACAGTTGAGTAAAATGTTGGGCATTTTTATTCAACTATTGAACATATTGGGCATTTTTACTCAACTGTTGAATAAAGTTGACATTGTTTACTCAACTGTTGAACTGTTGCATAGTTTATCAACGTTGAATAAACGTTTTACTCAACATTTTAGTAGTGCAGCGAGGTTTTTTTGGCGACTTCGCCGCCAAAAACAGCGGAGGTTTTTTCTCTATTTCTAATGTTTTCCTCTGTTTTGAGTTGGGTGGTTCAAGTAAATTTGTTTCGCATCGACAGTGGGTCAATTTTTTTTCTTCCAAAAACTTCCATGCCCCCCCCCCCCCCATACCCAATTTCACGGACATTGAGTCAAATAATATCATGGGTGGCTTAATTCAAATCATAAACAGTTATTCAATATTGTATTATAAAATAATGGATACAATGCACATTATAAAATCACTTGATTTTTACCTTAGTAAACGGAATGAAAAAACAAAATCATGTTATTTATTCTGTGTTTTGTGATTTCTCCGAGGTTTAAACCGGACTAAGCAAAATGTAAAATAGTTATCATATTCAATTTACACGGACTGTTAATAATTAGTACTGTTAATATTTCATATTTCTTAAATGTCGTAGCTGCAATGTCATCATTGACCGCTTTGATTAATAGATTGGTAGTAAACATTAACGGTTAGTAACTATTTATAACTGATCCATTAAACAACTAGATGTTATCTTTATTGATTTGCATGACCCTACTACATGATGGAGTACTCGAATCTCCTTTTTTTGAAGTAAATATTGGTGTTTTTTTGTATGCTGTAATTAATTACTTTTAAATTGTATTACATGCACTTAAATGGTATTTCAATATTTTTGGTGATTACATTTCTAACAAAGAAGGATCTTTCGTTGGCAATGTTCATCTTCCCGATCTTCTTTTTAACACTAACCCCACGTAGTGGGATTAGGGTTGAAACTTTCAAGGAAGAGAAATATGTATAATGGCAGGTAAGGTTCACTCTGCCAACTGCCAAAGCAACATAGCACACCTTTTTATCAAGTTTGTCATTTCTTAGAACTGATATCGGTCGCTGATGTCGGCAGACGCGAAGGGGACAGGCCGAATGTCCGTCCCCCGATCGAAATTAGTGTACTAAGGCCGTGAGTGACCGATTACAGTTCTAGCATTTCTCAATCTTTGAACTTTGCAACACTTTTTACATCCATGAATTAATCTCATATTCTTAGGCCTATATAATTCAAAAAGGTATCAATATATACCATGTGTACATGTAACAAAGAAGCTGCGTCGGCATAACAAATATATAATAATATGAAGTAAATTATGGATTTCGTGGTGTAGTACTTGATTGGTTTAAGAACTACTTAAGTAACAGTACACAATATGTTATTCAAACTCAAGAGATATTGTATGTGGTGTTCCACAGGGATCTAAACTGCGCCAATAAAGTATCTAAACACTTACAAATGGTCATATTTATCGGAACCTGAAATAGTATTCCAAAAAATAATTAATTAATTCGATTCACAGTTATCTTCTGCGCATTGTGACACCTCTTTTGTTGCGCTACGATGTTGTCTGGTGGATTTATGGGCACTTGAGTGGCTTAAGGTCGAATTCAAAAGTTGCAAAAGCCCCTATTTAAGCAAGCGTTGTACTGAAGATCAGCATTATTTTTGCCCGCCTTTTATAAATGATTCGTTTGTCGCGTGTTGGATAATTCGATTGCGATGAACATCAGCATTAATTGTCAATAACAAAACAAAAGGGTCAGAGATGGGAGACATAAATCGAGATATAAATCAATAATTAATCAATCATTAATTGTCATGGTTAAGTAAACAGAACAAATTGGTGTATTTTGTCTTGATTTTGCCTGTATGTGATGCTTGTGTGAGTTCCCTTCTGGAATTGGGGTGAACTAAAGAATTGAAAGAAGTTAGCAATTGGTTTAAGACCGACAAATTATCAGTGAATCACTTCTCAAACAACTCGTTGTATACGTAGTGCATTTTTACCAATGATTGCTGTCTACCTTTTTATGTATTACACACTTTAAGTCATTTAACAATGCTGTTTGTATTTATGTTTGTGGTGTCCAGGAAGTCAACTTAAAAGAGATTTTCAAGAAAACTTTTCATGGTGTACTTTCCGAAGTGAAGAAATGTCGCGATGGCTGTAACCATAGGTAAAGTGTACGAATTGATTCAGCATGATATAAAATACAAATGATATAATATAACGATAACACAATTAAGGAGAAAACAGTGTTTATCGATAAACTGTGTTTATCGATAAACACGGTTTTCGCTCGAAAAACACAGGTTTTTTATTTTTATTTGATAAACTGAGTTTATCGATAAACTATGTTTTTTGAGCGAAAAACAGTGCTTATCGATAAACTGGATTGAGTTTATCATATTGAAAAACACTGTTTTTCGCTCGAAACACTGAGTTTATCGATACACTCAGTTTATCAGTCGAAAACAATCGACCGATAAACACTGACCGATAAACTCAGTTTATCGAAATTGAAAAACCGAGTTTATCGATAAAGAGTAAAAACAGTGTTTATCGATCAACTGAGTTGATCGATAAACTATGTTTTTCGAGCGAAAAACTGTGTTTTTCAATTTGATAAACAGTGTTTATCGATAAACTATGTTTTTCGCACGAAAGATACAAGTTTTTCAATTTAATAAACAGTGTTTATCGATAAACCATCGAAAAACATAGTTTATCTCAATAAATTCAGTTTATCGGTCGAAAAACATTTGTTTTGACCGATAAACCGATAAACCTTGTTTATCGGCATAAACCGTGTTTATCGAACCATTATACATTAATTTGCGATAGGAGTGTTCTACTAGGGGATCACGATTAAGTACTGGGATTTTAGGGTGCTTATACAGGCACAATCCCCTCATTTAAGTATGGGACATCACGATATATACATTCTTCACAATACTGACAAACTGTAATAAACTCCAAAACCATTATAGCTAGCTCCTACGTAAAGATTTTAAATTAGAAATTTGAAAAGAAATGTGGTTTCTCTAATTTAAGATATTACGCGTGGAGATTGATTGAATATTAACGCAGCTGTGTCCAAGACCAAAGCAAAATCAGTTTTAAATTTTAGTATTTTGGTCGTACACGCATGGTCGGTTTAGCAATAGTCAGATTATTGATTAACTGGTAGCGACTACTCACTGGTCGATAGTAAGATGAGGATTGTGGATGCTTCACCTGTCACACTACGTCCATGCTTGTCCAAAACCCAAAACACTGCTCTTTGTTTAATTCTTTTCGTAGTAGGGTTCTTAATCTTCGTGAACAATGCCTCTAATTGACGAGGAGGGAGAAATTATTCCATAATTCTGTAATTTAATATTTTTGAGTTTGAACCATATAGTTATGAGCGTATTTATTAACTAGTCAGTTTTTGCTGAGGACTCTATATTATTATCAACTTTAAGTTGATACCTCAAATTGCTTAATGATTTTCCCCCAATCCAACAACACAATACTGAAACAGCGGGTAGACCTATAACTCAACCGATCTTGATTATAAATGTTTTATTTATGGTTCTACATGATTTTCGGACAACAATTTGCTTATGAATTCCTTTATGTTTTCTGAATACAGTTACTGTCGTGAAGAAACATTTCAAGGAATAACTCTGCCCGTGAAAGGTCTTCAGTGTATCGAACAGTCATTGGAATCGTTTGTTGATCTGATTGAACTAGAAGACCTGTACTTCTGTGAGATATGCAATAAAAAGGTAAAGGAACCTTGATAAGTTAACTAAAGATGCTCTTCAACTTGACCTCAACGACTAGGAAAATCAAGGTGCAGTATTGTATCTATTGCGGCATTTTCGATAAACACCATGCCCGGCACCATGCACGTGTAATTGCCATTACACGATGAAAAAATGAAACTAGATCTTGATCTGGTCAAAGACCAAGCCACCTTGATTTTTCTCTCGTTCCTGACATTTGACCCCAAGGTCATCATTGAGTTTTCTTTTTATCTTAACAGGTAAGATGCATCAAGTCCAATAAAAACCGGAGCATGTCTTCAATTTTATCTGTGTATAGGTTAATGACCCCTTGTGAACTCATATGAAATGTCACTTTTAATCACTGAACACCCTATACATGTATGTTCATGGATCCAAGGAATCTTTTAACTAATTCTGATGGCTACCAGCATTTTAAGGTAATGGATTGAAGATTTACATTTTGACCCCTAGTGACCCCAAATAATTTTGCATTTTAAAAACCAAACTATTATATATGCGTATAGTCATAAGAAATATGTTGACGGATTCTGACGATCCTGGGTCATTTCACTAAATTGCAAGGGCGTTTTGAGTGAAAATCACGTTTTTGCCCCTAGTGACCCCTGTATGACCTTTGACACCAAACTGTGAAGACCCTATATAAAAGTTATGTGGGGGTTCTACTGACCAAGTCTGGTGATTGTAGCACGAAAGATGTAGGAGGAGACGCATTTTGTAGATGGGTTTGAGGAAAGAGTAAACATTGACATTTTGATCCCTAGTGATCCCAAATAAATTTTGATTTTAAAAAACAAAATAATATATATGCGTTCTGTCATAAGGAATATGTAGACCGATTCTGACGATCCTAGGTCATTTCACTTCCGCTGCAGTTGTTGTTCTTATTGTTATTTTCGTTGATGTTTGATCTGTCTTCAGAGACGTGCAACTATGCAAACGACAATCAAAGTTCTTCCACCTGTTCTTGTGATACGACTGAAGAGATTTCAACTAACTGACAGTTTCGGTGGCTCGGCCAAATACAATGGTAAATTGGAGGTAGGTTTAGATTTACTTATACCATGACAATATTTGCCTTGCAGATTACACCGTATCAACAAAAATCCGAGTGAAATCAGTGGTATACGCAATTTTAGAATGTCATGATTCATGAAGCTGTATAGGTTTTTGCAGCACGCCATGGGATAAATTGCACGCGTGCTAGCGATTAATTAAACGCACGCAATCATTTAATGCATTTCTTAAGGGGGGACTTAAGGTCATGTTTTTTATACTGGGTACCCAAAAAAGGTGGATCTGTTACATTTGCACTACATATTATTACTTTGCATGCATATATTTTCGCTATTCTTTATCACACATACTCAAATTTGGTCTTATTTTGATGAGAAAGTATTTGGCCTTTATTTTAAAAAGAAAAATATAAACTACCATGGTTCTGTCAATTACAATAGTTCGTTAAACCTAATTAGTCAGGGGTGGAAGAGTATGTGGAGGAGGAGTATGTGGAGGAGGAGGAGTGCATAGTTGAACAAGTATGGTGCAATATACATTGGGCAAACATAAAATGCACTGTTTTCACTCTTGGTACAATTCTATATTGAAAACATAACATTATTGAAGCATATTTGAATTAAAAATATAATTAGTTAATTAGGGAATCATTAATTAGTTAATTAAGGAATCATTAATTAGCATTAAGAAGCTCAAAAAATTGTTAAGAAACGTAAGTTGGTCGCCGTTTGCGAATGTATGCAAACATTTGCCTGCACCAAACTGTCCATTTTAAAAGTATAGAAAGGTTGAGGTACCCTTTTGAATAAATAAATTTAACTATTTAATTAAAAATTAAAAGAAGATATGTAATTAACCTCATGTATTCTGTATTGTCTGGATGTTAATTAGCACATTTTGTTAAATGCGTTTGTGTGGTGTTATTACTTGTTTTTAACTGTGTTACCAAATAAGTAAAAGACTGCTGGTTTTCATCAAGCTTGTAAACTCAGGAGAACATTAATTTAGGTATACGTGATTATCCATAAATCATTAAATTGAATATATTTAAATTTGCATCTGAAACATGATTTTACATTCCAATTTGAAGTGGCAAATGCTTAAAGTGGTATGATATTCAAATAATGTTCAATAAAAAGGGGCCCTTTAACTACAGGGTGACTCAAATTTTCCCAATGGCACATTGTTAGTGGCATACAATTAACTGCGTTCATCCTTCTTGCACCTTCATGATGTGCAAAGCACATTCAAATGAACAAATTAGGTTAGTTTCCATAATGTTTGAACCCAGTATTCAAATTTCAAGAGGCTGATTTAAGATTGAATTATAAAATGTTATCGTTTTAAGTTGTATTCAACATATAGGGTGATCCAATGTTGATTGGCGAACTAATCAAGCAGCTTATGCTGGTCATCCTATACTAGGTCAGGTCAGTTGCATTCCTAAGAATCAAAGTGCGACGGATGCGGTGCACAGAGCACCGCGCTAGTGCGGACAGTATGATGGGGATGTGCCCCCTCACAATTGGAATTTGTTTTAACCCATTTGGTGCGATCTGGTGTATAACTTTGACAAATAGTTTGAAAGGCCACCGCTTCATTTCCAATTAAAGGTTTTTTTATCAATGCTAGATGTTATATAAGAAAGAAGTTATGCATAGGCCCTACTGATATTTTCTTGATTTAGATGGTTGAAATTCATTATGTTGAAAAACAGGTTTCCCAATTGTTATTAAAAAACCCGGAGTTCCACATTTACCACCCGGGTCGCAGAGTAACGGCGAATGGATCGAATGAATCGTGATCAGGCGCGGATCCAGGAATTCTTTTAGATGAGGGGGGAGGTATATTTGAATATTCTGGCCAAAGTGTGACGAAAGCTGTGCAGGGGGAGGGGGGGGGGGGTGGTATGAGGGTGGATGTGCCCCCCTCACAATTGGATTTTTTTTTAAGATTGTTGAACCCATTTGCTGCGATCTGGTGTATACATTTGACCAATATTTTATTGAAAGCCACCTCTTCTTTTCCAATCAATATTTTGGTTTTTATCAATGCAAGAACAAAGTTGAGGCTGATATTTTCCTTGATTTAAGTATAGATGGTTGAAAGTTAGGAGGGGGAGTTTGAGGGGGGGGGGTTGTTTTGACAAAAGAAATGCGCACGAAAAATGTCCGTGTACTTTTGACTCATAATTCCACGATTCCTCTTGTCAAATGAACAGACAGAGCCAATCTCAACCGACACGACAGTCAATATAATTGGGGTGGGGTGGTCGACCGCCCCGGGCTACGCCACTGCACACACGATACCTCGCGACACGGCGACAGCAGCCGAGCCGTGGTATTTTGTCAACCCATGACCATGTGACATATGGTTGTATAGACCCCTCTACTTAGGCAAATACCCGTGCTCTCTCCCCCTTCTTCCCCAGTTTTTCTCCCCCTCTCTCCCTAGCTCCTTTTTATTTTATTTTTACAACATTTATCCGGGGGCACGGGCCCTCGCGGCCTCCCAGGATCCGCTACTGGTGATCACGTTTTGACGTAGGCCCAAAATGTTGTAATTGAACTTTGTGAGCGTGAAGCGCGAGTATCAGGTGGTTCAAGACCCGAACGGGAGTTGCATTTCCTTTGCCATTGGAATTTTTTGAAATTGGTTCGTTGAAATATCAACCGAACTTACAACCGATGGCGGCAATTCATCCTTATTGGCCCCTGCCGCCCCCCCCCCCCCCCCCCGCCCCCTGGACATACATTTGCCCCACCCCACCCACAACCGTTGACACACTCTAATCTGTATTCATGGTTAATAGAATAAACACTACTTTATACCCTGTACACACTCCACCTCTGATTGGGACGCATTTTATCGATTAACCCAACCCTAAAACAAGAAATACTAGAGTACATATATATAATGCCCGATCTGAGGTTGACAATATGAATATGATTTTTCTGTACCGGGAACAAGGGAATATAAAAAAGTAATGCATTGATAAATAACATGTAATATCAGCCAGAGAACAGGAAATAAGTCGATCTAAAAATTAGAAATTAAATAAAAATAGATATCATAAATAAAGTAATAATGTATATGTAATCATTTTTGTGCCAATTTTGCGCAAAAATGACCAAAATGGCCTATTTTGGCCAACTTGTCTTTTTCAAAAGGTCACAGTTCAAATACTATTGATCTACGATCAAAGTTGTGATTGACTTTTTTGTTTAAAACACTCATCCCAACAAAATAATATACTTTTTATAGTCAATAGCTCATTTTTAAAGTTTTTTTACCATGTAAAATTTAGTTTTTGACTTCCCATTGAAACACATGTGACCTTTGACCCTAAATCGAGGTCTAGGGTCATAACGTGCAACCTACGAACGTGGGATAAGGTAAAATATTGATCAGGCATATATTAGCTTCATTTTAAGCCACATTTCATCTGTGCCCTACATGGAGAGTGCTAGATTTGTTTTCTGAAGGAATAAAACATGCACGGCCTATAATAGTCTATTTGTTATAATTCTCATTCGGTTTTCGAAGTGGTGTTTACTTTGGTTGAATCCATTTATTTTTAAAGTAAGCATTTTACTTGAGTGCTTACGATTCAACCAAATTATTCCCGTTTCGACCACCGATTGTTTATTGACGACTTCAGGTTCTTTTCCAGTTTCACATTTTAATTAGGAATATTTCAGTTTCTATCATTCATTGATAAATATTTCATTGTTTATTGATTCAAGTTTAATATTTCATACCTTTAATTGTTGATATTGACTTTAATTCAAATAATTTATCTAGTGCAAGGTTTTGTTGATATTAAATATTGTTGTATGCTAAAAAAAAGGTTACATACCGAGTGTTGTTTTTGACGTTTAATTTACTCTGGTCCTTCAGTTTTACTCTTTTAACATTCTTAGTTGGTGAAATAAATTCATTGGCTAGGTTTGTGACACTGGCACATATGGTCAACTCTCATGAAAATAGTGCAAATGAGATTTCAGAAGTTGAAGAAAAAAATTGTCTCCAATTTTATTTATTACACTATTTTTTAATAGTAGACATGTACTGGATACTAGATTTAAAATTTTGTGAACAACACTCATTGCATTTTTGTACAATATAACGTTGAATTTATATTATAATATCACTTGTTTGCAGCTTTTGCTCCATGTTTATTACGTTATATACTTCCTATCAGCTCTAAATCAGAACGAGTTTACAAACTGTGATGCCAAAAATACAAAATTATAGTTACGAAAGCATACTTCTACCAATTACAGCGAACAAAATGCAATGTAATTTTGTAAATTGCAAGTATTATGAATTGTTTTTGGTCTTCACATCACTGTTTGAACCTCAGCTTTAAAACTAAAAAAATGCACGGTTTTCCAAAATGAATATCTTTGTGCAAAGTATAAAATATATCTTTAATCGTATCTTTTTCCAAGCGTTATAATGTGTTTTTAAAAGTTAGCTCAGAAACAATAAATATTATGCTTTACCAAAAACGCTGGCATTGGTATTCGGACTTTATGGGGTGGGTAACGTAATAAACATATACAAACACATGTAAACAAATATATTCAACATCGACCAAGTCAGTTTATTTTGTACACAGACATATCTTGTAAATGGTATTTTAGTAAAAGTTAGGTTGCCTAAAGTCCACTAAAAGACAGTTCTATATATTGTCGACTTGCTCTTTTGATGTAGGGTAAATATGGTGAATAACGTAATAAACATGGTCACTAAATCGACAGATGTAACATGGCACTTTACAGATATGTTGTTAGACCATGACATTATTACCTTTATGTAAATTTTAATAGCACTAAATATTGAATAGCCTTTTATCTCTTAAAATTAGTAAGATATTGATTTGTTTTATTTAAAATGATGGTAGTAGAATTGTTAATAAGATTGTACTCTGATGACCTTTTTGTCTCCACTGTTGCATTTGGTCCTGCCGGTATCGCCATTGGTTTTTTGCACTGTGTGGCACATATTTCTGTTTAATAAAGATAACAAAAACAAAACAAAGTTAATGACATATATTGCAGCTGTTTCAGCTAGGTATACCGTATTTATTCACACAATTATACGAATTGGTTTATTACGTTATCCAATAGCCATAGAACTATGCATCATTGAAGCATGCAAACAAATGAGATTGTGTCAGTATGTGAGACAATATGTATGTACACTAAGTTAACATTCATAAACACATAATAAATGTTGAATCACTATGAACAGGGTGCAATTATATTTATCAAATAATGGAAAGTTTATTACGTTGTCCATTATAAGGTGGTTTCAGTCCTCACATAGAATAGTCCACATATTACAATTATAACATTGGATACAATGTATGATACTCAAGTACATCAATCATGAAAGTTACTGAATTGACGCCAACATTGACATGAGACTAGACAATGAGGTTGGTTACGTTATCCCGTTTATTACGTTATTGGCAACTGCAACAGTGCCTAATGCTGGCTTATAACGTATATACAAAGCAATCAATGAAGATGTTAACGATACCTACTGCATTTCTTCACATTATTAACCCCATTCTGATATCATAGGTCCATTTTCAATGTGCTTAAGAGATCTATAATGACTTCAACTGTCATTCAGCTTAATGTTCATATTACTTACAAGAAAAAATGAGGAATTCTTACCATTCGTCGTGGTTTTTTTGCATTGTACTTTCATCGAGTATCCCCCATGCATGCCTGCGAAAAGGGCCTGCCACGTATCTTTGTTTAATACAGTCGTAGAGAGCAGCTGTCTCTCTGTCGTTTTATTCGACAACGTAATAAACGATAACGTAGTAAACGTTTTTCGTACTCAAAGTACCATGTAGACGATCTGGAAAGAGCTAGCGAGTGTTCCAAGTAACCACATAGTCTATGTATATGTATCAAATTGGTTTTTAACCAAAAAGTGTGTTTTGATACATAGTTCGGGAGAAATCTCAACAACGTAATAAACATCCTTAACAAGGTCGCATGCTTTGCAGCATTTTGATTTCTTCTCAAGGTCAGACATGCTGCTATAGATTTTTGATAATATTATTTTCCAACACCCATGTTCGTTTAGATTCAGAATATGTACATTTAAATGTTTAAATGTTAATTTTGAACAATGTTGATCCTCAATATGTCGCAGGTAACGTAATAAACATCAACATCTCGGACAACATATATGAAACTGAAACAGGTAAACATCGTAAAAGATGTGCATTTTTTTTCTATCCATGGAATATCGCTATATGTTCCCTACAAATTATGACATATCTTGTAGAAAATGGTGCCCTATTTGTATTGTAATTAATAAAGGCAAAATATACATTTATGCTGCGGACATGGAAATTTCGCTAATTTGGGGTATATGAGGACATTTTTTTGAGTGAAAACACGTTCAGAAGTATATCAAAGTATATAGATCCAAGTAGAAAACATCAATATCTATCTAGAAAAGAAGTTTTTCAAGCAAGAAAACATTGCATAACACAGAAATGGACCAAAGACATCAAAAAGTTCATTTTGCACTGTTTTCATGAGAGTTAACCATATGTAGACTTTCGTATCAGTCGCATGAATGCTGTATTCATACCGGGCAACAACGGAAGAAAGACCAATGAATTAAATAAATACGCATTTGAACTTGGATTACGTGCGCTCAAAACGTTAACCCATAATGTTAATACTGTGTTATTTAGCCAGGCGCTCCATCGTACCTGTACCGTTTAAGTATGCGATTGCGTATTAGTCCTTCACATTCACGCATTAACAATTTCCTTTTGATGAACGGAACCATTAATTTTTAAAATAGTCGATACGATTAACCAATGTAGCTGACAGTACATTTGACAAGAAAATATGAAATAATCAATTCAACCACTCAAGTATAAAGTATCCACCTGGTTAACTACCACGCGTTCACGCACGACAATATTACAGTTTATTCCACCTAATTCCTTGTTGATATCAATATAATTATCCCAGCTAAACGCTGTTTAATGTGACAAACAACCCTTCAATTTCTGCATGCATAGCGATAGCGTTATAAAAAAGTATTGGGTCTGCCTATACTTGTTACTAGCCCAAACAAAATAGACAAAACACAACAACACTACTCAACGATATCCACATCGTTAAATAACACCCAAACAAAATGACAATGCCATCCCCAATTGCAATTGTTCGATTGATAAATTATAAATATTCAACAATATAACAAAATAAGATCTCACCAACGATGATTACTGGAACGGAATTGAGCCAACGCATTTTTTTACTATATACAAGAATCCGAGTGGTGATGAACGAGTTTGAATCTCACTGGCAAAATAGCTGATGAAATACAGCATGATACCAACCATGCTAACGGGAAATATACTTATAAATACTTATAACATACGCGATAGACGAATCTTCTTGAAGAAAAGCGGCGATATGGACAGTAAATTTTAAATTTCAAATGTTTAAATTAACAATACTGGAAAAACAGTGACCTTTCACGTTGAAAGAATGGAGACATATGACGAGACGAAAAACCACTCGCAAAATCGCGCGCAATTAAACTGACACATGATATCACTCCGCCATGGACACACGTGAGGGCGTAACCGGAGCATAAAAACTGGCAATTGCAGGTGGTAAACTCGATTTTGTGTTAGACTTGCGCTAAACAAATCGTTATTCCAATAATAAATGAGAAGTCTTTAAAACACATTTATTTATCTTTTCTACTTGAAAAGGTCTTTAGTCTACCACCCTGTATAAGAAGACATTATTTTATCACCCTCTATAGACACTGTAAACAATTCCACTTTTGCTCAACCCTTCATTTAGTATGAATGGAATTTCCCAGAATTCCCACCCTGTTCCGTCAATAGAACAACTACCTGCTTCATACGCATTTTTATGGTAATGAAGTAAATGTGTGAGTAAATCTCATTATGACTAGCCCGAGTGAACATGTGAAGCCGAGTCCTACAAAGCTTCGAACCTGTTTTACACTCTGAGGCACTGGGAAGTTTTTCACTTTCTCGATCTTGATTGGGTCTGTCACTATTCCCTTACTTGAGACGGTGTGTCCCAGGTATTGAACCTTTGTCTGAAACAAATCACATTTTCTTGCCTTCAGTTTCAATCCGGACTGTCTTACATGTAGCCGTTCAATGACTGTCTTCAGATATGTCATTTGACTATCCACAATATCCGCGTACACAATGACGTCATCGAGATATGTGAGGAGAATCCTATAGTGTAGCCCATGTAGTACCTTTTCCATCAATTTGGTGAATGTAGCCGGTGCGTTGGTTAAACCAAACGGCATATAACGATCCAACGATATAAGCCATCACGAATGCAGAATGTCGACTTGTCTTTAGCCTCCTCGTCGAGGGGGACTTGCCAACATCCTGTAGCCATATCAATGGTGGAAAAATACATCGCGCCGTCCAATGCATCCAGGGTGTTGTCAATCCGATTAATTGGGTGCGCATCCTTTACGATGTCTGCATTCAGTTTCCGGTAATCAACACAAAGACGCAAAGTCCCATCTTTCTTCTTCACCATCACAATCGGACTAGCCCATGGAGAATCCAAAGGCTCGATGTACCCTTCCTTCAAAAGGTTATCAACTTGCCTCTGTATTTCCTGTCTTGTGGCATAAGGGACTCTGCAAGGTGTCTGTTTGATGGGTTGACAATCTGGTTTGGTTGTTATATTACGTTGAATTGCGTTGGTCTTACCTATGTCATACTCTCCTTTGGAAAACATATCAGCATATTCCAACAGTAAATATGCCAGCTTACCATGGTACTCTTCTGGTATGCTATCTGTTGACCGCAGAAACAGGTCTGTCATATGTTTAGGAAGTGTTGACACGTGGTGGTGCAAGGTTAGCTGAGCTGTAGTCCAATCTTCTGCTCTGTTGGTATCGATAGTTAATAAGTTATTGGCAAAGTCCAAAAAAGCACCATGTTTCTTAAGAAACGTCCATCCAATGATACATTCCTCCTCAATGTCAGCAACAAACACTCTCTCTCCTTGTAAAACCATTTAGAAATGTTAGCGGTAACCATGCACTACCACAATGCGATAAAACTATACCATCAGCCTGCCTGAGTGTCTGAATGGCGGAAGTTTTTTTAATTTATTTTTTATTAACATTTTTGGTTTGCAACATATTACATCAAAATACATTATTAAGCTAACTTAAAAGATACCTACAATGATATGGTTAACTCTCATGAAAACAGTGCAAAATGAACTTTTTGATGTCTTTGGTCCATTTCTGTGTTATGCAATGTTTTCTTGCTTGAAAAACTTCTTTTCTAGATAGATATTGATGTTTTCTACTTGGATCTATATACTTTGATATACTTCTGAACTTGTTTTCACTAAAAAAAATGCCCTCATATACCCCAAATTAGCGAAATTTCCATGTCCGCAGCATAAATGTATATTTTGCCTTTATTAATTACAATACAAATAGGGCACCATTTTCTACAAGATATGTCATAATTTGTAGGGAACATATAGCGATATTCCATGGATAGAAAAAAAATGCACATCTTTTACGATGTTTACCTGTTTCAGTTTCATATATGTTGTCCGAGATGTTGATGTTTATTACGTTACCTGCGACATATTGAGGATCAACATTGTTCAAAATTAACATTTAAACATTTAAATGTACATATTCTGAATCTAAAAGAACATGGGTGTTGGAAAATAATATTATCAAAAATCTATAGCAGCATGTCTGACCTTGAGAAGAAATCAAAATGCTGCAAAGCATGCGACCTTGTTAAGGATGTTTATTACGTTGTTGAGATTTCTCCCGAACTATGTATCAAAACACACTTTTTGGTTAAAAACCAATTTGATACATATACATAGACTATGTGGTTACTTGGAACACTCGCTAGCTCTTTCCAGATCGTCTACATGGTACTTTGAGTACGAAAAACGTTTACTACGTTATCGTTTATTACGTTGTCGAATAAATCGACAGAGAGACAGCTGCTCTCTACGACTGTATTAAACAAAGATACGTGGCAGGCCCTTTTCGCAGGCATGCATGGGGGATACTCGATGAAAGTACAATGCAAAAAAACCACGACGAATGGTAAGAATTCCTCATTTTTTCTTGTAAGTAATATGAACATTAAGCTGAATGACAGTTGAAGTCATTATAGATCTCTTAAGCACATTGAAAATGGACCTATGATATCAGAATGGGGTTAATAATGTGAAGAAATGCAGTAGGTATCGTTAACATCTTCATTGATTGCTTTGTATATACGTTATAAGCCAGGATTAGGCACTGTTGCAGTTGCCAATAACGTAATAAACGGGATAACGTAACCAACCTCATTGTCTAGTCTCATGTCAATGTTGGCGTCAATTCAGTAACTTTCATGATTGATGTACTTGAGTATCATACATTGTATCCAATGTTATAATTGTAATATGTGGACTATTCTATGTGAGGACTGAAACCACCTTATAATGGACAACGTAATAAACTTTCCATCATTTGATAAATATAATTGCACCCTGTTCATAGTGATTCAACATTTATTATGTGTTTATGAATGTTAACTTAGTGTACATACATATTGTCTCACATACTGACACAATCTCATTTGTTTGCATGCTTCAATGATGCATAGTTCTATGGCTATTGGATAACGTAATAAACCAATTCGTATAATTGTGTGAATAAATACGGTATACCTAGCTGAAACAGCTGCAATATATGTCATTAACTTTGTTTTGTTTTTGTTATCTTTATTAAACAGAAATATGTGCCACACAGTGCAAAAAACCAATGGCGATACCGGCAGAACCAAATGCAACAGTGGAGACAAAAAGGTCATCAGAGTACAATCTTATTAACAATTCTACTACCATCATTTTAAATAAAACAAATCAATATCTTACTAATTTTAAGAGATAAAAGGCTATTCAATATTTAGTGCTATTAAAATTTACATAAAGGTAATAATGTCATGGTCTAACAACATATCTGTAAAGTGCCATGTTACATCTGTCGATTTAGTGACCATGTTTATTACGTTATTCACCATATTTACCCTACATCAAAAGAGCAAGTCGACAATATATAGAACTGTCTTTTAGTGGACTTTAGGCAACCTAACTTTTACTAAAATACCATTTACAAGATATGTCTGTGTACAAAATAAATTGACTTGGTCGATGTTGAATATATTTGTTTACATGTGTTTGTATATGTTTATTACGTTACCCACCCCATAAAGTCCGAATACCAATGCCAGCGTTTTTGGTAAAGCATAATATTTATTGTTTCTGAGCTAACTTTTAAAAACACATTATATCGCTTGGAAAAAGATACGATTAAAGATATATTTTATACTTTGCACAAAGATATTCATTTTGGAAAACCGTGCATTTTTTTTAGTTTTAAAGCTGAGGTTCAAACAGTGATGTGAAGACCAAAAACAATTCATAATACTTGCAATTTACAAAATTACATTGCATTTTGTTCGCTGTAATTGGTAGAAGTATGCTTTCGTAACTATAATTTTGTGTTTTTGGCATCACAGTTTGTAAACTCGTTCTGATTTAGAGCTGATAGGAAGTATATAACGTAATAAACATGGAGCAAAAGCTGCAAACAAGTGATATTATAATATAAATTCAACGTTATATTGTACAAAAATGCAATGAGTGTTGTTCACAAAATTTTAAATCTAGTATCCAGTACATGTCTACTATTAAAAAATAGTGTAATAAATAAAATTGGAGACAATTTTTTTCTTCAACTTCTGAAATCTCATTTGCACTATTTTCATGAGAGTTGACCATATATTACAAATTTATTTAAACACTAAAGACGATGTACATTTAACCATTGAAAAAATAGCAAGACAAAACAAGACAATACATGACATGACCCGACACGACACAACACGACATGGCATGGCACGGCATGGCACTACATGACATGACATGACATGACACGACACGCCACAACATGACCTACAACGACACGACACGACAAGACAAGACAAGACAATACAATACAAGACAAGACAAGACAAGACAAGAAAAATGGGACAGAGATAGTTTCTTACATCACTTGTTTAGTATGATACATGTATACACTTTAACATGAGTACTTTCAATGTACAATCATATTATCTTATATATTAATATTTAGAAGTACAATTTCATCATTAAATAAATCCTTTCCATTTGTTTTCAAAATGGCTCACTTGATTTGTTTTGTAGAAATAGCTTTTTTCATCTTTGATCTTTGAGTCAATGATACTTTTTAATATCTCAATATCAGGTTTACTTTTGATAGACCTATTTTGAAATACATGATACTTAGTACAGTATAACACATAATTAATCACTACATATTTTGAGTGGTTCGAAAAACCTAAAAAGACATCCTTACAATCAACTTGTATGTTGATTTTCAGTGTATCATTTATCCATAATGCAACATTTTTCCAAAAGCTATTTATTATAGGGCATAGCCAAAACATATGTTCAATAGTTTCTTTCTCTAGGCATAAATGGCAATTCTCATCATCGATAATTTGTACAGTCTTTAGAAAAGAGTTACGCGGAATAATACGATGTAGCAGCTTGAACTGGAAATATCTCATTTTTTCCTCAATCGTTACTTTGAAAGGAAGAGACCAAATATTACTCCAATTGAGCTCAAGTGGGAGTTTCAGTAGACGCTCGTAATATATCTGACTTGATGGTATTGTCATTTGTTTCATATTAAATATGTTTCGTATACCACGGGTTGTTAACTTACTAATATTTGGTTTTGTAATAATATCTTTACCTTTAACATTATTTATATCATATTTAGATGCTTTGTTTAATATAATCTTCCATTTATATGGAAAGCTTTTTATGATACCATAATACGATACAAAGTCAATACAGTTTCCATACATACAGCATACTTTTGAATAAGATAAGAAAGAACCTTTCTCGTCTAATATATGTTTAACTCTTTCGATACCAGCTTTAAATGCTGTTGTATGAAATACATTATTTACTGGATTAGTTAACAATGTATTATTCCAAAGTGGCATGTTATAAATCTCATCAAGCTGTAGATCTTTTTGATCGCAATCTTTTAACTTCTGCCAACCTAGAATAATATCTTTATAGAACTTAGGAAAATATTTCGGAAATGAATCTTCCTTCATATTTGTTTGCAATATATATTCAAGACCTCCCAACTTATCAAAATAATAATTTGGTATATCTTTCCACGGAGCATTTTTTTTTGCTGAGGAAACGCTTTAACCACATTACTTTTAAAGCTATATCTGTATTATAAACATCTATCATATCAACTCCACCTTTATCTTTTGATGCAATCATGACAGAACGTTTGATTTTATCTGGTTTACCACTCCATATAAAGTTATATAGAATTTTGTTTAAAGCAGATAAGGTTTAATTTTTAACAGAAAGCATTGACATTACATTCGTCATTTGAGAAATGCCAAGGCTTTTAACAAGTAATACTTTCCCCTGAGTGTTAAATCCCGACTACGCCATATGTCTAATTTATCTTTGAGTCTTGACATTCTTGGATGTACATTACAATTATAACATTCGTTCTAATCATGACCAATAAATATTCCTAGGATTTTAACTGGTCCTCTGGCTGGTCTAATATTTGCAATAGGAATGTTGTCATTTTTATTTTTACACAAATTCAAAAGCTCAGTTTTTTCCATATTTACATTTAGTCCGGACAGCCTACCAAAATGTTTCATAAGCTCAATTAGGTGACCTACAGATTTGTCATCGGCCAGAAAAAAAGTAGCATCATCCGCAAAAAAGGAACATTTTAATTCTTTACCACTTGGCAAGGTAATACCTTTAATTTCTTTACTTTTTCGTGTTGCTAAGGCTAAAACTTCAATTACACAAACAAATAACACTGTTGATAAAGGACAACGCTGACGTACACCTCGTGTTAAATTAAACCAACCAGAGGAAAATCCCTTATTAATTACACAACTCGTTGGATTACTATAGAAACATTTTATCCAAGATATTAGGCTCGGACCAAAATTGAATTTCTTTAAAGTTGCATACATAAAGTTCCATTCCACGGAATCGAATGCTTTCTCCAAGTCAGCTAGTAATAACATACCTGGATGTTTTGTTTTGTTTGAATATTCTATGACATCTTCAACTAAACGAATGTTCTCACCAATATATCGACCTTTTACAAACGCTGTTTGGTCTTCACCAATAATACTAGGTAAAATTTGTTCGATCCTTTTGGAAATACTTTTTGTACCTATTTTATAATCTATATTCAGCAAAGATATGGGACGCCAATTTTTATCAATTTTTGATTTTTGCCAGGTTTGGGAATTAAAGTTATTATAGCTTGCTTTTGAGAAACCGACATTTGACCATTTGAATACCCAACATTCAATGATTTGACCAACAAAGGACCTAGGTCATTCCAGAAATGAAGATAAAAATTACTTGATATACCATCACTACCTGGTGATTTATTTGGTGTCATATTTTTCAAGACTTCGTAACATTCTATAAGCGAAAGTTCATCTTCACACAATATTTGTTGGTCACCCGAGAGTGTTGGGATGTCAATACTGGCTAGTAAATTGTCAATATCTTCATTTATATTTTCATCACTTTTACTTGTATATAAGTCTAAATAAAATGATTTCATATGATCAAGGACATCCCTTGAGTTATTTACTAATACATTATCAACTATAAGATCTTCTATACAATGGCGGAAGTTAATTGAGGGCGCTCCTCTTCAGGTATGCTCTCGAACACCCAGGCAGCTATAATAGTAGCTGTGCTGCACCCACTGTCGATGAGGGCGTGTAAGTTTCTTCCCAATCTAGGAATGTCGGTATACAAACCATTGGACTCGCATTCCATCTCTATTGTGGACGGTTGAACGGTGGCGGTGATTGTTGGAATTGTGGTGGCGGCGATTGTTGGAATTGTGGTGGCGCCTGATGTAACGGTAGTGGCGCTTGATGCAATTGCGGTGGAGTTTGATATAGTGGGGGCTGATTTTATTGTTGCGGTCCTGGAATGGCTTGCCTTCGCCTCATCGATGCTGTGCTCGTTTCCCTGAGCCTGACATTCTCTGGCAAAATGACCTGGCATTCCAGAAGCTGAAGCATTTTAGAGATTTGCTATGGGGATTTCTGTTGGACGTTTGCTTCTGCATGAGGTTCTTCATCATGTCAGTCAGGGGCTGAACCACTCCCTTCATTTCATCTCTTGTGACAAAAGAGTCTACTTGAACAGCTCGCACATGTTTTCGGTCCCTTGCAGCTTCAACCTTCAGCCAACCCTCTTGGTCGAGGGCTGCTGCCACTGCCGCATCCAGCGGAGTTTTTTTTTTTGGGGGGGGGGGGGGTCTCGATGGATGGCGGCTCACCTCTGCATGACTCACAGCATCTTTATAATGAGTGACGGATAACCTCTCCCTCAAATCATATGGTGCCTCTGGGTACGCCTTCAGGCTTAACTTCTGGATATCATCGGCCAGATCATGGAGATTCTCTACCTTCCTCTGGGTCCTTTGCTTTAGCAGTGATAGATAATTTTCGGCGAGCCCATCCGGACCATATTTTCTATTGAGTCGACCCAACAATTCCTTGAGGTTAACATTTCGTTCCACCCCGTCGGCATTAAGCGGTCGAGGGTATAGTACACGCCTCTTCCCTGGTGGCCAACAGATTCTTCTGGTGTCCAGTGGTTAACTTCCATAATGGACTGGAAGTGAACTTCCATAATGGACTGGAAGTGAACCCAATAATTCAACCATGATGTCTTGCCATCATATCTCTCGGGAAGTCGCTCTCGACGATTAACGAGTGGGTATGCTGTAGAGGTAGGATTACGTGCATTGTAGGACATGTTTGTGTGTGTCGTGGCGTACGCGGAGTCTGCACTCGAGAGGATGAATCCGATAGATCATCCCTTCTTAGCATCATTGGTGAGTTAGGATCATCCCAGTCAATGTCATCCACCACGGTGTATCTAGTCCAGTTCAATCCAGAGTCATCGTCGCCACGGGTGCTTCGTTCAGCCATGTTAAAATTATGCCAGGACTATTATAATTATTTATCAATTAAATCTTTTAACCTATGTTTGACTATGTTGTAAAGAATTAAACATATCGGTAGGTCCTATATGTTTATTTAATACCAAATGTTTGACTATGTCGTGAAATTAACCTGTTTAGTTTAGTAGTAATAGGACCTAAGTTTATTTAAAAACCGAATGTTTGACTATGTTGTGAAATTAACATGTTAAATTTAGCAGTAAGTATGGCCTATGTTTATTCAAAGCACTGAAATAAAGCGAGAGGAATTTAAATAATCTATACTATTATTTCAAATTCATAAGACCTTTGACCTACCCCCTTTAATTGCATGCGTTACAATGCTCATGCATCATTGTTGATCACAAGTATGGTACGAGCAAAAACTACTGTTGACACAATCTATACAATTTACGCATAAGATTGCTCCGTGTACAAATTGTTAAGTTTGTCCCTATCTCAAAATATGCCATAATATGATATTTCAAACGTCTGAGGAATCTGTAAGGGAAACTTTTTTGTAGCCAAATTTGACAGGTGAAAAAATAACCATTGACCTGATCGATAATGTTTTAAATACTAATGAGGATTGCGCCGTCCACAATTGTTGTTATCTCAATATCTATCATATGATATTTCCAACATTATGATGAACCTGTAAAAGAAACATATAATAATAATAATAAAAACAGTGTTTATATAGCGCACTGTGGATCACAATCCCTCAGAACGCTTTACAATATATGATACAACATAAAATAATAAAATACAAGCAAATCAATAAAACATTGCAAGACCAACAATTGCACATTACATCAAGCACTGATATATCATAACATTTACAGAACAGCTTTGATTATATAAAAGGTACATTAATGCACATCAAAAACATTAGGCCTAGTAAAAAAATTAACATGTTTCCCGTCCCCGCCCGCCTCCTTTTTTGGTCGCCGCCTCCTATTTTTAATTTTTTTTTTTTTTTTTTTTTTTTTTAATTTAATTTTTTTTTTAGTGATTGATCCTTTGCCCATAGGAATGGCAGGTGTAATAGAAATGCTGTATCATTTCATAGCATGTTCATGCCATGCATGACACGGAATTATTGACATGGCTTCTCAATTGAAATAGTATGGGGACCAATTATAGGCCTACAGGCCTACATCCTTTCGATCAATGATGTTTTGTTCCTCATTCAACCTGAAAAATGAAGAAAACATATTAAGAAACAATGTGTAGTTGGCTCTATATATTAGGTAAACCTTTTCATATTTTTATTCCTCTGGCAATTAGAGTGGAAAATCCTGTTTAGGAGTGTCTGCAACACAGTCAGTTGGTCACTTTCGACTTGGCGGCCATCTTGAAAAAATATCAAAAAATGGGAAAATAGTAAATAGTAAGACCCTCCCTCCTCCTTTTTTTAAAAAGTCCGGACGGGAAACATGTAATTATTTTTACTATGCCTAATCGTTCGATGCACTGCTTTTTAATTGGACGGTTGGACCAATCGATTGGTGATACGGATATGGGGAAAATATCCGGCCTCGAGTGCGGATCATACTGGACATGCGGAATATCCAACCAGATATCCGGAAATATTCAGACTGTCAGCAGAAATTCCGAAACATTCTTAAGGTTTTTTTTGTATGGTTGATGACTCAGGATATCCGGAAATATTCAGACTTTCAGCAGTTAGACTCCGGATATCCGGAAATATTCAGCTTTTCAGCAGAAATTCCGAACATTCTTTGTTTTGTATCGCATCACAGTGGATGACTCGGATATCCAGAAAAAATATCCAATATTTATTCTTTAGCAATATAAGTTCTAACAATATCATTCATTATTATTTATATGGGCCTTCCAACGTAACAATAAAAGTGTGTATTTGAGTATTGAGCACCAAAGTTCCCGGATGTGTGACCAATATTCAAAAAAAAATTGCCGTCCAATATTTTTAGTGTGGCGCAGAAGATGTGCGCGTTAGTATCCGCATAGAAGGTCAGTTCGGGCTAACTTATTTAGTTTTTATCAAAACAGTCTTGATATAATAATATTAATATCGTATCAAATGTCTACATTTTTGGGTGATACAAGAATATAATAATATATTACATAAATCATATTCTTGTAATGTATCACCCTCAAAGCCATTAGATCCAGGTGAAAATACTGTATACATTAATTTATAAATAATAAAAGCAAAAGGCACTATAAAAAAAGCCCCCCTGAACATTTTGGGTTTTAAAGTATACATACATGTAGGCCTAGGGGATATGTTGGGAATTTTTGGGGATATCAAGCTGAAAAGCAGAAATTTGTTAGTTTACAATCGCATCAGTAGTCAAACCTAGTTACGAAACTGAGTAGTATTAAACAGTCTTATTTATTTTGTTCAATTTCATTTCACTTTTATAGAATTCATCCATGAATTCAAACAAGATTTCACATTGTTTACATTTCCAGCCATCTATTTTTAGCCAACTACTACAATAATGTAACCACAGCCAATAACCTTCATGGCCCCAGGCTAACCCCAAGCCAGTTCCATCAGTTTGTCCTTGCAATACTGCTACACTGCTATAGTATACATGTACATGTAGTGGTGGTATTATACACAGATAGTACTTGTTGCACATTTTGGGTTTTGATAGCTTTATACATGTAGAGTGTAGACCCATTTTACTGAGTAAAATTTCACAAATCTCAACAACATTGTTTTCTGGCGTATTTCCAGCATGTTTTTGCACTAGATTATTATTGTGAATGTATCTCAATTATTGAAATAATAAATGGATGGACTACATTAAAATTAAAATAAATCAAAAGTGAAAAAAGTATGTGCGCGAATAAAGAAGAAGAAAAAACCATAATCCTGTTAGAACATCCAAGGCTAACTAACACACTGTAATGGTTTGGGTTCTGATCATTTATATGTGCCCTAAATGTGCCATATTATAATTGAATGAACTTATAACAATCAGACATTATTCATTAATTCAGTGTACAAATCGAGTTCAAGATTATGTCATGTTTTCTGGATGTGTGAAAAGTAAAAGAAAATAGCTGAGACTTGAGAGTATTTATAATGTTGGCAACATGCATAAAAGTTTCTAATGTTTGCATTTTGATAATATTTACATGTATTTTCTGGGTCCTAAAGTAGATTTAAATAACTAAATTTAACTAATTAATGAGGTTTTTGTTGAATTGAACAGTGATTACTATTTAAAACATACTATATTTTTTCAGCTTCGACATGAAACAAAAATCAACATTTATAATCACAATGAAAATAAAGATAAAACATTTATTAAAAGGGACACAATGTCATGCTGATTTTTTTTTAAATTTTAATTAATTTACTTCAGAATTCAAGATGAACATTAAAAATTGCCATTATTGTAAACACCCAGCAAAACTTGATTATAAACAATATTTTAAATATGTTGGAATACCACCCTTAACCATGTAAAATGCTGGTTGCGGCTCTACCAGCATTTTTGAAGCGACGTTTTGTTGTACAAAAAGGGCTGATTTTTCTTAATCCTGAAGTTATAGGTGTAATTAAGTTCCTACATGTAATACAATTGTAAAATTATACAAATCCCAGTTTTTATCATATAATTTTGTAATTGAGGGCGCTGCCTCCACCACATACCGCAGCGGCTATGTTTTTGTGGGTATCGGGGGGAGGGGGGAAAAAGTACTATTTTTTTTACCTGAAAAATCACCCAGCACCCCCCGAGATTCGATCGCGGGACCATCCGCACCCCAGTCTGTCCCTCTACCAACTGAGCTAAACTCCAAGCGCATATGCGGGCAGCAACTTCCTGCCCACATATGCCTGCGGTAGGTGACGTCATCGAGGCAATGTAGCAGCATATATATGCGTGGCGTTTCTGGCAGTGATGTGAGATTTAGCTGGGTTAGGGTTAATGCCCCTTTAACCTTTCAATTTTGTAAGCCTTGACTTTTGTTCATTCATAATTAAACTTATCAAATTTGATTGAGTTCTTCATGAAACAAGTTGCTTCGCCTTTCTCATTTTTTATTGATCACTAATATTTTTAATTCTTGCCAAATCTTCACAATACTTGGGAGGGGGCTGGAATTTTTTATTTTTGGTACACCCGCACTTTTTTACCCTTCTAACCAAGCCTAATTTTGTTGACCCCCTTCTTGATAATTGGACCCAAAACTTCTTTGACCCCCCCCCCCCCCCCCCCCCCCCCCCCCCCCCCTAGCTGAACATTTCTCTGACAGGTCCTGTTGAAGTCAAAGTCAAGAATCATAATGTATGTAGTTATAGGGCCTTATAGATAATATAACTGGCGGCAAATTACATTTAGTGAATTGGATCTCCTAGTAAAATTAGCAAAATTAAACTGCTACCGTAAAACGGGGTGAATAGGGACATGGGATAGGGACAAAAATGGGAAAACATTTTGAAATGTCAATTTTTTGTATTTGAATTTTGATGTATATTATTTATTTTCTTTTTTCTAAATGTTTAAAGAGCAATTTAATAGTGTTCAGGAAATGGTTCATGCAGTTGATGTGAAAGAACAAATGTGGAGCCCAGGGTGTCGAGAATAAAGGTGTCCGAAAAAACCCCACTGAAAATGGTGTGGTCAAAACTGTCCTGCTCCTAACTGCATAATTTGGACAAATGAGCTAGAAATGCACCAGGACCTCGCTTTTAACTCTTTACCTGACATAGACGCATTAATGCGTCAACACGACCTTTTTACGTTTTACCCTATAACTCGTTAACCAAACATCGGAAGTATGGCAAACTATACTTTTTTGGAATCCTTGTGCTCAGCCGAACAATTTAGTATGACTTTTAGTGTAATTGAAGGCATTTTAATTTTTGTGCCCCTGTATGGCGGCCATTTTGGATTTGGGGCTTACGGTATATTTGTTGTGCTGATCGTACACGATTCTGGTCGTTGCGCCATAACCGAATAACCCACTACAGCAAATTTGGTATCAAAATGTTCAGAATTATAATGCCCATCTCTTGAAAGCATTTTGAAGGGCTCAAGTAGTATAGTTTTCATACAGGACTACTAAATATTTGTAAAAAAAGATGTTACAAAAATTGCATGCTGGGTAACGGTTACCATGGCAACCGCCACGATCGTCCGGTATCGTTGAAATGTTCACAGAAGTGTCCGGCCATTCATAAGCTTTCAGAATATATGTAGTTTTACTACCTTACAGAGTCTCATATTCAAATTTTAAGCTGATATTTACATGCATGTGCAAATTCACAATTTCTTCAAAAATTAATTTGTCAGGGAAAGAGTTAAGGTTCTTCGACATACTCTTTGACATTGGTAAGACATTTTGAGAGGCTTTTACATTTCAAGTTTATTTGCATTTTCCCGTAAAATTTGTAAAATCTGGGGTCAATAGGGACAGCAACATTTTTAATGAAAATATTATACCAACTCCATATATTTAATTTTTTGAAAGAGCAGTTTAAAGGCTTTGTATTATGTGGACATAATATCATCTCAAAAGTTTGACTCATTTGAGTACAAATTAGGACAATTATGGTCTGGATAAGTGTATAAATGTCCCTATCGACCCAGTTCTATGAACGCTTGATTGAAAGCTTTAATTTGTGTTATTTTGCCATTGTTGACCAGAAATGTTCATATTTCTTGTTAAAACTGCTACTATAACTTTATGTCATAAACCAACTCCAAAAGTGTGCCAAATGTACTTCATGCTAATATTCCGAGAGATGAGGTGCTATTTTGTTCACTTAGTATTTTTCACATTTAATGACACATAATATTTATCTCCATATTTGTAGAAAAAGAAAAGATGAACATTTGATACTGAATTGTTACATATCAATTAGAATATAAAGCTCAATTCAAAGAATAACAAGTGATATTTTATGATCTTCAAGCACCTAGATAAATTGCTACCTAAATAAGTCAAATATTTATTTCCTTGTTATTAAACTGACACGTCTAAGAAATATTGTTAAACAATAATTTTGAATAGTTTTGGTAAAAACTAATTAAAAGTGATTGTTTGGGTTTTTCAAAACTCATTCATTATCCATATTCACCCATATGCAGAATAAAACAGGTAAAAACTCTTCAAATCTAGTGATTTTCTTACCCAGAATAATGCTGTCCCTATTGGCCCCGACATCGGGGCGAATAGGGACACCGACCTTTGTAAGAAAAAATATATATACCCATCACATATTTTAAATAATTTATAGTGGCAGTTCAAAGACATTATAGATGGACATAATAATGTGCTAAACAGTTTGGCTTAGGCTACATTAAAAAAACTACAATCTAGAGAGTGCTGAAACTGTCCCTATCCACCCCGTTTTACGGTAGCGTATTAACATGACGTGTTAAAACCTGGGACCTAGGAAAGCCTTTGATTTCAATCACAAATCCATCTAAAGAACTTGACCAAGTCTTGTCATTTGTTTCTAAGCATGTCTCGATTAAAATTGGTTATATTCATGACATTTGATGACAAATGACAATTGCTAAATGCCTGAGGACATGGATGCTGTCACCAAAATAACACCTCCTGCAGCCATTTATAAATCTTGCAGATAAACTATAAAATTGAGCAATACCTAAACAAATAGTGCATCCAAAGGCAAGATACAGTTTTACCACTAGACACCTTTTAGTAGCCACTGGGCTATTTTAATACCAAAATCTGCCAGACTACAGGAGAACTGATCTCCGTCGCTGATGTCGGCAGACCAGAAAGAAGGAGACAGGGCGTTAGAAATCAGTGTATACTAAGGTCGTGATTGACCGACTCCAGTTCTATACTAGAGATGCTATATTAAGACTTATATTTAATATCAAAAATTTATCTTTTAACTTTTACATTCTGAAAAAAGCACTGATATCTAAAACATTCTTCTCAAGGATCTATGCTATAACCAACTGGAATTCAACATTTGATCGGAATTTCAATAATTGTCAAAAGTCACCTTTTGGGCTTTCCCAGTAGCGTACGTAGCCAGGGTCACTTGTCAGGGGTTGTCTTCAAACCTGGCAACAATTTTTAAAAAAAAAAATTGCATGGTCACAATCATGAATGTACCGACGGGGTATTTTTAGGAGGGAGGGGCAATGGCCCCCTGCCCCAGGCTACGCCATGGAAAATGACACCTATCCAATCAGAAGCAAGCAAGGATTGCTTAAAAGGTGATAGAGCTACGCAGCCTGCCGTTTAGTTATCTCTTGGGCATTTTATTGAAACATGATAAAAGATAGCTTATTATTATACCTTAGACCAAAAACAAAAAAATGTGTTACCCTCAGCGACAAACCCTAAAATCGTAAAAACTAGTGTTGCATTTTTTGTTTCCCAATTTGTTTCCCCAATTTTTCTTCTTTTCATTTTTCAATTTTCTAGATTTAAATTTGATCTTTAAGGTTGTTCCTATGGATAATGTTTTATTTAATATTTTAATAGAGCTTGCTGAGCTCCACAATAATCTGAAATTTGAGATTGATCGGAGGTACGGTTTTCTAGATTGTGACAATTTTATTGTCAAAAAGTCGTTTCAAGTCATTTTGAATTCTTTTGTTTTGTATTGTTTTTCGGCCAACAGAGGGCAGTCTATTTTCTTTTGTTTTAATATTGGGGTTTTTAGGTCGTCCGTAGGAAGAGACCTTATGGCAGCATCCTTCGTGTGTAGTCTGTGTGTGTGTGTAGTCTGTGTGTGTGTGTGGGGTGTGTCAACAATTTGGTATACACTTTTTTCAACAATTTGGTATACACTTTTTGTTTTGTCCATTTCTTTTCCATACAATGTCCAATTGCAATCAAACTTCGGTCATAGATGCAACATGGGAACCTTCATATGTTAATGAGGTCAAAGGTCACATACCAAGGTCAAAGGTCATCCGAGGTCAAGATGTATATATGTAAAAGTGGCTACATATGTAAAATTGATTACATTTGTCCATTTCTTTTCCATACAATGACCAATTGTAACCAAACTTTGGTCATAGATACAACATGGAAACCTTCATATGTTAATGAGGTCAAAGGTTACATACCAAGGTCAAAGGTCATCTGAGGTCAAGATGTAAATGTAGAAATGGCTGCATATGTAAAATTGATTACATTTTTCCATTTCTTTTCCATACAATGTCCAATTGCAATCAAACTTCGGTCATAGATGCAACATGGGAACCTTCATATGTTAATGAGGTCAAAGGTCACATACCAAGGTCAAAGGTCATCCGAGGTCAAGCTGCATATGTAAAATTGATTACATTTGTCCATTTCTTTTCCACATATTGAAAAACTTTAGGGGTATTAAACGCATAAAGTCCCATATGAAATCTACCTATGCTTCGTGATCATAATTCACCACACGCTGTGTACTATCGGGACTCTGGGACTCTTCCATTGCACTCAATGGGGTGAAGTAAACAATACACACACTAATGCCGCTTGAACATTTCACCATAAACATTTATTTGTAAGCAATAAAACAATTCATTAATATTGCAACGTCAAACGTTAATACAACAATTAACGTGAGGTATTGTGACCATTTTTAAATGACGAACTACAGCTGAATAGATAATGTAATATACTTTAACACCCCTGTAGCGATAGTTCCGCGACCCAAGCATGTGGATCGATGTCGTATTGTATGTGTATTGTGTTGTATTGATTCACTGACCAAAACATCCTCTGAGCCAAGATTTTGCCTAAAATAGTCCTGATTGGTAGGAAAAAACGCGTGTAGTTCCTTTCAACCAATCATATTATATTTTACATCAATCTCTGAGGAATTTTGTCTAGTATTCTGACGTAAGCGTAATTTTCGATCAGACGCTTCCATAAATTTTGCCATTGAATTTAGTACACCGACCCACGTAAAATGGACCTAAATCAGGCTATTTTGTCAATGCGTGGCATTCTTTTCTGCTAAAAGTGTAATTTTTATTTGGGAAAACGCGTGTTTATCTCAAATTTTAAATTGTAAGTGTTTGGTATTTTATTGAAGCCTATACTATTTACTGCACTATACCGAGCGTAATTGTAAGTTAAGTTGTCACACTTGGCAGTGATGATCAAAGAAGTTTCGATATGGCAAGGGACAAGCTCAAAATTGCGTGCTTAGTGAAGTAATTAAGTTTGCGTTGAGCAGATGCACCAAAGTTTTCAATATGTACAATGACCAATTGTAACCTAACTTTGGTCATAGATACAACATGGAAACCTTCATATGTTAATGAGTTCAAAGGTCACATACCAAGGTCAAAGGTCATCCGAGGTCAAGATGTAAATGTAGAAGTGGCTGCATATGTAAAATTGATTACATTTTTCCATTTCTTTTCCATACAATGACCAATTGCAACCAAACTTCAGTCATAAATACAACATGGAAACCCGCATATGTTAATGAGGTCAAAGGTCGCATAGAAAGGTCAAAGGTCATCTGAGGTCAAGATGTAAAATTTAGTACACTTTTTTTTTGTCTCTTGTTCATTTTTTTTGTCTCTTGTTCATTTTTCCATACAATGACCAATTGCAACCAAACTTGGGTCACGGATGCAACATGGAAACATTCATATGTTAATTAGGTCAAAGGTCACATACCAAGGTCAAAGGTCATATGAGGTCAAGATGTAAAATTAGCTGCATATGTAAAATTAATTACATTTAAACAGGTGAAGTACAATTGCAACCAAACTCCAGGATGTTTATTTTATTTTTTATATCCTGGATCCGCTAGTGGTCTAACCTCTTTCTTTCTAGATGCCTGTGGTTTGAGATCCACCTTGTTTTTAATCTACCCATATAAACGGACGACCTATTTGGGACCGCTGTCCCTATTTTTTTACTCCCAGAGGTTTGAATACCAGGATGTACATAAAAAGGGCTATTAATGCTTCCTGTATACATCGTATAGGCCCCGGAAAAACATGATTTCCTGTGATTTCCCTATAAATTTGCAACCCTAACCGAGAAAATCCCGCAAAAACAAATCAAATCTGAGACCGTAATTAACCGTGACCAAAAACTGTAACTCGTGTCGTACGCTATATAATGTTTTTTTTAAATCATGACCGAAAAATCGCCACCAATCACTCTTTAGCTGCGTTCAGACCTGACTTTTAACTCGAGTTAAATATTTTATGACCCGTGCTAACTCCACGTCGTTATCACGACCAAATTAACCTGTCAAATTTAACTTGACTACCATGCCCGTAGAGTTAATAAGCTCCGGATGTTAAATAAGAGGGGGTGCATGTGTTACACTTACACAAATCTATTAATGTTTGTATTGATGATCTATAAACATGTTGAGTACTGAAAACTCTCAAGATTTGGCTCGAGATTTAAACCAAAGCATGCGCAATTTTAAGAAAAGTGAGACAAGTTGGTATTAAAATGCTTAAAAAAACAATATTTCAATATTAAAATATCATGATTGGCAACAAAATATTGGTGTATCATCAGTAAGAGTACAATGTAAGACACAAATCAAATGTTATGTACCAAAGTAAATGTCTACATACTCATTAGGCTGCGCAATGTTTACAAGCTAAATGTTCAATATCAAAATATGTTTGGCAACAAAATATTTTGTATCAACAACCATTAACAGGCATGTATTTTGTAGTATTGTTTTCTTAGGTGCCTAATGATAAATAGTCTGCTACATGTAGACTAATCTTTACGAGGGGCTAATATCTTCAACGTTAAAATATGTTTGCCACGAAAATAATGTGTGTACAGAATCACTGTGACTATTTGTTCCCAAGTGTCTTGTGTCAGCTCAGCATCAGAAGATCTTACAACATTAAACTGTTATTACCACAAAATAGCTAATAAAGTGGTATTGGGTGAATTAGCTGTGGCTTAGATTTCATTTACACATTGGAGGATGAAGTCCGGTGAGGTTATAAAAAGTTTAAACAGTAAAAAAGGGACTATATCAGCCCAAACTTCGTACTTATTGTAAATTCAAATCAACTTTCCAATGTGAAAATTATCTCCATATATATTCTAAATAGATCTCAAAGATCATTATATGTAAATTACGTATCAGTGCCCATAATCTTTGAATTGAAACTGGGCGTCACTCAATTCCAAGAATACCTCCTGAAAATAGAATTTGTCAGTTGTGTAGGGCCTACCCAAAATAAGGTTGAGGACGAGTTTCACTTTGTTATGAAGTGTACGGCATATAATCGTCCTCGCAGTCTCGCAGTACACTGTTATCATCTTTTCAGGGATGTTTAAATATTTATATTAATTCTGATGAGTATGATACTTTTATCAATATTGTGTGTGCTTCTGATTTTGATATTTTTAAAATAATTGCTAACTATGTTAACCCTAACACTTCCCCCCACTTTTTTCAGAATTTTTTCTTCGACGCGGAAATATCAGTATTTCAAATAGCCAATTTTCATTGAAAAATGCCCAGTCAGCGAATCACTAATATTGCGGAAAATCAAACAATTTATGAAAAATCCAAGCAATTAACCAGTTTGGGAGATTCCATATGATAGTTAACTAATTTTCTGAACTTATTCGCATGAAACCTGCAGAAAATGTGCGCATGCGCAGACGGCAGATCATTTTGAACAGGGCCACAAATGGCTAAAATCAAGAAATTTACCAGATAAAAGCTTACTGTGCCTTCAAATTCTAATCAGAAATAATTAAAAATGCTTAAATCAATGTGTTTAAATATTGTGATAGTCAAAATAAAGATATACATGAATGTATCAATCAAAGATGGCTGCCACAACCTCTCTTATTACTGTTATCTTTAGAGCTACTATATATGTATTGTTAAAGTAATCGTCACATAATTTCAATGGTTTGAGGAAATTTTATGAACAGCTCCTTCTGAAATCCCCACTATTATTGCTTTACATCCCACACAAGGATTCAGAAGAATTGGAGTCAAGGTCAGATCATTGTGAAAAGGTCGCAGCACCAGCAGAAACTTCTTCAACTATGGATAGAAATAAGACAAAAGCAGTTGAACACACTAAGGATAATCAAAGAGGTAACAAGGTTACAACACCAGCTGTTGATAAACACCCTCATCAAGGGAAGAATTCCTCAAGTGAAGGAAAGATAAGCAAACAACCGACAGCAGATGTTGAAAATCAGCAGGAAACCCGCTATCCATCACGTCGAGATAAGCGAAGACCTCAGAGATACCTTGATAACAAGTAGTTGCACTAGTGACTAGTTACATGCTAAATGATGGCATGTTGTTTACATGACAGGCAAACAAGAAGATATAGGAAGGAATAAATATGATAAAGTTCACCTTCAGGAACTACCATATGGAGAAGGAGGAGGAAAGGAGCATAGATCCTGTTAACCAACAAGATGAAGATTTGAACCAGTTTAAACAGTAGAAACTGGAAGTAAAAGATGTATCCACAACCGAATAGAAGCTGAATGAAGAGACTAAAACCAGTCTAAAAGTAGGAGCTGGTATATTGACGATTGATCTGAAAAGGAAGGAAAGAAATCCAGTAAATGCCAAGAATTGGTAAAAGAAGATCGTTGTGAGATGTGGATGAAATAAGTTGAGTCATACAAGGATGTTTCATTGGATAAATCGAGATCCAGTTGGAAACAGCAAGCGGCAGCTATAGTGAGCTACCTGCAGAATATTTTTATGCTAATTGTAGAGTTCTGGAAGAAAATTCTATGGGCCCATAGGTGAAACATGCATCATGTAGTAAACGTAGACTACTCAGGATGAAGCGAGAACTCTAATGTAAATAGCCTAGTAGATAGACTATTGATGGAGGAGAATTAGCAAGTTTAAGGAAAACTAGAGTTGACTCATATTACTAGCGACCACACTCATTGAACAGTAGTAAGCGCCAAGACCTGTCACAGTACTACAGCATTACCGTCCATTTGATAGCCGGTTGAAAGATGTCGTCTATCTCTGTCATACACCAAAATTGTCATTTAGTTTGTTTTAAATCTATTTTTGGTTTTGCTATAAGTCTAGCAAGGGTTTTTATATTTACATATTTTTTGGTACCGTACTCCAAAATGTCATTCATTAATGTTATACTACATTCCACTCTTCAAATTTAGCATTCAGAGAAAATTATATATTTTCTCTAGGTCAACACAATGTTGCTCTCATAGTTGGTGCCTTATCTGAATTGTAATCAACAGTCACTACTAAATCAAGTTAAAAATTATCTAATTTAAGGGCTATGTAAACTTATCAATAATAATTGCCCTCCTTCCATTTCTGTCTAAACATAATTATGGGTGGTATGTTTTTTTTGTATTTTGGTATTAACATTCATTCATTCAAAAGTTAAACATAAAGTGTAATCTAAACGTAGCTTAATTAATGCAACACCACATTGACATTGCAACATAATAATCACACGATCCACTATGATTATGTACATGTAATGAGGAAAATTGAAAGTATAATGCATACTGAGGAGAAAATTGGAGCTCCCTACATGTTTCTTCTAACCAGGACACATAGATGAACGATGATGAAACCACATGTTTTGTATCAGTCTGTTATTGACAGACTACTTGTTCGATATCTTGCACTGAACAGCAAGACTGATCACAGCTGATTTTGGATCATTTATGCAACACTATATTATTGTTTATAGTTTTACGGAAGAACAGCAGACAAGCTGTGTCATTTTTGCCAGGGAGTAGACGTATACAGTCTATTATATGTGCACTGCATGTGTGCACCAGCGTATGTTCTTGTTTTGAAGCAATTCAAGCTAACTAGTTCTTTGGAGATATTGTGTTTACGTGGAGGAGCATCCAACCAATCATGGACAATCAGCATGTCATCGCTTTATGTGGAATTAATCTACACTGTGACAGATCAGTGGGAACATGATAGAAATCACTGATCTTCAATTGTGTGCAGGAGAAATCTGTGTTCTACATTTATTGTGGTTATCACTATCACTGCATCAGCTGACCCATTAGGGTTGTTATCAGACAAATCAACTTCTTTCTGCTCAGTATGGACCTACCTGTTGCTTAGCAACAGATTTATTTTTCTGATGGACCATGTAGTCTTGAATCAAGGCTATGGCCAACAGAATTAGGATATTTACTAGCAGCATGGATATCGCAAGTCACACTTCAGAGGACAGTAAACTGCATATGGAGTGTAATGAGCCAGTGACTGATATTTTTCCCGATGGAGACGGTCATACAGAGACCAATACTACTAACCCTATCGCGGTTGATTATTATTATGCCAGGATTATGGAAAGACAAATCTGGTTCGATAAGCTGATATTCCAGTACATGTACCAAGTGAAGTCAAACTGGAGAAAGTTTATAGAATTCACACTGTGTGTTACGCTGGAGGAGTTTGTAGAAATTCACACTTTGTGTTAAGCTGGAGAAAGTTTGTAGAAATTCACACTGTGCGTTAAATTGTGCCTGGAACGGACATAGACTGTAAAAACAGACGCAAATAAATTGTGAACACTTAAAGTGATTAAACAGTTTATTATGATATTATGCACAATGCTTCCATGGTACATCTAGTGTATAGTAAGTACACTTGTACCTACAACATTATATTGGTTGTTATGATACATGCCCTCCACACCACATAAGTATATTAATGTAGTTTAAATAGTGGGTTTTTTTTGTACATGTAGTTATATTTAGTGTAGTTTTCTCATTAACCCAGTACTCCTAATGACGTTTTGCACAGACACTGGGACAGTGTTATTCAGAGAGGGGGGTTATGTGATAAATTTGATAATCCTAAATCTAGTACGTAATGTTGATTGTTGAGTCCTGCACGGAGCGCCGTGAGGCAATACATCGGCGCACATGTGTTGTGTTTCTACTTTATGATAATTATCCTGAATTCAATTGGGCTTTACTTAACTTGTTCATAATCCTGATACAAATCCATTTATTACTGTAACTTTCCCAGAGCCAACTTAATTACCCACAATTTAAGGTATAACATTGATGATACAATTATTTTCCTGTACTTATTACATAATGTTTAGGATGTTTCACTTTATAGAATCGATGTATTTGTTTACAACTGTCAGATGAAACTGACGAATTCTACTCTTGGGTCAACGAATAAATACAAGTCTGAGTACAGTTATGATTCAAACAAGATCGTTAATTTCCCTTTAAAACTATCGGTGGAGTTTTCATCACTCCGCCGGACCCAGCATTGAAATACTATACGGCGAAATATCACATATACAAAATATGAAATTCTGGGGAACAATAATTTAATGTCGCATTTTTACATCATCAAATTGTGAAAATCGACCTCCATATAAATCAAGAATTTTTGTATTTCAACATTGTCTAGAAGTAGATTTGGCTGTAATTAGTTAGTATTCCTGGCAATAACATGTTTGTGTATAATATTTGTTTAAATATTGTTTGATTTTTTGGATAAAAGCGTTACGAAATTTGTCAATTTAAGACCTTTTATCGTCCTGTTGGATTCCCAAGGATTTCAACAGTATCGCTATCACGCCCTCTCGGTATAAACTCGGGTAACGGCTAAGTTCCATAATGTATCTTAAAATAGTCATAACGGCTTTCTCAACGTTTAATATTTAGAGGACGAGTTTAAATAAGACCAGGGCCCGCCGGACAATCCAAATTAATTTAGAACGGTAAAAAAAAAGCCGGGAAAGAAATGCCACCAAGAAAAAATGCGACTATAGTGGACTGATATGATTCCTATATCACTATGGCTGAGAATAAGCACATATATTACAATTACTGGCGACAATCGTGTAGGCCTATCAAAAGCTGGTATCCCGATCCATAGATTAGTGAGGAGCTATGACTCTCGGCCATCAGTGAAATGGATCTTTCCTTTCCTGATAATATTTTAGGGGATAGTCACCTTGTTCTTATTAACGTGCATTTTATGAAAACCTCCTATTTCTGCTCAAGCTGGTCACATTCTTTTATATAGGCCTATGCCACATTAGAGTATTGAAAAGCGGCCTAGTTTTACCGGTCACCCCAGTAGCGTGCCCGGTAGCATGTAGCCGGGGCGATATTATTTACACGTAAAGTGTTTGGCCAAATGTTTGTTATGCGACGGTAAATACCCCAACCCCCCCCCCCCTTCCTGGCTACGCTACTCCTATTTTTCATTGTTGCGACTTGTCTCAAGTCACGGATATCATTTAGCATTTTTTTGTGACTCCATTATGCATATCAATTGCAAGCCCGGCCCCTAGGGACCCGGGGCTTGGCGGGGACCATGCGGGGGCGGGGACCGTACACGAGTGTTCAACATATGATGCCCGGCTATGCAGGGGAGTGTACGCGGACGTACAATCTGTGCCCCTGCTAGCCGGGGAGTGTAGCGGGGATGTCCGCATGGGCCATGTTCCCACATAGAAGTTGTCCCGGTCCAGACCGGGACCCACTTGAAAGTTGGGTTCCCACATAAGTGGTCTTCACAGCGATGACTCGGCAAAATAACAAAAACCACTTTAAGTCCGGACCGGGACCTACTTGAATCGTGTTCCCACTAGCGATTTAGTCCGGATTGGGTCTGGACTAGTCTAGACTTCTCGGGATTTTGTTCTATGTGGGAACACGGCCTAAGGTACACAAATGTACACAACGGGCGCCTATGGCAGGCCCAATGTCCAGTAACTCGAAAACCCAAGTTTTTCGCCGAAAAACTTGGTTTATCGATTGAAAATCCAAGTTTTTCTCGAAAAACTTGGATTATCAATTTTTCAACGCGGAATGTAAAATAATTCGAAAAACTTGGTTTATCAATTGAAAAACCAATTTTCGACGCCTAATGTCCAATAATTCGAAAAACTTAGTTTATCAATTGAAAATCCAAGTTTTTCGACGCCTAATGTCCAATAATTCGAAAAACTTGGTTATCAATTGAAAATCCAAGTTTTTCGACGCCTAATGTCCAATAATTCGAAAAACTTGGTTTATCAATTGAAAATCCAAGTTTTTCGACGCCTAATGTCCAATAATTCGAAAAATGTGGTTTATCAATTTGAAAACCCAAGTTTTCCGATCGAAAAACTTAGTTTATCGATTGAAAATCAAAGTTTTTCAAGCGAAAATCCAAGTTTTTCTCGAAAAACTTGGATTAACTATTGAAAAACCAAGTTTTTCGACGCCTAATTTCCATTAATTTGAAAAACTTGGTTTTTCAACACGGAATGTAAAATAATTCGAAAAACTTGGTTTATCAATTGAAAAACTAAGTTTTTCGACGCCTAATGTCCAATAATTCGAAAAACTTGGTTTATCAATTGAAAATCCAAGTTTTTCGACGCATAATGTCCAATAATTCCAAAAACTTGGTTTTTCAATTGATAAACCAAGTTTTTCAAGAAAAACTTGGTTTTTCACTTGAAAAACTTGGATTTTCAATCGATAAACCATGGTTTTTCGAGTTACTGGACATTGGGCCTGCCATAGGCGCCTGCTATAAATAAGCTAGATGTGATGCGCTTAAAGGCATATTATGTGATCTTTTCCAGAGGGCGCCCTCTATTCATGATTTTTTTTAGAAAGTAGATTTTCTTGCAGATTTACATTTCCGATCATAAATCATACATACATTCCAAGTTACAGAGCGATACGATTCCTATTTACCTCAAAATCATGGTTTTAGAGTGAATTTAGAGTGAAAAATATAAACTGTCGGGATTCCGACAGTTTATTTTCACTCTAAAACCATGATTTTGAAGTAATTAAGAATCGTATCGCCCTGTAACTTGGAAAGTATGCATGATTTATGATCAGAAATGTAAATCTGCAAGAAAATCTGCTTTCTATTTTTTTTTTCGATGTTGAGGGCGTTCCCTGGAAAGATCACATAATATACCTTTAATGGAATAAGCCTAATAACACATAGGGAACATATAGAAATGCATTCCGTTATGGTTGCAGAAAGAAATAAGCGACATTGGGACTGTAGCCGGGTGAATTCTTTGTCCTGGGAAATGGGTGGCCGAGACTTTACACTTTTGTCCCTGCCAAGTGGGGACGGGACTGTATCGGGATGTACAACAAATGGTGCCCGGCCCTGCGGGGACCATACACGATTGTAGTTGGGACGTCACATGGGCAAATTGTACATCCTGGCCCTAATTTCCACTCTGTTCCAACTATAAAGAAATGTGTTTGTGCGCTAAATTTTGATGCATTTTTGGTGGAAAATGTGCACAGCCCGCCGATACGTTGATCGCCATTATGTTGTTGATGCCGGGACTTTCGGACGCTACTTTCATGCTTTATTTTGAGCTGCAGTGGCTAATATGATGGGCGCTTACTAGGTGTTACTTTTTAGTAATTATTGGGGAAAAATAGGGGTGGGCGCTTTTAAGGGCATGGGCGCTTAATAGGGATAATAAGGTACTCATTTATTCATTTGACGACTGTAAAAGTGACATTTTGGGGGTAAGTTTTGCACTAATTATACCTACATAAAAAATGAATTACCTTCAAGCATTTTGGCGCTTATCGATTTAAGCCCGAAAAAGAGCACAAATAAATTTAGCGCAAACAATGTTTCCATTTTTACAGTATAATTCACTATGACAACTTTTCCTGAAAATAATTTGATAGACAATGAACATTTGCTGAAATAAAACCCATTAAATAAAAAAACACTGAAATATTCACCAAAATGTAATATTGTGCCTTGTTGACTAAGATTCATTGATACTACGACTACTACTAACACTACACTGAATTTTCGCATACATACTCTTTATATTGAGAGCAAAGCAAATTCCAACACACTTTTATTGAACAACATAATACATTTTTATTCAAACAAGATAGTACAATGATTAAAAATCATCACATGTAAAAAATTGTAAAATATAAATCTGTATATAGTTTCCAAGAGAACAATCATAAAAAAAAGTAACTATACAGGTAATAAATGGGCTTTTAACTCTAAAAATATATATGGCAAGAGTGCAGTAAAAACTGACAATGTGACGTACTTGTAAACAAATAGGTAATTGACCAATCGAACGCAGCCCTAATCAACAAGACCCCACTGTTTTCGAAGCACTGCATGCAAGGACACGCTCAAATTTTTGTATTAATCGCGTGCGCTCTGATCATGACGCTGTGATTGCCAATTTTTTGATTATAACAAAAGTTGGTACAAAATTACTGTTATCCATACACAAGTTTATGGCGGTCTATCATACATACACTTGTTGTCGACATGGTGAGAAAGAATATCTGACCATGTCGACATAATCCTGACAGTTGACGCGATCAAGAGGAATGAGTCGGATGTCGGGGAATCCCAAATTGAGATATGGCCAATTAAAAATGGCGGCTTACATAAGTTTTGATGGAAATTCATGTATACAATTTGACATAACTTTGGAACAAAATGTATCGACATGGGGTTTTCAGTTTCTGAAAGGTGTCTTGTTTAAAACTGTATCAAAAACTCATTTTCGACCAGGGTCGACATCCGACTCATTCCTCTTGATCGTGTCACATATATGTCAACTTGTCATGATATATTATCTTGCTGTGTTAAGTAGGATGGCACTTAGGCGACGACAAAAATCCCCTGTTTTTTTCTGGGTAGACAGACCTAAAATGTCACCAAAATCTGCAAAAATCATGATTTTAAAAAAAATTGTGAAAAAAAATGTTCTTCGACAGATTTTCGGCCCCATGATAACGGCTGATTTTACATGATTTGAGATAGAAATTATATCTTGAAAAATGCCAAAAGTGGGTTGGTCGGCCCTGTAAAACAGGGTGTTTTTTCCCCCCTCCCTAGCCCATACTTATTTGTAAGTCATAAGTTTACTTCAAGTCCACAAAGGGCAGCGAGTCATGATGCTTCAGTTTGAGCCATTTCAATGAAAGTTTTCAGCTTAGTCTCAAGTAATAAAAAAAAATACAGTGCAAGTCTAGTTACGTCATTTGATTGAGTTGAGTTGTGGACAAGTCAGAAAGAATGGATACATCTTTTTTGACAAAGGTAAAAAGATTTTTTAAGAGTATTGTATATATTTCACATCAACAATAGCGTTAGAAAGAGCTATCATTACAGCTAAATAAACGGTATTTCAGTATTCTGAATACAATACTTGAAGTTTCCGTACATCCGCTAATATGCCTGTCGACTCTTTATGACTCGCTCTGTCGCCTTTGCATAAATATTAAAATTAATATATGAGTTGAAACAATGATCATGTACCGTAAGTTATATGAAAATGATTTCATCGCATAATACTACTATGCCAAAATATAATAAAAAGTACCATATAACTTTCTTGTTATTTCCATTATATTGCTTATATCCCAAAATTGGTTAAATCAATGAATTTTATGAATTTACATTTTCGCATTAATCTGACCTCATCACATAGGTTAATTTAAGCCTGTTTCTATTTCATCGCTGTCAATCACCCCTTCTGGTGGTGATGATCATCACCACCTATCACCCCATTGTGCGTGTTTCTATTCAGCACCAAAAGGGGTGACACAGCAACAGGGGGTGATGATGCCGGAAGTTCACCAAAATGCATGCAAGGCTAGCGTATCCAAGCAACTGGTCATGCTAGGCACCCATCTTAGTAACCCCTGTGTGGTCGCACCGAGACAAATACTTTCACGTGTGGCGCACAAGCAAAATATGGCACATGGAATCTCATCACCTCTAACATACATGTAAGGCCTAAAAAAAAAAAGAAGTTTGATTGGCGTAACATGACCAAAACAAACAAATTGGTCGGGATTTTTTTTTTTTTTTTAAATTATTTTTTTTCTTCTTTTCAAATCACCTACTTTGAACACTTGAAAGACAGCAGTACACACAAATCATAGCTCTAGCGTATTTAATTGCCGGGCAAAAATGTATCGTTGTGTTCAACAATATATCATTTCGATGGGGACTTAAAATAGCCGAAATTGAAAGCAAACAGTCAAAAACTTTAATACTTTGTTCAATTTTTATAAATATATAAAAAATTTAAAAAAATTCCCCCCTCAAAATAATAAAAAATATTCAGGGTCGGCGATGTATTTAGGGTCGGTCGGGTTACGCCAATCAAACTTTTTTTTTTTAGGCCTAATCGCCTCCGGTCTCTCTTTAAGATCACCCCAATAAGACCAACAACAACAAAAAGTTGACATGCCCTTTCTGACCGACCTGATTTTTCGGAAATTTAGCGTCGCTATTTTTATTTATTTTTAAATTAAAAATTGAAAGAAGCACATAACAATAAAGAAAGATGAAAACGTGTTTTTAAGTAGTATCTGCTTGTTTATAAAAAAAATTTAAAAAAAATCAAAGCAAAAATTTAAAAAGAAATAAAAAACAAATTATTTAAAATGTGTTTTTGTGTAGTTTAAATTTTAAAAAATCAACAACAAAAAAATCCGACCGTCCGACTCACACCCTGAAAGGGCAAGTCAATTTTTTTCTTTCCTAACCGAGAAATACTGGGTAATTCGGGTGGGGGGGGGGGGGGGGGGGTGATCGTATGTTTCTATTCAGTTCATAGCCGATCACCCCTTTTGCGTTTAAATAGAAACAGGCTTTATGTCAGAAGTAGGCTATTCAATTCAGTAGTACCACAAGTAGCATGCCCGGTCCTATACACAGCACGAAAGTTGGTAAAATGGCCGTTCTGAAAATGGTATAATTTAGATTGTCAGCGTGGACCGCGAAATCATGAAATTGGGGGGGGGGGGGGGGGTATTTTATGAAATAGAGTCCACAAACTTTAAAAAAAATTATTTTAGAGGAAAAATCACCTCATGAAATTTGAACATCTGCTCACCATTTTGGATTTAATCATGGATCTGAAACATGGTAACAACCCAAATTCACCATTTGGGGTTCGCCAGTTCATATAGGACCATAAACACCTGTTACTTGGGAGGAACAAGTTTTTTATGCATAGATAAAGTGTCATTGAAAAGGGTGTTTGAAATGATAGTCATTGAAAATCAAAAAGGGGGGTATTTTTCACCACAAATGTTGTCCTCCTTTCTGCCACAAAGGGGAGTAAAATTGATATATCGAAACTAAGAAAATCATGACATTTTATATGATAAACAGTGAATGTTGGTAAACTGTTTCAGATGGTAGTTAGTATATATATGCCCAAGTATTACTTTAATGCAAAAAATCTGATTTCCAGGATAATTGAGGGCGCACTCCCATACGTATCTCTCAATGCCCCTTTAAAGAAGAGCCCCTTTAAAGGGTACTGAAAAATGTAATGGGAATCCTTACATTCTTGAGCCAGTGCTACCCTGATAGTGTTATTTGATTACCTTTGATGCTGAGTAGAGAGGTACCCTATCAGAGTTGCTTACAGAGCAGGCAGTAGTGAACCAAACAGTACTAATTATACATCATAGAGAAACAAATGACAAAGAGCAAAATAGTCAATACAAATAAGGCCAGACAAAGAAGAATGTTTGTCTCAGAAGCTCGCCCACATTGGTATGTGACATGAGCTACGGCACGTTTTCTTTTTTTCTCTCTGTAAGCTTGAATTAGCAACAACAACAAAAAACAAAAACAAAAAACAACCTCAAAGCTTTTTTTCTAAAAAAAGATAATAAAAAAAAACACACCAGCACTTAGCCTTTTTGCAAAAGGTTTCTGAGACAAACAGCCTTCTTTGTTTGGCCTAACATGAACATATTTACGAAGAATTTAATCCATATATTATATGCATGTCGTAGAGAAAAATATACATAAACATACACACCCCACATGTTCAATAGTATTATATATAATACAGTATTTATAATACACAATGATTTGTACCATCAATGCTCAAGTTTTATTAAATATTTTTATCGTAAAAATCAATGACATATAACTTGTCATATATTGTCATCTTTTTGTATCAAATTTTCGATCATGAAAACTGGTCTGATCGTACTGAAGATACTTGCGAGATGAAGATTTCACCCCTATGGCATAGTGTAAAAATGGCATATTAAACTGGTTGACCTAGCCTACAGGCCTTGAATAGAGTTTCCTACACTGTGCAGAAACCTTTATGGATACTCGACTAGCATTGCGTATCAAAGGCTTGTTCTCTGGATGGGTTTGTAGGTTGGGTTAACTAACAAAATGAAATGCAAATGTTCAAATTCAATTTTAAGTTGGTTTTCATTTTTGCCTGACATTCCTGATCCTTAAGTTTGAAGGCAATGGATCGGCCAGGCTAAAATCCGGGGGGGGGGCACTCAATTTTTTTTTTTTTTTTTTTTTTGGGGGGGGGGGGGGGGGGGGGGGGGGGTTAGAACGCAAAAATTGCGAAGAATTGGGGCTTTAGAATGCAAAATTTCGCGATTTTTGAATTTTCAATGAAATTGGGGTCATAAGATTAAGAACAGATGCAGGCTCAAAAGGGGGGTCATAAGATTAAGAGCTAGCAGCAGAGGGTGAAAAAGGGGGGGTCTTCAGTGCGGCACATACCATACCCTTTTCCAATGTCAGTGCCCCCTCCTCCCCCCCCCCCCCCCCCCCACCTGGGCTAAAATAAACCTTTTTTTATTGTCTTAACCCTAACCCTGGTTTAGGGTTTTTGACTGGGATCACAGGATTCGATCCAGGAACTCTTCGTTTCAATTCCAACTCCCTCAGCTACTCGTTTGCGCAGTATACTGTGCTCACTATATAGGCTCGGTTAACTACGTCATCAAAAACTGGTGCCGCATGCGCTCGGAGAGGTACTTAGGATTGGCATTTTTTAGCATTGGGGGGGGGGGGGCGGGGGGTAAATAGAATGCAAAAAAAATTGGAGGAAAAAACACCTGACTAAATCTTTGGGAGCCTGCCGGGATTCGATCCAGGGACCCTCCGTTCTCAGCCCCACTTCCAACCCAATAAATGCCACGGCCCTCAGCTACTCATTCGCACAGTATAGCTCAGTATACTGGTTGGTTGGTTGGTTGGTTCAGTCCTGTCATGACTGACAGCTCGTGACCTTACAGATACTACGCCACAAATAACAATTTTCAGCAAAGGAGTAACAATCACGGAGAGGGTGTCCAGTAATCAACTTTATTTGGTCAATCCACCGGGAACGAGGTCTGCCTCTCTTGCTGACTTTATCCATTGCTGCTCCCATTTTTGAATAGAAAATGAAGAAATTCCAAAATCCAAAATGCCCGGTCAAAAAACACACACAAGAAGTTGACCATTTGGCGAGGAAAAACACACACCCTGTTTTACGGGTTGTCGGACCTGTCAAGTAGCCTAGGTCAGTCGATCGGGTTTTTAATTTTTAATTTTATTTTTTTTAATTTTTTTATTTCATTTTTTTAAAACTTTTAAAACTTTAAAAGTTTTAAAAAATGTCACCAAAATCTGCAAAAGGAATTTTTAAAAACTATTGTGAAACATTTGGTGATGCACTGACCATGCAGAACTATTGACTACTGATCTTATTCATACCCATGATCAAACCATAGGGAGCTCTATCAAGGCCTGTTGGCTAGGTCAATAAAACCGTTATCCTAGTTATACACACAACACAAAGGATCATCAATATCAGTCCACCTACATGTATAGTGAACAAATTATTATAGTGCAATTATAGGTTTCCCATTCAATTTGAAACATTTGTTTGTTTGTCACAGCAGCTTACACTTATGCAGGCGTCAATGTGCATCTTGAACCTACCCTCCTCAAGGTTAGTCAAAGATATTAGACGCCTGATCTTTGCCTAGTAATATTTTTGGAGAGGTGAACCTTGAACTAATTTATACATTGGACAGGTGAATCTATGGTGAATCTTCACCTATATTTCAACTTCTCCCACAAATACTATTGAACGAACATGGTGCACTATGAATCTTCACCCTACAAATTGCAGGATAGACCTAATCTTGACCTAATTTATTCTGAACTTAAAGGTGAATACAGGTGAATGCTTGAGGAGGCATTAGGTTTACAGCCCTTAAGCAAATTGAACAAGTTTCACTGGCGAAAAAGCCCATTTCGCCGGTCATAAATTTAGCCTCACTTTCTCTTTTCACCTGATTTATTGCCCCAATTTGATCGTTATCACCTTCATGGTTTAACCAGTCAGGGCTATTTTACAGACATGGAGCAATCCATGGTCATGACATTGACTCAAGCAATTTGACTATCAAGAGCATGGATCTTACTAATGTAGTATATACCACAGGGCCAAAGCACATGCTTTTGGTATAATCAAGTCATTTTATTGATATCACCAAACAAACAGGTATAATCAAAACAAAATACATAAAGCATCAACTAAAACTACAAGTTTAAAAGTTAAAACAAAACAATGTAACAACAAAAGTATTAATTTACTTAAATATGAAATACTTGAAAATATGTCAATATAAAATATACTAGTAATCCAATGATTGTCGAGCCTCAAATGCATGTTTAACATATTTAATAACGGGTTGAATACAGTCATAGTCAGATATACACCCATGATTGTAGTGAAAATCTCATTATTAGACATTGAATCGAAATTGTAAATGTTGGAAAGTTTACTTAAGAGATCATCACGTAAAGTAGAGTAAAATGGACATTTCATTATAAAGTGAAATTCATCCTCAACTAAACTCAAATCACATAATTTACAGATTCTGTCCTGAGGTTGGATTTTTGGTGTAACATGTCTACCTTTCTCAATCATTAATGTGTGAGCACTAATTCTTAATTTGGTGAAGACATTTCGAGTAGATCGGTTGAACATAACAATGTAATTCTCAAGACAAAATGATTTTTTGAATAGACAATAAGACCTCAATTTAGTTTGAAAATTACTAATATTATTAAACCAAAGATTACTGTAAACAAGTTCCAGGTTAGAGGTAATAATTGAATTAAAATTACTTGGTGTAATGCAATTTGGTTTATTCCAGATATCTGATCTATTGATGAGATCAAATAACCCTTTTATAACCTGATGACCAAGAGAAAATACCTGTATCACATAGTTTACGATTATCAAGTAATGCATCTATAACAAGTGAACGACAACCCTTCATACATTTATCATTTAAAGACCACCAATATTTAACCGCCAAACTGAGCATAGTGATGATAATGGGAAATCTACCTAGTTCACCCCTAACAGCATTATTGGTTGCTTTTCTATGAACATTCAAAATTAATTTGCAAACTTTAATATGTAAAGTTTCACTAGGTAATTTATCACAAATTGAGAGAAAGTTATTATTATTAAGGTTTTTTAACAAATAAGGAGCCCAAACTTCACTTCCATAGCTTAATATAGGTTGAATCAAAGACGAAAATAACTTAATACTACAATTGTATGAAGAATTACTTAAATTATGTCTAATTTTAAAATACGCCTTAGATGCCTTTTCTTGAAGCCTCAGCATAGCTTTGGTAAAAGAACCGGACGGAACAAAAACAATACCCAAATAGCAATATTCTGAAGCAATTTGAAGGTTAATATTGCCATAGTTAAATTGGTATTTATGTAGAATGTGACCTCTCTTGTTGAAAATCATGATATTGGATTTGTCAATGTTCACTACAAGTTTCCATTTTGAACAGTAATTATACAATCTGTCTAAGGCAAGCTGAAGCCCCTTTGAACTTTCTGAAAAATGATTAAATCATCAGCATACATAAGACAGGATATTGGTAAATCATTGATGTAAACCGGATCACAAGACAAGTCGAATATATCAGGCAGGTCACTTAAAAAAATATTAAAAAACAAAGGACTTCGAATACAACCTTGTTTAACCCCAACTGTAGTCTCAAACGAATCTGTTACTTTGCCATCACATTTAACAGCAAATAAGACAGAACTATACATATTTTTAATAATGTTTAAAAATTTACCACCAATACCAATCTGAGTAAGTTTATATATCAAACCATTGCGCCACACTGTGTCAAAGGCAGCAGAAAAATCAATGAAACATACGATTTAAGTTTGATTGGACCGGCACGATTAATGTATTTATCAATGAGAGATTTTAAAACTAAAATGTGATCACTTGTACGGGATCCTTTTCGAAAACCGATTTGATTTGGTGGGATTATATCATTATCATCAACAAATGTATTAATACGATTATATAGAACTAAACAAAACAATTTACACAAATTACTAGACACAGCAATACTATTTTAAAATAAACACATTTGAGTTCCACACAATGTTCCAGGCTAGAGTTAGACTATAACTGGGGGAAAAAAAAAAAAAATTATGAAATATAATTTTAAAATAGAAATTCATGATACGACAATACTTCCACAATGGGAAATGTTATAGTACACACCTACATTTAAATATTTTTTGACAAAAAACAAATAGTAAGGCCCCTCACCAAATAAAAAAGTCAGGGGAAGAAAACATATTATTTGTGTTTAAGGCAAATAAAAATAAAACTTGTTTCTTGTCCTAACTTTTGAATAAAAGGAGGATGAGGCACCTTTTTAAAATTATTTTAGTAAACGATGCAAAATCACCATACCAGCGTGGTATTGCATGATTGATTGCGTAACTTGAAGAGGATGAGGCTTTTGTAACTCTTTTTATATCATGGTTCGGGGGGGGGGGGGGGGGGGGGGTGACACAAAACCTGATTTAAAATGCTCATTGGACTAAAGTAAATCTAGTATCGTATTACCAAGATACCCACTTTTCAAATATTTAAAAAAGTTTATGGGAAGAATAAAGAAAAAAAACCAAAAAACATACAATTCCTGTAAAATGATGCGTGAGGGGACAAGAAACTGTTTTATTATTTTACTTTCTAAAATACATGTACTTTGCCTTAATATTACCAGATTACAAAAAATTGTGATTTATTTCAAAACTCTGTTAAACAATTCCTGTTTTCCATGGACATTGGCCTGATAAATAAAACATATGTTTTTTTGGTATAGCTTATGAAACTACACTAAATACCCTGAGACATGAGGCATGTCTACAATTTGGTAGAACCATGTGGACCCATGGTCAGGGCCAATTATATTATTGTGACCAAAGTTGTTGATATAAATGTCATTCTACTGTACTGCAAAACATGTTTTACAGACTAAACAATGAAATTAAAATAATTTTTCAAAACAGGTTTATCTATTTTCATTTTGATGATCTGATGATATTAAAAATTGTCTCCACTGCTCTCCGGAGATTCAATTATAAATGAACTTTGTTAATAGATATACAATTAAAAATTGATCATAATGAATTCAGTTTTATTTAATTGCCTTCAAATGTATACATTGAGAATAAATTTATAATCTAAGACATTGTTATCACTATTAAGGATACATTGTATATGAAAGCATTCATTTGCAATCACAGTCTTTATCAGGCATGAGAATGAACAAATATCCACACGTTAAAAACCAAAACAAAATAGAAAAGTGTGTGCATTTGAGTTATTTTTTTCAAAATATGCCCTGATAATAGAATGGCAGACATTTGAATATCTGGACATTCATTTCAGGTCAAATCCTAAAGATTTATCATCCCCTTAATTGCTTGATGATTAATAAAACAATGGAGTATATGATAGCAGACGAGATGTATTTATTTAGAAAAAGTTAAAATAGAGTTTACACACAAAGTTAAAAGGAAAGAAAAAAGGGAAAGAACCTAGTTTAGGAAGAAGAGGGGACAAACGAAAAAGAAAACGGGTGGGTGGTTTTTTTTGTATATAAAGAGCAAATGTGAACAATTATAGCCCAGCAGACATTAACAAAGTTAATGAACTGAGTGATTACAAATCAAACAGGTAACTCTCAACAGAAAGCTCTGATGGGCCAATCAATTGGTTGGGGGATGGTGTACGAAAAGGCGAGCGGGAGGCATGCGAGCACATCCCCCTCAGGCTCCCGCTGTCTGCGCTTTTCAAACATCTATACATAAATCAAGAAATATCAGTATAAGCTCAACTCTTTTCTAGCAATGATAAAAAACAAAATATTGATTGAAAATGAAGAGGTGGCTTTTCGATAAAATATTGGTCAAAAGTATACACCAGATCGCACCCAATGAGTTTGAAAATTGAAAAAGATCCACTTGCGAGGGGGGCACATGGAATCCCCCTGTCCGCGGTAGCGAGGAACCCACCACTTTGGTTACGTGTATTATGCACATTTTCAAATGTTGCCCCCCCCCTAAGAAATGTCTGGATGCGCCCCCGAACTGTAGCGTACCCTTTAGCGAGACTGAGACTACAATGTCAAATAACACAATGATATGCACGAACGAGGTGGGGTGTAAAATGAATTAAAAATAGGCTTTTAGTTTGCCTAAATATTCGTGTGTCATAATTGTATTTGCTACACCATAACAACTATAAAAAGGTGGGTTCGTGTGGGTTCAAAAAAGTATAGGCACCTCAAAGTGAATGAGATTGGTTTGAAAGAAAATAACTACTAGCAATGTTGTATGTCACCTTACAGAATTATAAAACCTCTATGGTATGAACCTAGTAGACTAAATCATGGTCATAGATAGTTTGAACACGTTGGGTGTCCCTGTTTCCGCAAAATATACACTATTGAAACAGCTCTGAAAGACGAAAGCTTGAAGCCTTTCCTCGATCCAAATAACATCGATGCATAGGGGAGGGAGAGTTTTTAATCACACACATAAAAATGTTCCAACAATATTGTCCTTGATGTACCATATCATTACCAATGAATTTCTACTACCATAACATTGAACTTTCTTTGGGAACACAGTAATGCGATTGGGGTCGACCTAGGGGGTTTCAAGCGACAGCGTACCTACTTTTGGATCAATAACTATCGATCACGTTTAGCACGCCTAAGTTGGTGTAAATCGTGAATACTAGGTACGCTGTCGCGGGATCAGAAATCGCGGGATGCATGTGTAGCCTTTATGTTTTGTTTCTCGAAAAATTGGAAAAATCAATGCACCTGCGCAAAGTTAGATATGCTCACAATAGCACATCAACGTGCGTGCATTGATTTGTCTAATTTCTCTCGAAACAACACATACGCATTTATTGACCTATAATCAAAGCGCATAACGTGCACATTGAACGGTGCACGCGTGGAGTGCATTAGACACTTAGTTTCTTGCTTTCTGATTGGTTTGGCGCTACTAAGAAAGAGTGCATGATTTAAAGGATATGATTGACTGTGTATCAGTTGTTAGAGGTAATTGTGAAGAATCAAAACATTTGCACTTTGTACTGAGGAATTTCACAAGGGAAATTCCAAGGTGTCAGGTAAAATCATCAACACTGCTTCAACTACATACTACAATCTTGTTAATCCTAAATTAAACTATGCAAAAATGTTGGCTTTTATCGTAAATTGAACACGAAGTATTATTATTTATTTTTGTATTTTTGGGATGGGGCTTGAGCTGAATGGGAGCAAGCTTGTGGACCCCCCCCCCCCCCCCCCCCCCCCCCCGACAAATCAAACTACCATGCATTTGATGCAATTATTCTGGATTTCGTCGGTTTTATAATGGGGGAAATTTGTTGTTGTTGAAATGAAATAAATCTAACAAAATGATGACAGATAAAAAATAACCAAATATACTAAATTAAGAATGGAGTGATTTTTTTTTACAATTATAGTTCCGAAATTTTTCTTTTGAGATGTTAGTACTTGAATTACAAGAAAAAAGCTTTTTTTATACAGTGGAACCTTGTTAACACAAAATCTGATAGCACCAAGTTTTATTCAAGTCCCAAGCTGGATAACACAAATTCCTGTTAACACAAACTAAAATATGAGGCCCAGGGCAAATTTGTGTTAACATTTAACAAACAAGGTTCCCCTTTATTAAATGGAAACATTAAAGGGCATTGAGAGATGTATCAATATACTAAATGAGCAAATAACGTAAAGATAATCATCAACATAGCTCAAATCCAAAATGCCATACAATTCCGACATCGCCTTCATGCCAAACTAAGCAAATAACGGCACTTCCGGGGTTGAGATTTGCCGCGAAAGTCTGTGAGTAAAACGATGCATAACTTCCGAATTCAGCACCTTAGTTTCGATATGATCATATCGAAACTATCGAAACATATCGAAACTAAGAAAATCATGAAATGTTATATGATAAACAGCGAATGTTAGTAAACTGTTTCAGATGGTAGTTAGCATATGCCTCAGTATTAATTTGATGCAAACAACTGATTTCCAGGATAATTGAGGGCGCACTCCCATACGTATCTCTCAATGCCCCTTTAACTAAAATAATGAAGTGTATTCTCAGTTCAATTGTAACATTTTGGGGTGTCTGCTGGGCCATTTTCAGCAGATAATTTGTCTGGCAGAGGGACCATTCTACAGGGCGAGTTAAAAAACATTGTGCACGATTTGAAACGGCCATTTGACCTTGATGCGTGCATTGAACCGTGAATTTATTGTTGTCAGTGTAAAGCGGTGTTAATCTAGTTTATTCTCCAAAAAAATTAAAGTAATCGACTTAAGAATGCGCAAACTGTGGCAAGTTTTGTAAACTGACCGTGTTTTTCGCCATTCCTATGGGATTTACACACAGTAAAATTGGTTTTGCTAAATGGTCATTATCACTCACATTAATCATGTTAATTGTCAAAATGTTCCTGAAAAATCATTCTTTCACTCTGAGCTAAGTAGTTAATCGTCTGATACCGAGTTGTCAAATGAAAAGGCAAATCTGAATCACCTGTTACAGAGCACTTTGGATGCCAAATCCTCTTTTTTTTAGGATGATGGTGCTTTCTCACTCTCACTCCATACCATCATGCTGCAGTAATGTTCATGTCTTAACTGTGTAATTCCCATAGGAATGGCGAAAAACACTGTCAGTTTTCAAAACTTGCCACAGTTTGCTTATTTGTCAGTTGATTAGTTTCATTTTTTGGGAGGATAAACTAGATTAACACTGCTTTACATTGACAACAATAAATCCACGGTTCAATGCATGTATCAAGGTCAAATGGCCGTTTCAAATCGTGCACAATGTTTTTTTGACTCACCCTGTATACTCTATGTGATGCACTTGTTCATACGCATCAACTATACAATATTTTGTAATCATTGCTACTATTGCTATCTTCAGTAGATTTCGCATTAACAATACAATATTTTGTAATCATTGCTACTATCGCTATCTTCAGTAGATTGCGCATTAACTATACAATATTTTATAATCATTGCTACTATTGCTATCTTCAGTAGATTGCGCATTAACTACATGTATACAATATTTTGTAATCATTGCTACTATTGCTATCTTCAGTAGATTTCGCATTAACAATACAATATTTTGTAATCATTGCTACTATTGCTATCTTCAGTAGATTTCGCATTAACAATACAATTTTTGTAACCATTGCTACTATTGCTATCTTCAGTAGATTGCGCATTAAATATACAATATTTTATATTCTTAAACAGCTAAGAAAGTTTAAGCAATCTCATTGGTTCTCAGAGAAATCGGCGACATCTCTATCAGACAACATAACACGGGGAGGTGGGGCCTACGTTTTAACAGTGCGCCCAACCTTCACAATGCGTGGTTTGCTCCATAACGCGCACTTCTGCAGTGCGTCTTTAGCGCTTTTCCTGCGTTTATGTCTGCGCCGCGACACTTACGCATGGTTTACTCATCGCATGTGATTGGATGGAATGTTTGTGGGTTATTCGATCCTAGCAGGGGTAAAGTTGTCAAATGTGGACAATAAAATGTACTTATTTAAACAATACCTTTATACTCTAAATCATTGCTACTATTGCTATCTTCAGTAGATTGCGCATTATCTATACAATATTTTGTAATCATTGCTACTATTGCTATCTTCAGTAGATTGCGCATTAACTAATCATTGCTACTATTGCTATCTTCAGTAGATTTCGCATTAACAATACAATTTTTGTAACCATTGCTACTATTGCTATCTTCAGTAGATTGCGCATTAAATATACAATATTTTATATTCTTAAACAGCTAAGAAAGTTTAAGCAATCTCATTGGTTCTCAGAGAAATCGGCGACATCTCTATCAGACAACATAACACGGGGAGGTGGGGCCTACGTTTTAACAGTGCGCCCAACCTTCACAATGCGTGGTTTGCTCCATAACGCGCACTTCTGCAGTGCGTCTTTAGCGCTTTTCCTGCGTTTATGTCTGCGCCGCGACACTTACGCATGGTTTACTCATCGCATGTGATTGGATGGAATGTTTGTGGGTTAACTAATCATTGCTACTATTGCTATCTTCAGTAGATTGCGCATTAAATATACAATATTTTATTGTAAATATTCCTATCTTTAGTAGATTGCGCATTAACTGTAAAATATTTTGACATCATTATTATTTATTAATCAATACTTATATGGCGCTCTTCAAAGTGCACAACGCTTTACAAAATAGAGGCAAAAATGATGCAAAAAGACAAGAAACCACAAACACCTAACATTTATACAAATGCGTTTTCAACAAATGTTTGAAAACAGGCACAGACACCGCCTCCCTCAACTGAATTGGCATCTTATTCCAGAGCAGTGTAGCGGCAACAACATACGGATGATTACCAGCTCTATTTCTTGAGCGTGGAACCGAGAGCCATTTATGGTATCCGATGAGAAGTGGAGTCTATGCGAGACAGGACTCTAACGGCATGATGTGCTCTAACGGCATAATGACATGCTTCTGAGGTGATGAAACGGCGTATCCGCCACATATTACGAATGTGAAAATTTCTCCAAATATATTGGCCTCCATCTCAAAACTGTGTTTGCTGACAACATGTCCATTTTGACGTGACGGGTCACATATTGCTATCTTCAGTAGATTAGGCATTAACTATACAATATCATTGCTACTACGTTCATATTGCTATCTTTAGTAGATTGAGCATTAACGATACTATAGTTTGCAAGTAGTCTTCAGTAGATTGTACAATATTTTCTCATTGCTATTAAGTGCATATTGCTATCTTCAGTAGATTGCCCATTAATTATACAACATTTTGGCATCATTACTACTTACTACGTTCATATTGCTATCTTTAGTAGATTGCGCATTAACTATACACTATTTTGACATTGCTACTACCTTAATATTGCTATCTTCAGTATATTGCGCATTAGGCCTAACTATACAATATTTTGACATCATTGCTACAAGTGCATTTTGCTATCTTCAGTAGATTGTGCATTAACTGTCAAATATTTTGGCATCATTGCTACTAAGTGCTTATTGCTATCTTCAGTAGATTTCGTATTAATTATACTATAGCTTGGCATAATTAATACTACATTCATACTGCTATCTTCAGTATATTGCGCACTAGTTATGCAAAAAGAAAATTCAGTTTCCTCATATGTTCAATGCAAAATATAATATACATTTCATATCACAATTTTTTCATAATATTATTAGTACAATACAGCCGATAATTTGCATTAAATAAATGTTATTACACGGTCCTTTGCTGATACATTACTACCAAGGGCTTAGACAGCCAACCGTGTAGGGAGTGTTTTACACACCCACTTTTATAAATTCACAGTTTTTAGACACCCAGCTTTTGTCCACATGGCCTATACTTTGTACACAAATCCTTAAATTTAGACACCCATTTGTTAAAAATTTATACACATTTACACCTCACATCTTCAAATCCTGCCCAAGACCTTGATTACTACACATTCCATTTTTTGTTGTTAAAACTCGCAATGTTTCCATTTTTTACGGCGATATATTTTTCAAGGGGGAAGGACCAATTTGCTTCCTTCCGGAACAAATGGTAGCACTTCTTTAATTTTGATCTTGTATATACAGGCTGTCCCAAAATGATTAGTACCCATCGATGTTCAAAGTTCAATCATTTTTGTCATCATCAAAACTGATGGGTTTAGGTCCATCATCTTTGTCATACTGTACTATTTCATTAGAATTTTAGATCATGAATATCGGATTTATCAAGATACACTCCATTATGTAAAACAAAACATGGTGATTTCACCTTTTTGACAAAGTGCTAACAAAATGTGTGTGCTATTAAAGCTTGTTAGAAAGAAACTTGTGTATTATCATAATCTCTTGTTTACTCAATATAATCTTATGAGTCTTTCTTTTGTAACTGTTATTAGTTATGGGTGTTCAAATCATTACTAATTCTTCTCCTTACATCAATTTAACGGGTAAAAGAAGTTTGTCACACTTGAGTGACCCCATGCATTGTTTAATTTGACAAGTGTTTAGGGACCTCTATTAAATGAAGTGGTATTTGGTGAATCACCAGTGGCTTAGATTTCATTTTCACATTGAAGAATGAATTTCGTGAGGTTAAACACTAAGGGACTATACCATTTTTAGCAAGTTTGTAGGAAATTGCATCCCCAATATGAAAAAGAAATCTAAGCTACTGCTAATTACCCATGACCACGTTTTTACCTGTTTTTAAATGTCCTTCAAGTTTCGCCTCAAAACTAGCTCATTATAGAAACAAAGCTTGGGGTTGCTCATGCGTGACGATCCATTTTTACTCTTCAAATTGAATCAAAATGAAGAATTAAAATGGTTTAAACAACAAAATGATACAACAGCAGTTTAAAATTGAAAGGAACCAAAGATGTTAGCAGACAAGAGATTAAGAGACTGTAATAGTTGCTTTCAAACAAGGTTGTTTAAAAACACACTTTTTGCACTTTGCCAAAAAGGTGAAATCACTATGTCTTACACAATGGAGTGTAATTTCATTAAAATAAGTCCGATATTCCTGATCTAAAATTCTAATGAAAGGGTACAGTATAGCAAATATGATAGGAAAACAACGGGTCTAATTTCATTGATTTTGATGATGAAAACATTTATTGAACTTTGGGCATCGAATCATTTTTAGACAGCCTGTATAAAAGCGACATGGTAGAAAAATTATATTTTTTACCCAATGACGGTAATATATTGGGTTTTTTGCAAACCTGAATATATTATTGTTATACCATAAGACACTTTCCATGAGTTCAATGTTGATTGTAGGTTGGCGGCTTTTAACAAACCTTACTCCATGCCATAACAACATCTTTCCAAACATTTGGGATTTTTAACTGTATAAAGAAATTTAATATATCAGAAGAACCCCCTCCAATATCTAGTAGATGATTCATTTTTTGCCAATTTGTAAAAGGTTAATCCACTGTAATTATGCAATATTTTGTTATCATTGCTACTACTCTTATATTGCTATCTTCAGTAGATTGATCATTACTTATTTGACGGCTTTACTACTACGTTCATATTGCTATCTTTAGTAGATTGTGCATTAACTATACAATATTTTGTCATCATTTTAGCATTTTAAACCCAAAGCAACATAGTAAGCAGACAAAAGTACATGTATACGAACATTTATCACAAAAGTGGTAAGAATACATTCATGAGTTAAAATACATGTACAATTATACATTAAGTCTATTTTCTAACCTGAAATTGAAGTTTTTCCCATCCATTTCCCATTACATAAATGAGTAAATTTAATATAGGTCTATATTCTGATCTGAAATTGTTTCTCGTCATTGCCCAAGCTATAACCCATGATTAAAGAAACCAGTTTATTTCATAAACACAATTTAGTATACTTTAATCTCGATATCAGGACTCTTGGTGGAAGCTATTACTATACATCATAAATATTCATTAGCTAATCGCGGTTTCCTATTGGTCTATTCCGTTAGCTACGCACTTCAGTATTTAGCCTACTTCCTCGCGTACGGGAAAGACGCAGACGCGGGGAAAAAATAAGGGTACTACCGCACCCCTAGGAGGCAACTACCGCACCCCCTGAACGAAACAGTCTCATCCCCTGAACGAAACAGTTCAACAAACGTATACACGTCACATTGTATAGAACTTTGCATTCTGGCGACGAGCATGGTTATTTTGTTGTTGTCAAAATGGCGTCGTCTGCTGCTGGTCGTTTCGCAGAACTGTCAGAGACGGATTTAGTTGTAAGTTTTTATAATTTTGTGATGAATATTTATGATGCATAGTAAAACAAATACAACATGGTTTATATCGGGAAGTAGTGTGAATTACTGGCCCCTCGGTGTTGGATGAGTGCGTCTACTTCCCTCCGCTACGCGTCGGGAAGTAGACGTACTCATCCAACACCGAGGGGCCAGTAATTCACACTACTTCCCTCTATACCATGTTGTATCTGTATAATACCACATACAATATCTAATCCCACATCTGACACCATGTTACATGATTTAGATTCACTATACCATGTTTCATATTTCAGAAACCACATTATTTCATTACCTCATGATTCTCGGTTTCAATCCATTTCAATAGCCACGGCCCCTACCTCCCATTCCCAAACCATATTACTTCATTACAACCTTCCCTAGCTTATTTCAACCCATTTATTATCTCGCCAAGGAGTTGTCACCGTATGGTGAGATATATTAATTATCTGGCCAAGTCGACTTTACAAAAAGTAGACATACAAAATATCCGGTGATATAAACCAAATTCATTAACCCTAACACTTTTGGAATGGAAATGTTGAAAAAAATATCCGAGGGTGGAAATGGGCGAAATTAACAGAGAAAATCCGGACTTGCCGACGACAGGATTCGATCCCAGGTCCTCCAGCATGGATGACGAGGTCTTAGTCCACTCGGCCAGGGAGTCACACGCTCGCAATTAACAATTCCGTGCGCATTTATCACCTGGTGTCAGTGCCCGGCGAGATAGACTGAGGTGACACGTGCCTCCAGCATAGTTTTCAAATGGGATTTCATGGGGTTCAGGGCTGTAAGGGTTATTATGGTCTTCTACTGACATGAACTTAATCGTCCACACAGAGAGTCTTGATTTCAAATAGGGCTATCTGCATGGGTGACTCCAATACATGAAAACCCTCAATCAGGGTTATATAATGACCAAGTATTCCCCTCCGGAATAAAGTGACCACTCTGATAGTGAGGGTCATGCAGCCTTGAATCCCAGACTCCTCTTTGCTGACTTTCTCTTTACCGCTTCGATCTCAGGTGGTGGCTTATACGTGGCATTGCTGGTTTAGGTCTGGTTCTGATTCTGTAAGCATGCCTGCCTTTGCCCTAAAAGAGGTCTTTAATCCAGCAGAAGGAATGCAAAGTCATGTTGGCACTTAAACCTTGGTTGAAATACAGCCTTGCCATTTCAATTGCCAAGATGTTTTCCCTAGCTGAGCTTAACTTCTCTTTATGGGCAACACTCCATAACAGGGCATAGAACGATTCATTGGTATTCTGCGTCAAACAGAGACTGCAATGGCGTAGCAACTCTAGACTACCAGGGTCCTGTACGTATATGGGAAAATCAAAAATCAGGATGCAATAGTGAGTGAATTTGGTATTTTTATAATAAATATGATTCATGCAAGGAGACTTGGGAAATAGATTGTAGAGAAAATGATCACATACAAGTTATCACATAAGGCCAAGAAGAGAAAAAATGTGTCTCACATACCCTGTATGCATAAGTATGTGGAGTCACTAAGTGCATAACCCTACGTGATGAGCTTATATTTTTGCCCATTTTTGCCCAGTAGGGAGGTCACGCTGCATGTCATATTTTGTTATACGCAAGAAAACAATGGAGTCATAGTGACTGCAATATTTGCTAGAAATAGCTTCGGGAAATGGTCTATTGGGCATCTCAAAAACTAAGAAACGTGTTAAAAATCATGTAGAATTTTAGAGGAGGGTCAATAACATCTGCAGAACAGTAAAATGTATAGTTTTAAACACGTTTGGTGACCAAATTTATGTCGTACAATGCCGGAAAATTCACGTTTTGAAAATCCGTGGTCTTCAAAATTACAGGAATCCTAACTCATTCTAAACCTCACCAAATCATAAAATGAACCCTCGTCTACAAAAAAGTCCGTGTGCGTATTGCTCTATCTGCTTGGAGATAGCGAAGACCACGGTAACCTCATAGCTTTATACCACGGAATGAAATCTGTCATTGACATTACATGGCGAAAATCGTACAGATTTGCACTGCAGACCTCTGTGTAGGGAGTGTTGACAATAGCGTGACAATAGCAAGGTCCTTTGGCTATTGTGTTTGTGCATGTATGTGACGACTGACCCCGTTCAACAATCTTCATAGCTTTCATATAGGGCTTGGGTGACCTAACCATTGACTGACGCTTCACATATTTTGAACAATTTTGTTTGTTTTTATTTATGCACTTTTGAGCTTCCTTATATTATAGACCTACATACAAAAGGAAAATATTTGTGCTTTTATATTTTTGCGCTTGCTGATTTTAGAGAGGAAAGTGTAGAAAAAATGTAGCGAAAACAAAATGAACAACAAAAGGCAAAACATTCTTCTTTTTACCTGTTAGCTGACATCCAGAATTGTGCTATTTGGTCACACATAGAGCAGATCAAACTCAGGTGGGTTACCAAGCCTTCCTTTCCTTCCACCACCACATGTCTCCCATGTATGTATGCCACACTTAGCGAGTTGTTTCAAGTTAATCTGTTAATTATGACATTTCCTGACTTTCCAAGGTGGCATTTTGATGTTGATGTGGTGCATTCCTTATCTGAAAAATATAATGAGCAAAATGAGTTTAAATAACAATTCTAGAAATTCGAGATCAGGAATTGAGCTCGGTAACCAAAAGCACGCTATTATTTATATTTTGGTTTATTTTCAGGCAGTTTTCCAAAAGATTCTAAACCAAAAATTGGGTCTCTCAGGCACTTGCACAGGTTTTTTAGGTGGTGGTGGCCTTACACGTAATTAGGTTATTATACAGGGTGAATAAAACAAATAGGACTCTCCTTCAGCATGGATTAAATCCATGACCAATTTGATTTCATTGTCAACCCTAACTCCACTTTTTTTTTCAGAATATATTTGTCAACGTGGAAAATTGACCAACACTTATTTTGACAAAGAATGAGGTACATTTTGGCTCGAAACAAGCTTGTACCTATGAAAGTGAACCGACAAGATTGTTGTGACTAAATAAATGTGCGCATACAATGAAGCGTGTGACAATTTTCGACTTTACACTTATTTTGGCTATGATTAAGGTACATTTTGGCTCTAAACAAGCTTGTACCCAATATTCAGCTGTTTCCACAACTGTAATGTGACATGGTTATTTGTTACAATTATTGTAAACAGCTAGATTAAGATTGGTAGTGATTTCAGTAAGTATACCAAGTGCAAGTACATAGTGGAGAACATACCTTTCTCTCAGAGACAGATTTTCGGTTCTCGTTCTCACACCATTCATTGGCTTTTTGTTATGGCTTGATCATGGCATTCTGAAAATAAAAATAAACCATAACATTTATTATTCCTGTACTTGAGAAAATCAACATTATTAGGCGAGACACAAAAAAGAAACCCTGTTCTATGGGCCCCACAAATCTGTGAAAATGTTTTCATGTGGCGTCAAAATCGATTCTATAATGACATTTAAGAGGGGGTCTTAGGTTAGTAGTTTATGGTCTCCTCTCAAACTACTAACCTAAGACCCAGGCTTTTGGGTGCCAAAATCGATTCTAATGACATTTAACAGGATAGTAGTTTACCCCCTCTCAATTACTTACCAAAAGAATCCCACTTTTTGGTGCCGAAATTGATTTTAATGACATTTAAGAATAGTTTACCCCTCTCAACTATTAACCTTTTTTGGCGCCACTATCTATTTTAATGACATTTGATACTAAAAATAGATTCGCCGACTCATTTCATTACAAAAAATCTACTTTTATGTACATCTTAACAGTTGACACTTCCCTATAACCCTAACTCTACTACACCACATGGCAACTAGGCTACAAAACGGACCCATGCTATAACGAGGCGAATATACTGCGCCGAGTGTGACTGACATAGTGGCTAGGATATGGGCCCTGGTGCTGGAGGTCCGTGGTTCAAATTCGAGGGGGAGGGAGTCAGGGTGACCTTTCTGGTGAATTTTGGGGGTCAGAAAACAAATCTGTTGCCGTGTGGTGTAGAGTAAAACGTTAAAAAGTAATTTTAACTGTTACACACACTCTCATACTGCGAATAAGCTGGCAACCCCTTCTTATCCGCAGTATCGTACTGCAAATAAGCTGGCAACCCTTCTTATCCGGAGTATCGTACTGCGAATAAGCTGGCAACTCCTTCTTATCCGCAGTATCGTACTGCGAATAGACCCTGCTAAAGGTATACTGTAAAAGCCAATATTTTCGCGCACTTCGATATCATAGACAATTGGGTTTTTTCGCGGGCGACCTTCTGGATGCACTGCATGAATGTTAAAAACAATATTTTTGTGTGTTATAATTTTCGCCGAAAAATACTTTATAAAACCACCGCGAAAATTTCAGCTTTACAGTATTATGTGAAACGCCCTCAATCCTCAATAAAATTGAAAGCAGATTTTCTTGCAGATTTACATTTTTGATCATAAATCGTAATACATTCCAAGTTACAGGGCGATACAACTCTTAATTACTTCAAAATCATGGTTTTAGAGTGAAAATAAGGGGTCACACTACTAAATAGAGCTCCATAGGGATATATATATTGTACAAAAACGCTGATATGAAACTCTGTATAAGACCACTAAATTACAAAATTAGACCTTGTAGAGTGATTTTTTCTGAAAGATGTTCACATTTTCTCACCAAAAAGGGGAAAAAATAGATAGGTGAACTTGCTCGATTTTTCAAAATACGCCCATGGAGTTGACTACCTCTCTGATGAGCTTGGAAATGCTGCCGTAATCGTCGATGTTTCCAGTGAAAAACACAAATTTGAAAGATCTCTCAAAATGTATCTACAGGGTGTCCCAAAAGTCTATGCACGACTTTGAAGCTTTGTATTTCACAAAATATAAGTTGTGTTGAAAATATGAATACATATTTAGAAAGAGGAGATGTGGGAAATAATTTTGATACCAAACATTGGAGTAACATCTGTTTGTAAAACCACCCTAGAAGACAAATATGTATTACTGCAAAAATGTGATTTTATACTTTGGAGGAATAAAGTTCATAAATCCATACCTATTGAGATTAACAAAAAGACAGGTAGAGTTGGTTACACGGAAAGTGATCCGTCAAATGTAATATTTAAAATTTTACCTTACAGTGATCCCATTCATAATAACAAACTATATCACACATAATTTTCGTTTCTATAGTTTAAATGTTTTGTTTGATCTGAATTTTGTATGGAAACTTCTTCAAGTCCTTACACAAAATTCTGTGAACAGTTGATCTTTTAATCTTGTTTTCTGCGGAAAGTCGGCGAATATATCTCTTTGGTCTTATAACATCAATGTGACTTGTTGATCAACCAGTATTTTCTACCACATGAGACAAATCATGCACAGTTCTGTGTTCAAAAATGTATCCACCCACTTCAGAATGGATATTCTTCCTGGCGCGCGTTTCACTTTGAAATGTTTTCTGAACTTTTGTTGAGTAAGTTGAACTGAATTTGTTTCAGCGTAGAACCATACAATTTGTATTCGATTATCTATGCTGTAAACCATCTTAAATGAAGACTTTTGCTGTGCAATGTTATCTACTGCGCCTATTTATGTTGTGAGTGACCGAGTTTGGTAATAACATTAATGTTTCAAGTTAAGCAGTGAACTGTGGCTAATGCGCAACATTGTTTTCATACCGTTAATTTATGCGCACCTGGTTTTAGCAACAATGTGCGGTACTTGGTATGGGTAGGTCTCACACGGCCAAAAACTTTCAACCAGTTTTATAATGTTGGTGGTTCACCAATAGGGTTGTGTTTGGTATCAAAATAATTTCCCAAATCTCGTCTATCAAGATATGGTTAAATTTATACCATATGATTTATATTTTATGAGATATGACTCTTCAAAAACGTGCATAGACTTTTGGGACACCCTGTAGATGATATTCACAGTTTATTTTAGTCAGGGTGCATGTAGGTGATGTCCCATTAATCATAATTAATCAAAAATCATTTTTTTAAAACCGCCCTTAAGGGTAGGGGATACCCGATTTAGTGTAGTGCACCCTTAAACTGTCGAAGTCTGCACCGACAACTTATTTTTCTCTCTAAAACCATGATTTTGAGGTAATTAGGAATTGTATTTATGTGTGTTTGTTTAGTTACAAGGTCGGTCCGTACGGACACACGCTTGGGTCCTGACGGGACCAGACTCGAGCAAAATGCTCAGGCCAGGATTTAAAGCCTGTATAAGCATGATGGCTAAAAATGAAATGATAGTAAGAACAGATGTTATACTAAAAAAATCTTTTGTCTCAAAGCTCTTCAGTTTTTCAACACATAATGCGGAATGCGTTTTTTTTAAGGTTTTTTTTAAAAATAAAATATTGAAATCATTGTAAAGTGACCTTTTGTATTTAAAATGATGTGATGAATGAAAATCTGAAAAATCTGTGAAATTTTGAGATTAAAAAATAAATAAAAAAACCCAAACAAAAATTAAGATTTTTGTTTTCTAATGCGGGAGCTTTGAGACAAATGATTTTTTTAAATAGCCTTATCCAATATTGTCCTTCACTTTAGGTCCCAAGCATGTATGATCAAGTAAACAGATGGCCATGCGTTTTGAACTCGCCACCCAAAAATGATGGTGTTGTTACATATTTTCAAATTGTGATCTGTTTAATTCATCATATCTCAGCAAAACATAAGGCTAATAGTCATGTTTTTGGTCTCATTTAAAAGCTAATGAGTACCACCACTAACAAACCTGTAAATATGAACAACATAGCTTTTCAATTTGCGAAGTTATGGTTGATTGAATTGCGAATCCTCAAGGTGGAGGAGGGGGGATGTGGAGGGGGGGGGGGGGGATGCGGTACACACAAACTCTATGGGAACAGCGCGTTTCGCGTGTGTAAACTTGATTAAATTAACTAACTAAAGTACTACATGGGCTACAAACTTGGTTTTGGTCTTAATTTACAGCTAAACAATTCTGCTAGTTGTTTTTAATCATTTTGAACTCTTAATGATTAGTTTAGTCCATAAAATATGAACTTTTACTTACGAAACTATCCATTTTCATGATAAACACTGTAGTAAGTAATGCGGATGTCTTCAAAATCTAAAAGTTGCTGTAAAATTTTAATTACTTATCCTATCACAGTCAAAGTATACATTTTCTAAAAGGAAATTTGATGAGGAATCCAAATATGGACTTACATTTTCAGTATAATATTTGTGATGTAACGCTAAGGGTGGCTAGTTCATAACACATGGCCAGATACAAATCATAACAAACCATTATACAATTATACCCTAATACCTACCATTTTGGTCAAAAACCTCAATACCAGTCCGAGGATTTGATTTTACACAATCATGATCAGGCCGGCTAAACTGCATCCATATACAATTCCCTGTATGCATTTTCAGCAACCTGTATTATTTAAATACAAAAGAGTACATAATTATTTTTTTATACACTGGACCAAAAACACCATAAATTACAAAACAGTATACTGCCCCAGTGGCGTAACAGCCGGGGGGCACATAGTCTGCTTTAGTATACCTTTTTCCTTGTACCGATAGAGGGCTCACTCCCCATGGACTGCTCCCCATCCTCTGATCTCACCCCCGGAAAAAAAGGTCTACTTGCATTGGATTGACCTTGCTGACCTCCGTATACCTTTACACTAGTGCTAGTCCAAAAATTGGACGCATATGTAATGAGCAATTTGTTCGCGTGGGGTTCAAAATTGACCAATGGCAGACACGATAAATACGAATTATATGAATATTTATATACCGTCTTCGCAGAGAGAAGAATCTTGTTCACTTTGATAAATTCAAAATGTCGATTTTCTGGCACTGTATAGCCGCCGTTTCGGTCTAAAATCACACTTTAGGGGGTTATCTTTGACATTGGTCCTCGCCCAAAATATCTTCGTCGGAGATATAGCTACATTTCCGCATATGTGACTATTTCCATGCTATTTCCTATCTTTCAATATCGTGTAATAAAAAACCTTTTTACGTCCAAACAGAGACAAATAATTTGATAATTGTTTACGATAACTATAGAAACTCTTACACAGTCACAGAAATACCACCTTCACGCGTTTCGAAATGTACAAACAGCAAATTCAATATTAGCGCGTTATGAAGGGGTGTGATACTATCGTGACGCATAAAAAGCATCGTCCCTAGTAATCCCTAGTGTGCTTAAAGCACAGTTCTTTTGTAAATCCAATGCCAGTAGACCTTGTATTTGGTCGGTTCTCGGATGGGAAGTATCAGGGGGTGTTGTTCGATTGTGTGACAGTGAAATTATACAAGGCATACGAGTAGACTAGGGGGCACAGTGCCCCCACCCTGAAGGTGCTCAGCAGGAAATTCAAACCTACCCACCAGGAAAAATGGAGGGAAGGGAAAAGAGGAAAAGGGGGAAAGGGAAAGAAAAGAGAGAGAGAAAGGAAAAAGGAAGGAAAAAGAAAAAGGTAAAGGAGAACAAAAGGGGAAAGAAAGAAAAGAAGAAAGGGAAAGAAAGAAAAAAAGAAAATTTCGCAGCTACAAAAAGCACAACAGTCAACAAATTGTTGACTGTTGTGTTTTTTGTAATGCGAAATTGTGTGACCGTGCAAAATTTTGGTGACCATGCGAAATTTGTGACCTTGCGTAATTTTGTGACCGTGCGAAATTTTGTGACCGTGCAAATTTTTTGGACCCTACACCCCCCCCCCCCCCCCCCCCCCCCCCCCCCCCCCCCCCCCCCCCACCTTATGTGAAATTCACGAGGTGACTGACTGGGAAAAAATTTGGGGCAACCTTTTACAAAATAATTCCGGGACAGAATTATTCTAATACTGTAGCACTGTACAACAATATTTTTCGCCACGGCGTCCTTCAGTAAAGCAGTACCAGTAAGCCTGGTTCCATCACCGCCGCTCGCTCTCCCCAATGCAAGCCACCATTTTTGGTTGTTTTTATTCATGGCTTAAATACATGTACAACGTTGTGCATGCTCAAAACTACTGGGAATAAAGGAAGATTTCGGAAGGGCACTTGAAGCTTGTCGGAACATTAAGGTCATGTAATGTGGCCACAGTGAGACCACTGCGACGCTGGAATGTTGATTTTTCCCCCACATTTTAAACAGTTTAGTTTACTTTTCGATCGCACATGCTTTTCCGCTAAGTGCAACCTTGTCGAATTTGACAGTGTTTATGATAAATGTGTTTAAAAAGGTACCGTATTATCCCTATTAAGCGCCCATGCCCTTATAAGCGCCCACCCAAATTTTTCCCAATGACTACTAAAAATAATCCCTTATAAGCGCCCATCTTTTCAATTACCCACCGTGTATGCATTAACATATATTTCGGAGTAATTCTGTTATACCATTCACATGGGTATTCATAGTGCGTGATTTTTAAGAACGACGCATACTAACTGATGTTGGTGTGTAGGGTATAACAGAATTATGCCAATATTTCAGCGATAAGTAACAGTAATGTTTATAAGCTGGTGCAAGCCACCATCTTTGTTTTTTATTCATGGCTTAAATACAACATCGCGTCTGCTCAAAAATACCGAGAATAAACAAAGTTTTTGGAAGAGCACTTGAAGCTTGTCGTAACATTGACGACGACGCAATGTCAATTTTTTTCCGACATTACAATTTACAACTTACCTCCCATTGCATAGGTTTATGGAATGGATTTAAACACCATTTATGGTGTTTCAGGCAGCATGTCTGATTGCCATAAAATGCATCCAGACCACAATACTGGCACTTGGTATGGTTTTTGTTCAGTTTTATCTGTGCATGGCATGCAGCACAATAGGACCCTGGAAAGGTAAAATGAACTGCCAGTAATTTGTCTCTGAGTGATGCCCATTCATTGTCATTGCATGGTATGTGTTCCGACGCAGTTGGATATTGTCCAGGTAGTTGTTCTTCTTCCTCTATAACAGGTAGCTGATGGTCAGGTAGCGGCACAGGAACAGGAAGCTGCTCTGATAGATCTACCCTTCGAAGTGGTACTTGAACAGTACTATCAACAAGGACATTGGCTTGCACTGTTCTTATTGAAAAGCGCGGGAGTTTTGGTCGCCTTGACATTATTGCCTGTAGACAAGAATCATGAAAACAAGCAGTTATTACGAAAGATTGATACACCCCTACAACACACAAATTGTTGTGTCCACCTATACAAAGAAATATAGACTTGTTGTACAGCAGAATCAACAAAAGGATAATTAAAACATGACATCAAAATGTATCTGTGTCATGAATATTAAATTTGCTTTGCCTTAACTCAATAAAAGGTCTCTACATTACATAAAGTCCCAACCTGAAACAGGGTAAGAAATTATAAGTTGTAATGATCAATTCATGAAGAAAAAAAGTAGAAATTAATTAATTATCCCTAAGGACAACAAAAATAAATGGTTGTGTTGCCATCAGCGACCAACCGACCCTTAAATCGTATAAACTAGGGTCACATTTTCTTTTTTCTTTCAATTTTTTTTGTTTTTTTGTCAACATCCTGGGATGTTGACATTTGAATTCAGATTCAGGCCTTGTGGTAGAGTCTATGAATTGCTTTCATGTATCTTGAATCAGTATTTGTACACAGATGTCTTTAAAATGTATATTAGATCTGGATATGAAAATATGAACACATATGTTGTTACAATTGTGGAGAAATGGATTTAAATAATATAAAACAAATGATAGAGTTTTGCAAAATCTGCGACATTCGTCGTGTTTACTATATTCTGTTTGGTATATAAATGTAACGGTCAGATCAATAGACCCCCATACAAATTGCTAAAATGTCGCCCCCTATAATTGTTATTAACTTGTGTGGTCATACTTATTGACTATAAAATAGAGATAACGTATGGGTGAGTCATCATGATCCCTGTTTCCATCTTAACCCTGGGCCACAAAGGTAAATAAACACTTTGGGCCGTATTCTCGTACGTAGTTAAACACGGTTTTAAGCTAAACACGCGTCTAACTTTGACTTTAGACATAGCGTTTAACTAAACGCGATTCTCGTACATTTGTTTTACTTAAACACGCGTCTAACTCACTGAAAAGTGTCTAACTTTAAACATGGGTATGGGGGTAGTTTAAGGCGCGTTTAACTAAACAAATACACGAACTGTATGCCTTGAATGATTACTCAACCGTGCCCGCTGTAAGCTGCAGGGGATATTGTGTAGTATTAAAAATACACGTGCGTTTGAGGTATTCAGTCGATATCTATTGTAACCTATCAGGGCCACAACAAAAATAAATACCTGTATACATACTATACAGTATCGCACAATCACCCTGGGAACGAGATTCGCCGAGTTTAAAACCGTGTTTAGTTAAACACGTTGTTTAAAAGATAAACTCGCGTTTTAGTTAAACACAAGTTTAGTTAGACACGGTTTTAAGCTAAAACCGTGTTTAGTACGAGAATACGGCCCTTTGTGATTATGCCTACAGCTAAGATGCACACGGGTGTCCTGCAGTACGTGTGATAACGCGAACCATATTTGCATATAGGGCGTTTTTAAATAAATAGCGATGATATTGTTTTAATCAAGTTTTGCTGTGTTTAAACAACCATAATGACAATTTTTAATGTTCATCTTGAATTCTGAAGTAAATTTTTAAACATTTAACATTTTCAACACCACTTAATGTCCCTATAAATGTAACTACCGGGGTCCAAGGGTGATTATTATGGGATAACAACGTGGTGGAAAGACGCGATTACTATGGGATGGTTGGATATATCTTGGAAGCTGCTATATTTTCCGAAGCTGGCGATGTTTATAAAATGTAACATAACTTATATTTTTATTCCTTGTTCAAAAAATGTTACTTATTATTTGAAGTTTTGATGTTCCTGTTTTAATTTTAAAAAATATGTGCTTACTCTTATTTATCTGTAGGGCCTATCCTCTCTCCATTTTTTCTCCAACTTTTACCAGTTTTTATCCCCCCAAACTTGTTTATTTAATATTCATAACCTTAAAACATTCTTAGTTTTTTTAGTCGGGTTAATTTTCAACCCGACCTCATCAAATGTTGAGATACACAGGTGGGGCCTCGTGGGATAGAATAATGAGTCAGACGATGGAGGGTTTCAGAGAGAAAAGTGAGCCCAGCATTAAAACAAAGAGTTTTTGTTAACATACATCATACACTGTCTAAATCTTCTTTTTCATATTTCCTTTGTGTCGTCTGTTAATTTCATTTTAGGATGTTGACCAGTTTTTTGTAAATACCTTGTTTAATTTAAATTTAAATTTGATCTTTAAATTAATGTCTAAATGTTACTATTTCTTGTGTGAAATGAATTTAAAGTAAGCTTAAATAAATGGTTTTAGACTATTATCACACTAGAAACATTAGTTAAATTGACTTAGGGCCTACACCAATTTTGTCTCAACATAAACCATTTATTTTTCAGCCAAGAAAAAAAGAATTCTGACTGACCGACCCAACTTTAATTTTTTAGCATTTGAGGGCAACAACTGGTTTTTTTGGCCTAATTTGGCAATGAATTTTGCCATGTATTTTTAGGCATTATGGATTCTTGGATACCTTCATACTAAGACAAAAAAAGTGATATTGATGGGTGGATGGATCTGGCAGGCTTAGTTGTTAAAAATGACACTTTTGTTATTTTGTTATGTTTAATATTAAATGTTATTCTATACCCAATTCTATTGATTTTGGTGTCAAATTGTGTTATTTTGAAATCAATGTTTGTAAGAAATGGATGGTTTTTTTATATATATTAAAGTGTGAGGGCGCTTTCTTTAGCCACACACCTACTCGATATAATCTTTCATTTTTTCTTCTTTAGCTAATCAGCTTAAAGACGGCATTCACAAAAGTTTATTCTGAAAATCTGAGCTCATAATTAACACCTTTTCGTTTTGACTGCGACCCATTTATTTTAGTATTTTCATGCTCAGGGTATGAACAGGGCTGTCAACTTTTGGGATTTGCTGGGAGGGTGCAAGGCTTAAGATAAGCAGGCGCTGGGCGATTTTTACCCCTTGGTCCTTTTGCCATAGCGCCTGGTAATGCTGAAAAACCGAGCGCCGATATTTTGTCCAAACCAGCGCCCGTTGACGATTGGGAAGCTTGCCCAAGACTATCTAATTTCGCGTTGACAATGCTGTCACACTGGATTTAATAAAAAAAAGTTAGCTCCTGGTAGACTGAATAATTCAATATTTTGTAATGTCAGGCGTGGGTGGCAACAGGAAACTCAAAATCAATTGTGAAGGGCCTACATGTAAGTGGATACAAATTAATGTTCTAGAATTAGGCAAACTAGAAATAAAACGTGGCGACTTCCCATCATAATATGGTTTTATTTCATACATGTAGCTCTATATTGAGTCGTATGAGAGCTATGATACAGAGCTAGTCTCAAGTCATCTCTATATAGGTCGGACGGAGCTACGTCATGCCGTTGAAAATAATCAAATGCCGAGGTGAAAACAACTTGCGCAGATCAATCAATTAAGGCAACCGCACAGTGCGCCTACTGAGCATCAAGTGCGTAATGCTCAGCGTTGAATGTGTGCATGGAATGCTTTGCTTTTGGACCACTTGTTATGCACCTGTCAGTTGCACCCCCCCCCCCCCTACCCTGGCATAGCGGGGACTTGACTGGGGCTGTAATTTGATATTTGTAACGGCCCTGGTATGGCCCCGGTCAAGTCCCCGGCCCTGGTACGGCCCCAGTCAAGTCCCCGCCCCTTGACCCCTTGACAACGCGCGAGTCCCCGCTTAGTCCCCGGGTACGCCTGGCCCTGGTTGTGAAAAAACAAGCGTCTAGCGAACGACATTGGTAGCACGCCAATCAAATGCTTTGTGTGGGCTATTGTGTCTTCAACACAATAGATCCAGTGATCGATGCAATATCGACTTATTCCCAATCGACTTTTCCCCAATGGAAGATTGATGATGATTCACCAAACGCACCACACACACGGCCGGCCGTCCAAAGCTCTGAATCGATCACCGATTCTGTTGCGCAGGCGCATAATTAACAATAGGTCCCTGGCTGTTTTGTGTCGTCAATTAATATATAGGGCTACAAATAAATAAGATAACCAGCAAAAATAACTTTTCGTAGTTTTTTGGCCTAGACTTAGATTAAAAAAAATCTAAAATCTAAAAATGGACATCGGTAGACATTAATGACAAAACCTAGTAATAAGATTATTTTATTTTGTTTTGCTTTATCATATTGATTCTGTCATTAATTTAACAGGACTCGGACTTACCAGTCAACTATTTAATAAATTATGTTTTCTGGGCACAGTGCTTGCATAGGCAATGAAGTTCAATGAAGTTTGAACAAGACATTTTACTTATTTATTCTTTCACCCATCCATTACCTCCTTAGAAATGTGTGGCCCAAAAAGAAAAGGGTATTTATTTTTATTTTTAAAGTCATAGATGTTTTATTAAACTAAAATCGAAAAGAAAACATTTATTACACTGGAAATTATGAGCGTTTACTTTTGGACAAACTAAAAGTAAACTAAAAAGTAAACACAATACTAAACACTTATGTGAGCCCAACAACTCAGCTGTTTTCCACCCAGCCTCTAATCAATAACTGTTCCATTAAATCACAGATGGTGGAAACATCTGTGACTATATTCACTCACTTGGAGCGTGCTTTGAGGTCAATTGGGTGCAAAATGAAAGAAAAGTTTAGTTTTTAGTTTACTTTTACGTCTACTTTTTTTTGTTTAGTATTGCGTTTACTTTTGAGTTTACTTTTAGTTTGTCCAAAAGTAAACGCTCATAATTTGCAGTGTTATTTAAAACACAAGTTCGTTTTATTATTTAAAACACAAGTTCGATTTATTATTTAAAACACAAGTTCGTTTTATTATTTAATTAAGAAACAAACAATACAAACACTTTAATAATTTAACAATTTCCTTGCTCGAAACCTAAGGGCGTACATCACTAATTCGGCCCCCATAGACTTTACATGCTTTGGAGGCTGTGTTCAAATCGCTCTAACCTGAGTTAGCTCGCGAATTTTTCTCTGAAATTTTGATATGTTTTAACACAAACGGTATTTTATAACATATCTGAAACTCAACCTCGGGTCATCAGGTGGATTTTTAGCTAGACGCCGGCACGTCAGAGTGTACTGATTTTGTTACTTATAAGTCGGCTTTTACCCGTGCATGCAACGTGTGTGTAAATCGGTCCGTAAAATTATGTTTCAGTTAAAATCACGTATTTTCTTTTTGAAACATTAAATATACATTCTTAGGAATACACAGAACACAAATTTGACACAAAAACAATAATGATTAGTTTCATTTGCTACCATTCTTTCCGTCAAATAGGAACTATTATCGTACTCAACTTTGCCGGAAGTGCCGCGTATTATCGAATTAGTGGTGTACGCCCTTGAAGAGCACTTTTTTTTCAAAAGTCATATCAATCATATACCATTGTTTTCAGTGTTAAATTTTGAGTTTAAATGCCAAAACTTATAAAATTCTGAAATATAGTTTTAGAGATGTAGTCATTTGAAGAGGCGTATCGCCATGCGTAAATTTGTATTTTGCGCGTGTTTTTAAAAACTATCTCCGTGCCGCGTGGAATGCACACGAAGTAGGCCTACTGTCTTCAGTAGATAGCATCCCGTGCATCGGCAAGTTTTGTGATTTTATATACTGTATGAAGTCATTGAAACTTTTCAAAAAATGAACAATATAAGAATATAAACACATTTTGCCCGAAAGAATAAGCATTTTAAGTGATAAATTACTCTCGACACATAATGCAATTCGCCCAAAACTAGTAAATTTCGATATCCGCGATCGTCCGTCACCCTTTGATCGAGTTGTCAAACGGTGTTGGGCGGACATCATCTGACAGAAATTTACTACATTTGTTGCAGCACTGATGATATGTCAGGTTGAAAATTGAAAAGTTAAAGAAACTTTTAATCTTATAGACCTCTACACTATTTTCTGAGTCGGAAGCTCCCCCCCCCCCCCCCCCCCCCCCCCCCCCCGCCCCACCGTATTTCAAATAATGTCGCATTTTCCTATTAATAAAAGGCGGGTTTACGTTTTTATACTGCAAAAATATAAAGTTTTGTGAAACCAAAACATTGTTTTAATCAAGAAGAAGTCGAATATATTCAATTTCCCTACATCCAACTTCTTTTTATAATGGTCCGTTGTCTATCTCATGGGCAAAATGGGGGGAAAATCGTAAAAAAAGTAAAGAAATCATTGGCTCACACGGGTTCTTTGAAGTAGGCCTACGGTCATTATTTGCGAGTTTGTGATTAAAAAACCCGCCCAAGACTGCATGTATTTTGTTGGTACTCGTTACCATGCACATGCCCTTGGCGAGTGAAACCACCGGGAACTAGTGATGTGTACCTTTAAGGGCGTACATCACTAATTCGGCCCCCATAGACTTTACATGCTTTGGAGGCTGTGTTCAAATCGCTCTAACCTGAGTTAGCTCGCGAATTTTTCTCTGAAATTTTGATATGTTTTAACACAAACGGTATTTTATAACATATCTGAAACTCAACCTCGGGTCATCAGGTGGATTTTTAGCTAGACGCCGGCACGTCAGAGTGTACTGATTTTGTTACTTATAAGTCGGCTTTTACCCGTGCATGCAACGTGTGTGTAAATTGGTCCGTAAAATTATGTTTCAGTTAAAATCACGTATTTTCTTTTTGAAACATTAAATATACATTCTTAGGAATACGCAGAACACAAATTTGACACAAAAACAATAATGATTAGTTTCATTTGCTACCATTCTTTCCGTCAAATAGGAACTATTATCGTACTCAACTTTGCCGGAAGTGCCGCGTATTATCGAATTAGTGGTGTACGCCCTTGAAGAGCACTTTTTTTTCAAAAGTCATATCAATCATATACCATTGTTTTCAGTGTTAAATTTTGAGTTTAAATGCCAAAACTTATAAAATTCTGAAATATAGTTTTAGAGATGTAGTCATTTGAAGAGGCGTATCGCCATGCGTAAATTTGTATTTTGCGCGTGTTTTTAAAAACTATCTCCGTGCCGCGTGGAATGCACACGAAGTAGGCCTACTGTCTTCAGTAGATAGCATCCCGTGCATCGGCAAGTTTTGTGATTTTATATACTGTATGAAGTCATTGAAACTTTTCAAAAAATGAACAATATAAGAATATAAACACATTTTGCCCGAAAGAATAAGCATTTTAAGTGATAAATTACTCTCGACACATAATGCAATTCGCCCAAAACTAGTAAATTTCGATATCCGCGATCGTCCGTCACCCTTTGATCGAGTTGTCAAACGGTGTTGGGCGGACATCATCTGACAGAAATTTACTACATTTGTTGCAGCACTGATGATATGTCAGGTTGAAAATTGAAAAGTTAAAGAAACTTTTAATCTTATAGACCTCTACACTATTTTCTGAGTCGGAAGCTCCCCCCCCCCCCCCCCCCCCCCCCCCGCCCCACCGTATTTCAAATAATGTCGCATTTTCCTATTAATAAAAGGCGGGTTTACGTTTTTATACTGCAAAAATATGAAGTTTTGTGAAACCAAAACATTGTTTTAATCAAGAAGAAGTCGAATATATTCAATTTCCCTACATCCAACTTCTTTTTATAATGGTCCGTTGTCTATCTCATGGGCAAAATGGGGGGAAAATCGTAAAAAAAGTAAAGAAATCATTGGCTCACACGGGTTCTTTGAAGTAGGCCTACGGTCATTATTTGCGAGTTTGTGTTTAAAAAACCCGCCCAAGACTGCATGTATTTTGTTGGTACTCGTTACCATGCACATGCCCTTGGCGAGTGAAACCACCGGGAACTAGTGATGTGTACCTTTAAGGGCGTACATCACTAATTCGGCCCCCATAGACTTTACATGCTTTGGAGGCTGTGTTCAAATCGCTCTAACCTGAGTTAGCTCGCGAATTTTTCTCTGAAATTTTGATATGTTTTAACACAAACGGTATTTTATAACATATCTGAAACTCAACCTCGGGTCATCAGGTGGATTTTTAGCTAGACGCCGGCACGTCAGAGTGTACTGATTTTGTTACTTATAAGTCGGCTTTTACCCGTGCATGCAACGTGTGTGTAAATCGGTCCGTAAAATTATGTTTCAGTTAAAATCACGTATTTTCTTTTTGAAACATTAAATATACATTCTTAGGAATACGCAGAACACAAATTTGACACAAAAACAATAATGATTAGTTTCATTTGCTACCATTCTTTCCGTCAAATAGGAACTATTATCGTACTCAACTTTGCCGGAAGTGCCGCGTATTATCGAATTAGTGGTGTACGCCCTTGAAGAGCACTTTTTTTTCAAAAGTCATATCAATCATATACCATTGTTTTCAGTGTTAAATTTTGAGTTTAAATGCCAAAACTTATAAAATTCTGAAATATAGTTTTAGAGATGTAGTCATTTGAAGAGGCGTATCGCCATGCGTAAATTTGTATTTTGCGCGTGTTTTTAAAAACTATCTCCGTGCCGCGTGGAATGCACACGAAGTAGGCCTACTGTCTTCAGTAGATAGCATCCCGTGCATTGGCAAGTTTTGTGATTTTATATACTGTATGAAGTCATTGAAACTTTTCAAAAAATGAACAATATAAGAATATAAACACATTTTGCCCGAAAGAATAAGCATTTTAAGTGATAAATTACTCTCGACACATAATGCAATTCGCCCAAAACTAGTAAATTTCGATATCCGCGATCGTCCGTCACCCTTTGATCGAGTTGTCAAACGGTGTTGGGCGGACATCATCTGACAGAAATTTACTACATTTGTTGCAGCACTGATGATATGTCAGGTTGAAAATTGAAAAGTTAAAGAAACTTTTAATCTTATAGACCTCTACACTATTTTCTGAGTCGGAAGCTCCCCGCCCCCCCCCCCCCCCCCCCCCGCCCCACCGTATTTCAAATAATGTCGCATTTTCCTATTAATAAAAGGCGGGTTTACGTTTTTATACTGCAAAAATATGAAGTTTTGTGAAACCAAAACATTGTTTTAATCAAGAAGAAGTCGAATATATTCAATTTCCCTACATCCAACTTCTTTTTATAATGGTCCGTTGTCTATCTCATGGGCAAAATGGGGGGAAAATCGTAAAAAAAGTAAAGAAATCATTGGCTCACACGGGTTCTTTGAAGTAGGCCTACGGTCATTATTTGCGAGTTTGTGATTAAAAAACCCGCCCAAGACTGCATGTATTTTGTTGGTACTCGTTACCATGCACATGCCCTTGGCGAGTGAAACCACCGGGAACTAGTGATGTGTACCTTTGAAGAGCACTTTTTTTTCAAAAGTCATATCAATCATATACCATTGTTTTCAGTGTTAAATTTTGAGTTTAAATGCCAAAACTTATAAAATTCTGAAATATAGTTTTAGAGATGTAGTCATTTGAAGAGGCGTATCGCCATGCGTAAATTTGTATTTTGCGCGTGTTTTTAAAAACTATCTCCGTGCCGCGTGGAATGCACACGAAGTAGGCCTACTGTCTTCAGTAGATAGCATCCCGTGCATCGGCAAGTTTTGTGATTTTATATACTGTATGAAGTCATTGAAACTTTTCAAAAAATGAACAATATAAGAATATAAACACATTTTGCCCGAAAGAATAAGCATTTTAAGTGATAAATTACTCTCGACACATAATGCAATTCGCCCAAAACTAGTAAATTTCGATATCCGCGATCGTCCGTCACCCTTTGATCGAGTTGTCAAACGGTGTTGGGCGGACATCATCTGACAGAAATGTACTACATTTGTTGCAGCACTGATGATATGTCAGGTTGAAAATTGAAAAGTTAAAGAAACTTTTAATCTTATAGACCTCTACACTATTTTCTGAGTCGGAAGCTCCCCCCCCCCCCCCCCCCGCCCCACCGTATTTCAAATAATGTCGCATTTTCCTATTAATAAAAGGCGGGTTTACGTTTTTATACTGCAAAAATATGAAGTTTTGTGAAACCAAAACATTGTTTTAATCAAGAAGAAGTCGAATATATTCAATTTCCCTACATCCAACTTCTTTTTATAATGGTCCGTTGTCTATCTCATGGGCAAAATGGGGGAAAATCGTAAAAAAAGTAAAGAAATCATTGGCTCACACGGGTTCTTTGAAGTAGGCCTACGGTCATTATTTGCGAGTTTGTGATTAAAAAACCCGCCCAAGACTGCATGTATTTTGTTGGTACTCGTTACCATGCACATGCCCTTGGCGAGTGAAACCACCGGGAACTAGTGATGTGTACCTTTAAGGGCGTACATCACTAATTCGGCCCCCATAGACTTTACATGCTTTGGAGGCTGTGTTCAAATCGCTCTAACCTGAGTTAGCTCGCGAATTTTTCTCTGAAATTTTGATATGTTTTAACACAAACGGTATTTTATAACATATCTGAAACTCAACCTCGGGTCATCAGGTGGATTTTTAGCTAGACGCCGGCACGTCAGAGTGTACTGATTTTGTTACTTATAAGTCGGCTTTTACCCGTGCATGCAACGTGTGTGTAAATCGGTCCGTAAAATTATGTTTCAGTTAAAATCACGTATTTTCTTTTTGAAACATTAAATATACATTCTTAGGAATACGCAGAACACAAATTTGACACAAAAACAATAATGATTAGTTTCATTTGCTACCATTCTTTCCGTCAAATAGGAACTATTATCGTACTCAACTTTGCCGGAAGTGCCGCGTATTATCGAATTAGTGGTGTACGCCCTTGAAGAGCACTTTTTTTTCAAAAGTCATATCAATCATATACCATTGTTTTCAGTGTTAAATTTTGAGTTTAAATGCCAAAACTTATAAAATTCTGAAATATAGTTTTAGAGATGTAGTCATTTGAAGAGGCGTATCGCCATGCGTAAATTTGTATTTTGCGCGTGTTTTTAAAAACTATCTCCGTGCCGCGTGGAATGCACACGAAGTAGGCCTACTGTCTTCAGTAGATAGCATCCCGTGCATTGGCAAGTTTTGTGATTTTATATACTGTATGAAGTCATTGAAACTTTTCAAAAAATGAACAATATAAGAATATAAACACATTTTGCCCGAAAGAATAAGCATTTTAAGTGATAAATTACTCTCGACACATAATGCAATTCGCCCAAAACTAGTAAATTTCGATATCCGCGATCGTCCGTCACCCTTTGATCGAGTTGTCAAACGGTGTTGGGCGGACATCATCTGACAGAAATTTACTACATTTGTTGCAGCACTGATGATATGTCAGGTTGAAAATTGAAAAGTTAAAGAAACTTTTAATCTTATAGACCTCTACACTATTTTCTGAGTCGGAAGCTCCCCCCCCCCCCCCCCCCCCGCCCCACCGTATTTCAAATAATGTCGCATTTTCCTATTAATAAAAGGCGGGTTTACGTTTTTATACTGCAAAAATATGAAGTTTTGTGAAACCAAAACATTGTTTTAATCAAGAAGAAGTCGAATATATTCAATTTCCCTACATCCAACTTCTTTTTATAATGGTCCGTTGTCTATCTCATGGGCAAAATGGGGGGAAAATCGTAAAAAAAGTAAAGAAATCATTGGCTCACACGGGTTCTTTGAAGTAGGCCTACGGTCATTATTTGCGAGTTTGTGATTAAAAAACCCGCCCAAGACTGATGTATTTTGTTGGTACTCGTTACCATGCACATGCCCTTGGCGAGTGAAACCACCGGGAACTAGTGATGTGTACCTTTAAGGGTGCATACCACTATTACGCGCTAACGTGTGTTTCTATGGGAAAGATGCCTCGGGAAAACGGCAATATCTTGAGTTACCTTGCGACTCATTTAATGAAATCTTGGAATATTTATTAACACACATAGATCTTACCTGGGTCAAAAACTCAGATGGGGGTGACCGTTTACATTTTTCTATATTTCCCCCTTTATACGGAGTAGTATTTTTAACACGAAATTAGACCTTGTAGCCCGTTGTGACCAATGTGTATCCCTCCGCCAATATTTTCAAATAAAACAGTAGATGTATACTCTTTTCATTCGAATTATCTCAGGTACACTTCAGTGAACAAATAAAGACCAAATTCAATCATTTTGAATGACATATAATGTCAATATTAACCATTCTTTAAGTTATTTAGGAACTACATTCGTGATCGCGATCGACGGAAGCTGGGCGTTGGACTGTAATAGTGGTGTGCACCCTTAAAGAGACCCATTTTCATCCAATTTCAGAAATCATTATTACATATTAAAGAGCAGAAAATGTCAAATTAAATGGTAAATTTGTATTCGATTTGGATACTCCGTTTGGTAAATACAACATGAACAAAAAGCTACATACCCACTTGAAATTCATAAAAACCCTTAATTCTTGTCATATTTTGGGATTCCCAGATATCAATTTTCACTTTTACAACGAAGGCCCGCGTTTCTTGATCTTATTGAATGTTAAAAGGATGCATGCTTCATCTTTTTGATACACCACTCTTACTAAAACATAGCAAAGCATGTTCATTCATTTAGTCATGATATACTTGCAATAATTGTCACCAATATACCGGGGGAAAGGAAGTACACGTTCATGTAAATGCACGAAGCCACACATTATTGGTTAATATTCATGATTTTTAATTCAATCGTCGTATAGTCCTACATGTATATAAATTTTAGATATCATAAGTATATTTTCAAAACTATTTGTATCATAAGATTGCCTACATTTGCCTAACCACTCCACAAAGTTGTATTGATCAAAACTCTCACGAAATATGTCAGTAGGCCTAAGACCTACAGGTCAAAACGATGTCGATATTTTGATTTCTGGTGCGTTTTGCCCCAGTATCCCCTATCCCCCCCCCCCCCCCACGCCCGTGGAACTGATTTTCTGAGTCATTATGTTTATAGGATTGTTTTGACGTCAATGGATGTTATATGTTTTGTTTGTAAACTAAATAAAAATACTGAGTTTTCACACACAATCTCGCTCACTGGTATCTTTAAATATGATGGTCTGACAATAACAACTTTGCAATTGTCCGAAATTGCAACGGTCAGGCGCGCACACGACTGACTTTGCCCGTTTGGCCCGTATTGTGACAATTTCGCACTTTAATGAATGAAAAAGTCAAATTTAATAATGTCAAGTGTTGCGATTATTACTTCAAATGTATTTTCAAAATATAAAACTAACATAAAATGCTACACAAACCAAGTTTTGCAACCACAAAGCCCGTATCGCCTGGTTTAAAAGACTATATCTGTGCGCCCTTTAAGGGTGCATACCACTATTACGCGCTAACGTGTGTTTCTATGGGAAAGATGCCTCGGGAAAACGGCAATATCTTGAGTTACCTTGCGACTCATTTAATGAAATCTTGGAATATTTATTAACACACATAGATCTTACCTGGGTCAAAAACTCAGATGGGGGTGACCGTTTACATTTTCTATATTTCCCCCTTTATACGGAGTAGTATTTTTTAACACGAAATTAGACCTTGTAGCCCGTTGTGACCAATGTGTATCCCTCCGCCAATATTTTCAAATAAAACAGTAGATGTATACTCTTTTCATTCGAATTATCTCAGGTACACTTCAGTGAACAAATAAAGACCAAATTCAATCATTTTGAATGACATATAATGTCAATATTAACCATTCTTTAAGTTATTTAGGAACTACATTCGTGATCGCGATCGACGGAAGCTGGGCGTTGGACTGTAATAGTGGTGTGCACCCTTAAGAGCACTTTTTTTTCAAAAGTCATATCAATCATATACCATTGTTTTCAGTGTTAAATTTTGAGTTTAAATGCCAAAACTTATAAAATTCTGAAATATAGTTTTAGAGATGTAGTCATTTGAAGAGGCGTATCGCCATGCGTAAATTTGTATTTTGCGCGTGTTTTTAAAAACTATCTCCGTGCCGCGTGGAATGCACACGAAGTAGGCCTACTGTCTTCAGTAGATAGCATCCCGTGCATCGGCAAGTTTTGTGATTTTATATACTGTATGAAGTCATTGAAACTTTTCAAAAAATGAACAATATAAGAATATAAACACATTTTGCCCGAAAGAATAAGCATTTTAAGTGATAAATTACTCTCGACACATAATGCAATTCGCCCAAAACTAGTAAATTTCGATATCCGCGATCGTCCGTCACCCTTTGATCGAGTTGTCAAACGGTGTTGGGCGGACATCATCTGACAGAAATTTACTACATTTGTTGCAGCACTGATGATATGTCAGGTTGAAAATTGAAAAGTTAAAGAAACTTTTAATCTTATAGACCTCTACACTATTTTCTGAGTCGGAAGCTCCCCCCCCCCCCGCCCCACCGTATTTCAAATAATGTCGCATTTTCCTATTAATAAAAGGCGGGTTTACGTTTTTATACTGCAAAAATATGAAGTTTTGTGAAACCAAAACATTGTTTTAATCAAGAAGAAGTCGAATATATTCAATTTCCCTACATCCAACTTCTTTTTATAATGGTCCGTTGTCTATCTCATGGGCAAAATGGGGGGAAAATCGTAAAAAAAGTAAAGAAATCATTGGCTCACACGGGTTCTTTGAAGTAGGCCTACGGTCATTATTTGCGAGTTTGTGATTAAAAAACCCGCCCAAGACTGCATGTATTTTGTTGGTACTCGTTACCATGCACATGCCCTTGGCGAGTGAAACCACCGGGAACTAGTGATGTGTACCTTAAAGGGCGTACATCACTAATTCGGCCCCCATAGACTTTACATGCTTTGGAGGCTGTGTTCAAATCGCTCTAACCTGAGTTAGCTCGCGAATTTTTCTCTGAAATTTTGATATGTTTTAACACAAACGGTATTTTATAACATATCTGAAACTCAACCTCGGGTCATCAGGTGGATTTTTAGCTAGACGCCGGCACGTCAGAGTGTACTGATTTTGTTACTTATAAGTCGGCTTTTACCCGTGCATGCAACGTGTGTGTAAATCGGTCCGTAAAATTATGTTTCAGTTAAAATCACGTATTTTCTTTTTGAAACATTAAATATACATTCTTAGGAATACGCAGAACACAAATTTGACACAAAAACAATAATGATTAGTTTCATTTGCTACCATTCTTTCCGTCAAATAGGAACTATTATCGTACTCAACTTTGCCGGAAGTGCCGCGTATTATCGAATTAGTGGTGTACGCCCCTAAACCGATTTATGGGCCATGATATATCCACCCTGCTCTGAGCACTGAGAGTGGCAAAGTACGCCGCCAGTATATTGGAATTATCGATATTGCCGAGTGGATTGGTAAGTCGATATTTACAGCGATCTGGATCTATTGTGTTGAAACACACAATAGCTGAAGCATTTGATTGGCGTGCTACCAATGTCGTTCGCTAGACACTTGTGTGAAAAAGGACCATGCTGCGCCAATAACGGAAGTTTGTATGACTCAAGTTGTTATAAATTAATACGACCACATTACTATAATATTAACGAGAGTAAAGTTTAATCATGCAACATCACCAGGATCACGAAGCAAGAGAGTTGGAAGGAAAATGTTAAGCCTGCATTGTAAAATAGATTGCATAGCTAGAAAAGCATTTTTAAAATGTTGTGTAAGCTTTGTGGGCTACTATACATGAGCCATTCAACGGCAACTCTCATCATTAAAAACACGCCAGCGACTAACATGTAAACACCGAACAATTGATGCAGAATAATATCCGGGAACCATGCAGAACTCCCTGTTATTCTTTTTATCAGTATTTTAATGTAATGCGCATCAACACAGGCTGAAAAAGTAGGCAATGCGGAAAGCTCCTTGCAGGGAAATTTAAGCATTTGGAGGGAAATTTTGGCATTTGGAGGGAAATGTTACTTTTTCATTAGACCCTTACAGCCCCAGATCCCTTGAAATCCCATTTCCCAGCATCCTGGTTCCACCTGGCGCTGAGGTTTTTGTTTGAAATAATGGCCCCGGGCTATATAGCTGGGCGTATACACTCGCCCAGCACAGCTTCCCCCGTGGCGCAGTTGGTAGAGTATTTGCCCGCCAACCGAGAGGTCGTGGGTTCAAACCCCGGGGCGTGGCACCTCTTGTTGTGTGTGCTTTTTTCGCTTGAAAAAAATTTCGTTGGAAAATCCACCGGGTGGGTTAGGGTTAACGAACGATTTTTTTTCTTCTTTTTAATTTTCACTTTTTTTCTCTAATTTTACCCTGATTAACCCTTACAGCCCCAGATCCCATGAAATCCCATTCCCCAGCATCCTGGTTCCACCTGGCGCTGAGGTTTTTGTTTGAAATATTGGCCCCGGGCTATATAGCTGGGCGTATACACTCGCCCAGCACAGCTTCCCCCGTGGCGCAGTTGGTAGAGTGTTCGCCCGCCAACCGAGAGGTCGTGGGTTCAAACCCCGGGGCGTGGCACCTCTTGTGTTGTGTGTGCTTTTTTCACTTGAAAACAATTTCGTTGGAAAATCCATCGGGTGGGTTGGAAAAAACCATTTTTTCAGGCCATGCGCATCAATTGACCGGTCGATTTGACAAAGAACCAACAAATCATGCAGTTGTAAAATGTTTTTGTTATTATGTTAATGTTGGAATCAAGCGAAGCGAATTGCCGATGATGCCGGGCGATGATGGCGGGGAATAATAAAGTGAAATTCGCCACTCTTAGGAGTTGGAATTTAGATATTGGTTTTGCAAAAAAACATCAATAATCATGATAGGATCACGTGCATTTCTAGTGAAGTTTGGTGCGATCTCCAAATGTCAAATTTTCCCAGAAACTGTTTCCCAAATTTACTTGTTTTCCGGTGAGTGTATGGATCAGAACAAAAATGCTCTCCTTGATTACTGGAAAGAGCTTTTTGTTTGCTCTCCTATTGCTCCCCTTAAAGGCTCCAGGGGAGTTATTTACTGCTCTCCTGCTAATTTCAAAACTCAGTCCCTGCAAGGCAAAACAGCTGTGGGCGATTCCATGAAAATGTGACGGAGCAAAAAAACTAAAAAATGCTCCAAAAGATTTAATTTAACATTCATGTTGTGCAAAGCCTATGCAAACGTTCAGGAAAAAAATATTGCAACCATTGACCGTTGTTAACTATGATTTTTTTAAACTTTTCTTACTTCCAAAACGGGAACACGTGTTACCGAAGCAACACTTTTTTGAAAATATTTCCTAATTGATTTGATTTTAATTGATGCCACTTATAATTTTAATCCTACTAGTTATGCCCTATTTAAAAATAGTAAACAATTTGATAAATTCATAACCACCACTCCACTATAAGCCATCAAAATGTCGTAACGCGTGTTACCGAACTTATATTCAGTAAAACGTGCTAAAACCTTAATTTTTTTAGAGTTAGTTATCACTATTTATGGTTTATATGTTAGTTCCATTGTCTAAGTCAAACTTAATTTTAATTTAGAAATTAAATAAATAATATAAAGCTAGTAAATTATGGATGGACAAAATGTAACGCGTGTTACCGTAACACGTGTTACCGACTATTTTGCAATTTACAAAAAAGTGAGAACTTAAATTCTTGTTATTATTCTAGTATTATAAACATTGGGTAGGTACTTGCTCACAGTAGTGACCAATTGATTGCAGGTAGGTTAGTTTAAATACACAAGCAAAACAAAGTTGTGATTTTTTTTAGTGCATCTTTTTTCGTAACGCGTGTTACCGATATTCAGAGCGGTCTTACGTTAACATGAGCTGATATTTCATATTGGTGTTAGCATGAGGATTTAGCCTTAAGTCTTGGGTATTACAATACAAAAGATGTAAACTTCATTCAGACTACTTTTACAGTTATAGAGGGGAGAATAAAGAATGGCGCCCTAAAATGTAACGCGTGTTACCGTGGAATCGCCCCTATGCGTTTCCCCCGCATAGTCCCGGCGTTTCCCCCACATAGTCTCGGGGTAGTTTTCCCGGCCCATTTGAGCGTCAATACGTCCCCGCTAGTGCCCGGGTAGGGGGGGGGGGGGGCAGGGATTGCAACTGACAGGCGCATTCCAAAAGCACCAATAGCTATTGCTTGCCGCTGACGTACACGGGTGCATCTCGCACGAGCTTAAAATGGGTCAAAAGTGTTTTTTATAATATTTTCCAAAATTTCATGTTGAACATGATTGGATTTATTGAACCCTTTCCTTTAAAGGAAAATATATACTTTTATATAGATTAAATGAATAATGAAGGAGTAGCAGCAGTTCTACGGAGGCTATGCTGAGGGTTCACCCCCCCCCCCCCCCCCTTAATCAAGTGTTGCTGGGTTTTTTTATAGTACAATACAAACAACCATAATGGCAATTCTTAATGTTCATCTTGAATTCTGAAGTAAATTAATTAAAATTAAAAAAAATCAACATGACATTGTGTCCCTTTAAGTCAATGGGTTTTCAAATAACGAATAATTCCATAAATCAAAAACGGCTTTTTGGAAAAAACTTGGCATTTTTTCTTATCAATATACACATCCTCTACCTCTGCTATTTTGAAGCAAATCATTGCCGGTCACCGTAGTGGAGGAAGCAAGATGCGAGGTTAGCGAGCAGGAATAGCATAATTGAAAATTCCTTTTAGAGTTTTTAAACCTTTTTGAGAGCGGAATATCAATTTATGGCACCAAAAAAAGCTATATTTATGACCCCTTCATGACCACCTGGAAACACCAAATGACCATGCAGTGTCCAATCAGGGAAGTGTCAAATCATTCGACATCTCCCTGGTCCAATGCATGTAACTTTGGCTCTGTGCATGTAAACATTTGCCTGTGTGCATGTAAAATTGTGATATTCAGCCATTTTTAATTTTTAAGGAAAACAATCTATTTTTCAAGGAAATATTGCTGTTGAGGCCTAAAAAAAAGGTTTGTTTGCCCAAACAAGAGTTGAAAAAAGTGGGTCGGTAGGTCGATTACCTTTTCTTTCTTTTTCTTTTTTTTCTTCTTTTTGGCTATGGACACTTTTAGAACGGTCGGTCGCTAATGCATTTTTAATGCCATACACACTCATATATCTCTTGTTTAAATATGCATTTGACTCTGTGTATGTTTATCTTTGTAGTTTTATGATCATTGTTGTATTTTTGCTTTAATCTTTTATTTATATGTTGTACAGCGCTTTGAGTTTAGATCTCACTATAGTAAAGCGCTCTATAAATGTGTGTTAATTATTATTATATACAATTTGATGTTAATACACTTGAATGTTCTTTAAAACCTAGCCTTCCTACACTACGATTCACTAAAGCAAAAAACAATGTCTACACGCATTCTATAACATATGATTCGATGACGTCATCAACCAAGTTGATATGAGTGTACAAAATCGCTGCCCAGGTGAGCGTTGGCAGGTTAGCCGAGTGGTTAGGGACGCGGCGTGTTGATCAGAGGTTCCGCGGGTCAATTCCAAGGGGGTTCACGGCGATTATTTGGTTTAAAAATCATACTTTATCCCCCTTCCCCGGTTTCCACACCGTACGAACATAGCCTGGCTGGTTAGGGCTAAAACATGTATTTTGTTTTTAATACATGTAGGCCTACATGTAGTGCAGCTGGCAGCCTGTAGTACAAACCTTCAGACCATGCTGGATGGTCTGATATGTTCTGTTTTTCACTAGATAGTGGTAGGATCTTGGATTTGCATCTCCTTAGTGTTTTAAAGGGTGGATATGTGGGAATAAGTAAATTACAGGGCAGTTTAGTTGATAAGGTTGGCAAATTAAGATGAAAATATCATTTAATACATATATTTTTCAACATAAAACATTATTTAAAAAAAAAAAAAATCTCAAAAAAAAAAAAAAAAAGGCATGGGGTTTTGAGATTTTATGGGTCGGTCGTGTTTAGGCAAACAACCTTTTTTTTTTTAGGCCCGACTGTTGCGCAGGTCTGAGACGATGTAAGGTGCAGGTAGTCCATGGTGGCTCAGACTTGTTCCGATACGATCACTGATCTACTCTCCACTCTCTAGTGGGAGAAACGACAACACGTACACTACGTGAACGAGCTAAGGTACATGTAGCTTTATTTTTATTTTCAAAATGTTATGATCACGCCTACCTTGGGGTTGAGATATTCCACAGGGCGGGGGCGGGCGATGACGAGTTGGTGGTTGTGTATACTGTAAAGTGTAATGTGGGATGGGAGGCAGGGGGTTAATGAAGATACTAATTGCGTATAAATTTCAATTACATCCCTGCTAACACAACGTTCTTAAAACGTTTAAAACGTTCTTAGAACGTTTTTAGAACGTTGTGTGTTAGCAGGGATTACACTTTTACAGTACCTTTTTTCCCGTGATAGAATAGCCCGATTATACCCAAAATAGTTTTGGTATCTATCGAGACTATAATATCACTACCACATCTTCTTCTTCTTCTTCTTGAATACTTCGCAACATTCCTAGTGGAATAACAGGCGAAGGGGGCTTGAACACACAGGACGTGTTAACTGTGCAACCCCTGCCCTGTGACCTAAGGACTGATGTGTGTACAGCCACAGACCGGGATGATCCCCTACTCTTTACGAAAGCGTCTGTGACCTTAATAACGTGCTCGGTTTGGCTCTTCCGATACACCACTATTGGTAGGGATGTTCATATCATTGACTATAGAGGGCGACATATTTGACCAAAATATGTAGAAAACTCATGTTTACCTCTTTTAAATTCAGCGGAAAAGTATGAAACTGCTGGGATGTATTCACTGATGTATAGATAACCCCACACAAGCAACTAGACATCATGAAAGTAAACCCTTAATTTACCTAAAATGGTTTTAAAATATGCATGACTTAAACTACTTTTGGTTATAACTTTTTTATTATTCAGCCTGCAGACAAGGTTGAACCATCATTTTTTATTGTAAAGTACTTTGTTTCCATGTATTCCATTTTTAAAGAGATAATTTTATTTTCAAAATTTTATGAACATGCCTACCATTGGCATTTCTACGTGACTTCTCAAACTACCTCATGACCGAGTAGTCGGGCAACTCCTAAATTAAATCTGAGACTAGTAATATACCTAGGTATATTAGTCTCAGATTAAATGCAGTAATGTAGGCCCTATACCGAAACAATAATTATTTAAGGCCTAAAACCGGTGGATTTCTTCAAAATAAGCTTACCTTATTTATTATACACTACAGATTGCCGCTTTCTTCAATAAAAAATATTGATAAATACCGGGGATAAACATTTACGTACGTAACGCGTAAGAAAATCATATTATTCGTATAATAATTACCTACTGCAGTGCTGCAATTTAACTGCAAAACAGCCCTTTTCACTGCAATTGACGGATTGTCGCTATGATGAAAAACACTGAAACTTTTTAAAACGAAATGTACTCTCGACTCGACCACACACCGACCACTGAAACACTGATAGCGCCCGACCAGTCAGGCCCGACCGTAAATAAAAATTAGTATTAGAAATCAGTCGTTCAACAATTTAAGTTTTCTCACAGAGATGATTTCAACGCACGGAATTCTTGGATATATCCCAGGATATCGCAGGCAACACCGCGACAAGATACAGAAGATGCTATCTTGGCACCGGTAACACAGGGTGACGCCTACAAAAGGTACTCCGTATAAGCCGATGCCGCTAAACTATACGGGTGAGAATACACTCGAAAAAATGCATACATACAGCCATCCCCAAGACAAGTCTCGAAAATGACTACATGAAGACAAAGCATACATGAAGCCATCTTCGAGACAAGTCTCGAAAATGACTATGAAGACAAAGCATACATGAAGCCATCCTTGAGACAAGTCTCGAAAATTAATAACTGCACATCATGTACATTAATTGCACATTAATTAATACATTAATTGCACATCAAAAACATTGGAAGTCAAATGAACACATTGTTTAATGTATGAACTTAACTTAAAAGTCGCTTTTTAAGTCAAGTTTAAGTTAGAATGTCACAGTCAAAGTAATTGTACATTTACCCCAGGGACTGTAATCTATTTATTACTATTAGTACGTTGAGTAATTGGTATTAGCCTAGATTGACCAGATCATGGCTTTTAGCCCTAATTATTAACAATTAATTAATCATGTTCAAGTGTATGATCATGTTTTATACCCGATTGATTTACTATAAGCCTGTGCTGTGAGGCTTTGTGACAATTACTGATTTCTACACATTGATTATAATGCTATCCACTATGCACCACATTTTTGTAATTGCCTACACCGCTGTGCCAGTACATGTACACGCTTGAAGTTGAAGTTGAAGTTTCAGCTCTGCTTATTCATATAGTTCATAGTTCAAAACAAATCGATCCCACCGCTGCCACCAATGTGATAAGCTATGAACTCCAGCAGCTGAAGACTTGTTTACCTTTTTAGTCATGTTAGTTTGACAAACGTTCTTTCGATGGCCATTGGGTTCGAGGCCGATAGAAAACCTCCGAAAGGTTGCTGGATTTGCAACGGATGAACTCATTAATATAATTAGCTGAATTAGACGATAATTAACTAGATTTAATCATTTGAATTGATGGAAACTTGATCGTTGATTTGTATCATCGTAGAAATTACGCATATGAGTTATAAAGAGTCATCATCCTTCGGCTGCGGAGCATGCGACCGCAAGTTGTCTCCAAGCACGGCGATCTGTAGCAATAGTGGCTATCTGACGTTCTTGAAACATGCCTTCATTGTCACCAAGTAAGCGCTGTATGTACTTCAAGTATGATGTGCTTGGACGACCAGGTCTCCTTCGGCCATGCGTTGGTATGTAAGTGGCATACATTCTAGCAGGCTCTTCATCAGGGAGACGAAGAATATGTCCAAGGAATCTCATCAGCTGGCGACTTTTTACACGGTTGATAAGAGGCTCTGTCTTGGTCATGTCATAAATGGTGGTGTTCGGGACATGATCCATGCGTTTGATGTTAAGTATTATCCTGTAGCAAGAGGTAGCATAGGCATTTATTTTGTATTCCATATCTTGAGATATCACCCAGGATTCACAGCCATACAGCAAAATCGTCACACAGGTGGTGCTACACTTACACTTACACTTAAGGTTTGATGGAAATAATTAGTATAGGCTGTTAGCCTTTATGATTCCATATCCTATTTTTGTCCAACATGTGTCAAGTCGGTTTTTGAAAGCGTTGACTGTTTTTACGTTGACCACATCTGCTCAGGCAGCTCATTCCACTGGTTGATGACTCTCATCGTGAAAAAAATCCTTCTGCAATTGAGATTCTTGGTCAGTGCTGGTTTGAATAATTTCGTGGGATGTCCTCTAGTAGATTGCGTTGCTCGTGCTTTGGTGAAGAAGTCAGATTTCCTTGAGAATCTTGAATGTCTCAATGAGGTTACCTCTGATCCTTCGCGTCTCCAGTGATAAGATTCCTAGGCTTTTCAATCGCTTGTCATAGGTAAGGTGTCGTAGTTTTGGTATCATCTTGGTTGCTCTATGTTGTATCTTCATCAGGGCTTTGAGGTCTTTCTTGAGGTAAGTGCTCCAGGCCTGAACACTGTATTCCAAGTGTGGACGGACATAACACTTGTAGAGTACCTTGAAACTGTCACAGTCAAAATACTTGAAGGTCCTCTTCACCACTCGTAAACAATTCATGGCCCGTACAGCGGCTTTTGCACATTGCTTGCTGGGTTTGCAGTCGTTTGTGAAGACAACTCCAAGATCTTGTTCTTCATTTGTGTCATCTATTATTATTAAGGATACTTATAAAGCGCATTTCCCATGGACCAATGCGCTGTACATAAAAACACAATCTAAAATACAATAATATAGTTACAGCATGCAACAAAATAATGACACATGATAAAATACATGACCTACATATTACATCAGCAATTATGATAAAAACAGATATATATAAATATACAATTAATAAACCAAAATATATGCACAATGACTAGCAATTAATTTGGAAAAAGGTAGGTTTTTAAGAGCTTTTTAAAAGCTTTCACATTGGGAGCATCGCGTACATTATTTGGTAAGCTGTTCCACAACTTAGGACCATAAGCCGAAAATGATCTATCCCCATAAGCTCTTTTTGTTTTGGGGATTTCTAGACAGGAAAGATCCTTCATGGACCTAAGGCCAGTACGGTTACACCTGTATTTGTGCAGCCGATCCTGTAAATATGAAGGAGATGAGTCATGAAGACAGTTGTACACATGCACCAAGATCTTGAAATCTATCCTCTGCTGGACAGGCAACCAATGCAACTCGCGCAAGAGCGGCGCGGCACTAGTACGCTTACTAACTTGAAAAATTAGACGCGCCGCGCGATTTTGAAGCTTTTGGAGACGTTGCACTGCCTGTTTTGGAAGACCGCATAAAAGCGAGTTGCCATAGTCCAGCCGAGATAGGATCAGAGATCTTGCTGCATGTGCACAAGTAGTTTGGTCAATGAAACGACGTATTCTTGCAATGTTACGAATATGGAAATTTACACTCCGACATAAGGAACTTACATGGCTATTCATGGTGAGGCTATTGTCAAATACAATACCAAGGTTCTTAATTAAAGCAGAAGGCCTGACTACGGATCCACCAATCTTCAAGGAAAGATGGGATATACCAGCTGCACATCGAGGAGAGGAAATCAAGAAAAGCTCAGTTTTTGAGTCGTTCAGTTTTAACTTGTTCTTAAACATCCATGACCGAATCTCAGCGATGCATCTGTTGAGCCTCAGCTGTGCAGCAGCCATATCCTCATCAGACTTAGGATTAAAGCTAACATAAAGCTGAGTATCATCAGCATATACATGCTAAGGGTATGTTATCAAATGATAACTTGCTCCGGTGTTGTTGTGGCCCATGTGCATCTTCTTACATTTCTTGGCATTGAATCTCAGAAGCCATCTTTCTGACCATGTTTGGAGGTTGTCTATGTCTTCTTGTAGGCGAAGTTTGTCATTGTCGTTGTTGATTAGCATATATTTTCGTGTCATCGGCAAACATGTTGATTTCGGATTTAATGTGGTCTGGCAGGTCATTTGTGAACAGCACAAACATAAGTGGTCCCAGTACGGAGCCTTGGGGAACGCCGCTGAGTGCATCAGCCCATTCTGATTCTGTGCCCCGGACACTTACTTTCTGCTGCCTGTTGGCTAGGAACTGCTCAATCCAGTGTATAATGTTTCCTCCTATGCCATATGCGCGAAGCTTATTTATGAGTCTCTTATGTGGTACGGTGTCAAATGCCTTGGCGTAGTCTAGGTAGATTATGTCGATTCCACTCCCTTCGTCTAACCCGGCTGTTATGGTTTCCAAGCTGGTGAGTAAGTATGTGAGACATGATCGGCCTTTCATGAACCCATGTTATAGATTGGTTTAGATTGGTTTATTGAAAAATACAAAATCGTGGCTTAAAAGCCAAATTGCATTGCACTTACAATATTATAAAAACATTTAAATACATTCGAAGAGATACATTAAAATATAAATATAAAATACAAAGACATATTTATATAAAACATGTGATACCAATAACACTCACACAAGATGACACATACCCTCAAACAGCCTTACCCACACGTACCCCACACACTTTCATAAATTTAACAATAAAAAGATCCTCTCACGAGATGAACATACTTTACCTTTACCTTTACCTAGGCTTTTTCAGCCTCTAGAGGCTGAAGCCCTCTTTTAGCATCTTCCATCTGTGTCTGTCTTGTGCTTCTCTTGTCCATGTCATTCCTCTGTATTCGGTTAACTCGTCTCTCCATCTTTGTTTCTGCCTGCCTCTTCTCCTTTTGCCTGTACGGGGTTGCCACTCGGTTGTTCTTATTGTCCACAGATTATCGTTTTGTCTCGCGATATGTCCTGCCCATCTCCATTTCATTTCCTTGATTTTTTCAATGATGTCTTTTACTTTAGTTTTATTACGAATGGTTGTGTTCTTTTGTTTGTCTCGTATTGTTATGTTTAACATCCTCCTTTCCATGGCTCGCTGCGCTACTAGAAGTTTCTGTTCAGTTTCTTTGGTTGTTGACCAAGTTTCGGCACCGTATGTCATGGTAGGTAGCACACATTGATTGAAAACCCTTGTCCTTAATGTTATTGGTATGGTTTTATCACAGAGAATGGTTTTGTTTCTGCCGAAGCAGCTCCAGCCTGCCTTGATTTTTATCAAGACTTCCTCTCTCGTATTGTTCTCCATTTTTATTTCCTTGCCAAGATATTTGTAACTTTCTACCTTTTCTATCGGTTCCTTGTCAATTTCGATGGACTCCTTTGTTTGGAAATTTGTCATGAATTTTGTTTTTCCTTTGTGCATTTTCAGACCAACTTTTCTGCTTTCCGTATTCAGACAGTTTAGTTGGGCCTCCAATTCCTTCACTGAGTTAGCTAGCAAAGCCACATCATCTGCAAACCTGAGGTCTGTTAGCCGCTCTCCATCGATGAGTATCCCTCTTTCTTTCATGTCTACCTTCTTGAACACCTCTTCCATTGCAGCAGTGAAAATCTTTGGAGAGATTGTGTCGCCTTGTCGCACACCTCTGCTGATTTTGATAGGTTTTGAGATGTCCTCGTCGATATGGATCCTCGCTGTAGCGTCAGTGTATATATCCTCTAGGATTTGAACATATCCTTCATTTATTCCTATTTTCCTTAATGTTAGGAAGAGGTCACTATGCTCAACTGAGTCGAACGCCTTTTCATAGTCGATGAATCCGACGCAGAGCTTTATTTGGTACTCATTGGCCTTTTCAATTAGCTGGCTTAAAGCCTGAAGATGGTCAGTGGTTGAGAAACCTTGCCTGAATCCTGCTTGTTCCCTTGGTTGGTTTTCATCAAGCACTCTCTTCATTCTGGTTTGAAGGATTCTTGTAAATATTTTGTATGGGTGGGAGAGCAGACTTATTGGCCTGTAGTTTTTGATGTCCTCTTTGTCTCCCTTCTTGTGTAGAAGTATGACCTTTGCTTCCTTCCATTCCTTGGGGATTTTCCTTTCAGTAAGTATCTGATTGTATAGACTTGCCAGCTGGGTGTATATTTGCTCACCTCCGATCTTGATGATATCACTGGTTATCTCGTCTAAACCGCCTTACCCACACGCACCCCCACACCCCCACACACCCACACCAGATCTCTCCCACACACTTTCATAAATTTAACAATAAAAAGATCCTCTCACGAGATGAACATACACATACCCTCAAACAGCCTTACCCACACGTACCCCGTATGACGATCTGAAAGCCAAGTGGACCTAGTTTGGTACCTTGAGGGACACCGCCATTAATACATACAAAATCAGAAAGGGTATTATTAAATTTGACACATTGCTGCCTGTTATGCAAAAAATCGCATACCAAGGGTATTATGGATCTGCGCACTCCCATGTCAATCATTTTGTCAATGAGAAGGGTGTGGTTTATCAGGTCGAATGCTTTAGAAAAATCAGTGAGAACAACTGTGCTAACATTGTGTTGTTGCTCAGCGCCCTGGTGAAGGAGATGAATAAGATTGACCAAATAATGACTAGTAGAAACACCCTTGACATTGCCAAACTGATTGACATCAATTAAACTTTGAACATCTTGAAGGATCCAATGTGAAAAGAAACCTTCGGCTATTTTAGCGAAAATGGAAGTTAAGGACACAGGTCTTAACTTGTCATTCGGAGGCTTTGTTTTAGGGATCGGTACTACAATGCCCTCTTTCCACTAAGTTGGTACAATTCCTTCAATCAGAGAGCTATTCAGAATATCAGTTAATGGAATGCTAAGTTCGTAAGCAAATTCTTTAACGATTTGTGGTTTTATCCCATCGGGACCAGCAGCCTTGGAAGGATTCACCTTTTTGAGCTCAGCATAGAATTTCCAGGGATACAGATAAGGTGGCGCTGACTTGGCAGGTCTATATGCTGGAAGTTGGGATGTTTCGAGTGGTTCAATGTGCTCAGACACACCTGCAAACATGCTGTTAATATAGTTGGCTTTGCCTTTAACATCCTTATCCTCTACCCCAGGGATGTCCAGTTTAAGCTCAGATCTGCTATTATTTGTTACCATTTTAATTTGCTGGTGCCATTTCTTAGGCTCAACCTTTTGCAGATGTTTTATTCTATTAGCATGATATGTTGTTTTTGCTTTCTGAATTTCCCTTTGAAGCTTATTACGCAATCTACGCCAATCGTGATTACCTTCAAAAAATGCTCTTTGTCGAGCACGGATCAAGTTTTTAACTCGAGTGGTGATCCACGGCCTATCGTTGTTATGAAGCCTTTTCTTTTTAATTGGAAAGCATGATTCAAAGGCAGTATCAACTAGATCTTGCTCTGGTCTAAGACCAGGCTACCTTGATTTTTGTATGAGAACATGATCCCTAGTAACCTCTTCTTGACCTTTGACCTGGTTATTATGATTGACTTATTTTCTTGACTCATCAAACCAAACAAGATGCAACAAACCCGGTCCAAATCGGAGCATGTCTTAACTTTTACCCCTGTAAAGTTAAATGACCCCTAGTTACTCCATATGACATGTCACTTTTAATCGCTGAACACCCTATATGTGCATGTACCCAAGGAATTTTTTGACCAATTGTGAAGGTCATGAGTCATTTCCTCTGAGACAAGATGCATTTTGAGAGATCGAATTGAAAATTTACATTTCGACCCCTAGTGACCCCCCAAAAAAATTCATTTTAAAAACCGAACTATTATATATGCGTACCATCATAAGGAATATGTTGACCGATTCTGACAATCCTAGATCATTTCACTAAATTGCAAAAGCGTTTTAAGTGAAAATCACGTTTTGACCCCTAGTGACCCCTCTGTGACCTTTGACCCCAAACCTTGAACACCCTATATGAAGGTTTGGTGGAGGGTCCTACTGACCAAGTCTGGTGATTGTAGCATGTAAACTGTAGGAGGAGAAGCATTTTAAGTATTAGAAGTGAAAATTTACATTTTGACCCCTAGTGACCCCTTCTTGACCTTTGACCTGGTCAATATGATTGACTTATTTTATTGGCTCATCAAACCAAACAAGATGCAACAAACCCGGTCCAAATCGGAGAATGTCTTAACTTTTACCCCTGTAAAGTTCAATGACCCCTAGTGACCCCGTATGACATGTCACTTTTAATCGCTGAACACCCTATATGTGCATGGACCCAAGGAATCTGTTGACCAAGTGTGAAGGTCATGAGTCATTTTCTCTGAGACAAGATGCATTTTAAGCGATCGAATTGAAAATTTACATTTTTACCCCTAGTGACCCCCTTTTGACCTTTGACCTGGTCAATATGATTGACTTATTTTATTGGCTCATCAAACCAAACAAGATGCAACAAACCCGGTCCAAATCGGAGCATGTCTTAACTTTTACCCCTGTAAAGTTCAATGACCCCTAGTGACCCCGTATGACATGTCACTTTTAATCGCTGAACACCCTATATGTGCATGGACCCAAGGAATCTTTTGACCAATTGTGAAGGTCATGAGTCATTTCCTCTGAGACAAGATGCATTTTAAGTGATCGAATTGAACATTTACATTTTGACCCCTAGTAACCCCTTCTTGACCTTTGACCTGGTCAATATGATTGACTTATTTTCTTGGCTCATCAATCCAAACAAGATGCAACAAGCCTGGTCCAAATCGGAGCATGTCTTAACTTTTACCTCTGTAAAGTTCAATGACCCCTAGTGACCCCATATGACATGTCACTTTTAATCGCTGAAGACCCTATATGAACATGGACCAACGGAATATTTTAACCAATTATGAAGGTCATGAGTCATTTCCTCTGAGACAAGATGCATTTTAAGTGATCGAATTGAAAATTTACATTTTGACCCCTAGTGACCCCAAATGATTTTTAATTTTAAAAGCCGTTCTTTTGTATATGCGTACGGTCAAAAGGAATATGTGGACTAATTTTGACGATCCTAGGTCATTTCACTAAATTGGAAATGCGTTTTAAGTGAAAATCACCTTTTGACCCCAGTGACCCCTGTGTGACCTTTGACCCCAAATCGTGAACACCCTATATGAAGGTCTGGTGGGGGGTCCTACTGACCAAGTCTGGTGATTGTAGCATGTAAACTGTAGGAGGAGATGCATTTTGTAGATTGGTTTGAGGAAAGAAAAAAAAGAAGAACTAGATCTTGCTCCGGTCTAAGACCAGGCTACCTTGATTTTTGTATGAGAAAATTATCCCTAGTGACCCCTTCTTGACCTTTGACCTGATTAAAATGATTGACTTATTTTCTTGGCTCATCAATCCAAACAAGATGCAACAAATCCGGTCCAAATCGGATCATGTCTTAAATTTTACCCTTTTAAAGTTCAATGACCCCTATTTACCCCTTCTTGACCTTTGACCTGGTCAATATGATTGACTTATATTCTGGCTTATCAAACCAAACAAGATGCAACAAACCCGGTCCAAATCGGAGCATGTCTTAACTTTTACCCCTTTAAAGTTCAATGACCCCTATTGACCCCTTCTCGACCTTTGACCTGGTCAATATGAATGACTTATTTTCTGGCTTATCAAACCAAACAAGATGCAACAAACCCGGTCCAAATCGGAGCATGTCTTAACTTTTACCCCTGTAAAGTTCAATGAACCCCGTATTGACCCTTTTTGACCTTTGACCTGGTCAATATGATTGACTTTTTTTCTTGGCTCATCAATCCAAACAAGATGCAACAAACCCGTTCCAAATCGGAGCATGTCTTAACTTTTACTACTGTAAAATTCAATGACCCCTAGTGACCTTTGACCTTGTTAATGTGATTTATTTATTTTCTCGGCTTATCAATTCAAACAAGATGCAACAAAACCGGTCCCAATCGGAGCATGTATTAACTTTTACTTTTGGAAAGTTCAATGACCCCTAGTGACCCTTTCTTGACCTTTGACCTGGTCAATATGATTAACTTATTTTCATGGCTCATCAATCCAAACAAGATGCAATAAACTTGGTTCAAATCGGAGCATGTCTTAACTTTTACCCCTGTAAAGTTCAATGACCCCTAGTGACCCCGTATGACATGTCACTTTTAATCGCTGAAGACCCTATATGAAAATGGACCCAAGGAATCTTTTGACCAATTATGAAGGTCATAAGTCATTTCCTCTGAGACAAGATGCATTTTAAGTGATCGAATTGAAAATTTACATTTTGACCCCTAGTGACCCCAAATGATTTTTAATTTTAAAAACCGATCTTTTGTATATGCGTACGGTCAAAAGGAATATGTGGACCAATTTTGACGATCCTAGGTCATTTCACTAAATTGGAAATGTGTTTTAAGTGAAAATCACCTTTTGACCCCTAGTGACCCCTGTGTGACCTTTGACCCCAAACTGTGAAGACCCTATATGAAGGTTAGGTGGGGGGTTCTACTGACCAAGTCTGGTGATTGTAGCATGTAAACTGTAGGAGGAGATGCATTTTGTAGATGGGTTTGAGGAAAGAAAGAAAAAGAAGAAACTAGAGATTATTGTGATCTTAGATCACGATATTAGTCGAGGGCTTTGACCTTGCTATATGATGTCAAAGGGCAATAACCTTAAGTTGTACTATATTTGATAATTGTTTTTATAAATTTCAGCCCTGAAGTAGTTAAAAAAAATACATTTTGAACTCTAATGACCTTTTCTTGACCTTTGACCCCAAACTTATAATTGACTGTTTTTCTTGGCTTATCAATGCGCACAAGACAAAAGTAGTCCGGTCAAAATCAGAGCATGTCTTCAGTTTTACACCTGTATAGTTCAATGACCCCTAGTGACCCCGTTTGACATGTCACTTTTAATGGAGAAGCACCCTATATGAACATGGATAAGAGGAATCTTTTGACAAATTCTGACAATCATCGGTCATTTCGTCTCGGACAAGTAGTATTTTGAGTGCGCGGAGTGAAAATTACATTTTGACCCATAGGGACCTTTTTTTTACCTTTGACCTTAACGGTATGATTGACTTTTGTTCTTGTCTCATTAATGCCCACAAAATAAAAGAAACCCGGTTAAAATCGGAGCATGCCTTATATTTTCCCCTTGTAAAGTTCAATGACCCCTAGTGACCCCGTTTGACATTTCACTTTTAGTGGAGAAGCACCCTATATGAACATGGATCCAAGGAATCTTTTGACTAATTCTGAGTATCATCAGTCATTTTCCCTCGGACAAGTAGGGTTTTGAGTAAATGGAGTAAAATTTACATTTTGACCCGTAGTAACCCCAAACATTTTTCGATTTAAAAAACCGAACTATTATATATGCGTACGGTCAAAAGGAATATGTTGGCCAATTCTCAAGATCCTAGGTCATTTCAATAAATTGCAAATGCGTTTTAAGTGAAAATCACGTTTTGACCCCTAGTTACCCTTGTGTGACCTTTGACCCCTTATGCTTTACAACCTGAGTAGTGGTGCACATAAGGGTACTTATGACTAAATATGGTCAAAATCGGCTCAATGGTTACGGAGCTATAGGTCCCATGGCGGAAGAAGAAGAAAGAAGAAGAAAGAAGAAAGAAACAGGTAGAATACAGTATATTAGTCGTTTCTCGACTAATATAAGAAACGGCAGAGATACAGAACCTCGATTTTTGAAAAAATCAAGGTAAAGAAACACGACAGATACAATACCTGGATTTTTGAAAAAATCAAGGTAAGAATGGCATACATAGTATCACATTTATTTTGAGTTCCCTGGGCACTGATCACTTCGTGCCAGTCCTGGTTTTGAATCCAGGTGCCAAAAGATCTTATACCATTGTCAGTGATTGGCCGACCAACAGAGATCATAACCGTGTTCCTTTTAACCCTGTTTTGTAATTTAGGTTTCCACAGTACACACGGATGGTCGCTTTTACCAATTGATGGTAAAGGACAAGGGTCACCATATTGATCTCTCAGTTTGCTGTTGGTTATCAGAAGATCCAAAATAGCGTTTTGACGTGTGTTGAAAGTTAAACCAATTGAAATAAATCATTTCCAGCGGTTATAGGGTAAATGTTCATCCGATTAAAATCACCTAATATTACTACTCCAATTTCTGGGTATTTGGCACGGAGAAAGTCAACACTACAAAGCAAATGATCGGCAAGAAGTTCTTGATGAGGGGAGTCGGTAGTGATATATACTGTACATACGGCTAGGGCGGAAACTCTGCGAGGAAGTCTGTTAGGTCGAATTTTAACCCATATGCACTCCAAAGGATCGGGCACCACAATGTCATTTATTTGAGTTGCTGGAATGTCATTTTTCACATACACAGCTACTCCACCTCCACCTTGATTCTTGCGGTCTTTGGAAAAAAGCGTGAAACCATTAATATCTAACTGATTTGTAGGGATATTGTCTCTAAACCAGGATTCGGTGATCACAGCTACACCAACTCGATTTTGTTCCAATATAACTGCAGCTTCATCAAATTTGTTTACAATTGACTGTGCATTAGTCATGAAGATTGTTGGGAGATTAGATCTGGTACAATTAGAATCAGTCGATGGTTGAACATTACATTTTGAATGGAAGTCAGTGTTCTGTTACGTAATTCAATGGACAATCGTTTCGGATTAGTTTGGTCGTCTTGTAGAAAGAAGTTCGTTTGCTTCGAGGTAGTTTATCATACCATCCTTGATTATCGACTCCAGGATTTTGCATGGTACTGAGGTTAGACTAACTGGTCGGTAGTTTTCAGCCTGATCCTTGATCCTTTTTTGAAGATCGGTGACACTCTGGCTCTTTTCCAGTCTGACGGTAGCTCGCCCTCTTCAAGTATTTTCTTAAATATGAGGTGAAGTGGTACTTCTAGCTCATCGGCACATTCTTTGAGTACTCTAGGGTGCACCATATCAATACCTGGTGATTGTCTGGTTTAAGTTCTTGTAGTTTTTTTGCTACATCATCAGTGGTAAATTCAATAGTCTCGAATTTGTAGTCGCCATTAACTTTGGTCTCGAGAGTTGGGATATCTCCTGTTTACATGTTACAATCGCCACAATTAGTCAAATGATTCCTTATGACCATGCGCATATAGGGTCTCCTGCTATTAAAATGCACATGTCATATGGGGGTCACTAGGGGTCATTGAACTTTACAGGCATACAAGTTAAGACATTGTCTGATTTGGACCAAACTTTGACATCTTGTTTGGTTTGATGAGCCAAGAAAATAAATAAATCATTTGAATTAGGTCAAAGGTCAACAAGGGGTCATTAGAGGTCAAAATGTGAATATCCTTTAAAATGCTACTCCTACAGTTTACATGTTACAATTGTCAGACTTGGTCAAATGATTCCTTATAACCATGTGCATATAGGGTGTACAACGATTAAAATTAGCATGTCATATCGGGTCACTAGGGTCATTGAACTTTACAGGGGTAAAAGTTCAGACATAGTCCGATTTGGACCGGACTTGTTTTATCTTGTTTGGTTTCATGAGCCAAGAAAATAAGTCAATCAGTACAAAGTCAAAGGTCAACAACCCTTGTTGACCTTGAGGTTTTGAGGTTTTTCACTCCTCGCACTCAAAATGCTTTTTTTTCGGGAGGAAATGACCCATGATTGTCAGAGTTGGTCAAAAGATTTGTTGGATCCATTAAAAGTGACACGTCATATGGGGTGACTAGAGGTCATTAATCCATAAAAAAATCAAGGTGTCCTGGTCTCAGACCAGAACTATGTTTAGTTACCTTGATTTTTTCGAAAATCAAGGTACTCTATCTGTACCGTTTCTTTCTACTTCTTTATATTAGTCGAGAATCGCCTAATATACTGTATTCGTCCTGTCACTTTTGAGAAATTTCCTGGCATGAGACCGATAGCTCCGCAACCCTTTGACCGATTAAAATAATTCTGCAGAGCAAAGTTCCCTTTAGTGAACCACTACTCAGATCAGAAAGCACAAGAGGTCAAATGTCACACAGGGGTCACTAGAGGTCAAAACGACCTATTATTTCACTCAAAATGCTATTTTTTCTAGAGGAAATGACCCATGATTATGAGAATTAGTCAAAAGATTCCTTGTATCCATGTACACATAGGGTCTTAAGCGATTAAAAGTGACATGTCAAATGGGGTCACTAGAGGTCATTGACCTAAACAGGGAAAAAATGTAAGACATGCTCCGATATTGACCGGTTATATCTCATTTTGTAGGTATTGATGAGACAAGAACAAAGGTCAATCATATTGTTAAGGTCAAAGGTCAAGAAAAGGTCACTAGGGGTCAAAATGTAAATTTTCACTCCATTGACCCAAAATACTACTTGTCCGAGGGAAAATGACTCATGATTGTCAGAATTGGTCAAAAGATTTATATTGACCATGTTCATATAGGGTGCTTCTGCACTAAAAGTGACATGTCACACGGGGTCACTAGAGGTTATTGAACTATACAGGTGAATACTTAAAACATGCTCTGATTTTGACTGGTTATAGCTCATCTTGTAGGCATTGATGAGACAAGAAAAAAGTCAATCATTTATTTGGGGTCAAAGGTCAACAAAAGGTCACTAGGGGTCGAAATGTACATTTTTACGACATTAGGACCCTAGTGACCTTTTCTTGACCTTTGACCCCAACAAAATGATTGACTTTTTTTCTTGTCTCATCAATGCCTACAAAATGAGCCATAACCCGTCAAAATCGGAGCAAGTCTTAAATTTTACCCCGTGTGTCTTTATATTAGTCGAGAATCGCCTAATATACTGTATTCGTCCTGTTTCTTCTTCTTCTTCTTCGTCTTCTTCTTATATTAGTCGAGAAACGACTAATATACTGTATTCGTCCTGTTTCTTCTTCTTCTTTATATTAGTCGAGAAACGACTAATATACTGTATTCGTCCTGTTTCTTCTTCGTCTTCTTATATTAGTCGAGAATCGCCTAATATACTGTATTCGTCCTGTTTCTTTCTTCTCCTGTCATAGGACCTATAGCTCCGTAACCATTGACCCGATTTTAACCATATTTGGTCATAAGAACCCTTATGTGCACCACTACTCAGGTTGTAAAGCATAAGGGGTCAAAGGTCACACAGGGGTCATTAGGGGTCAAAACGTGATTTTCACTTAAAACGCATTTCCAATTTAGTGAAATGACCTAGGATCGTCAAAATTGGTCCACATATTCCTTTTGCATGTACAAAAGAAAGGTTTTTAAAATTAAAAATCATTTGGGGTCACTAGGGGTCAAAATGTAAATTTTACTCCATTCACTCAAAACCCTACTTGTCCGAGGGAAAATGACTGATGATACTCAGAATTGGTCAAAAGATTCTTTAGATCAATGTTCATATAGGGTCCTTCCACACCAAAAGTGACATGTCAAACAGGGTCACTAGGGGTCATTGAACTTTACAGAGGGAAAATATAACGCATGCTCCGATTTTGACCGGGTTTCTTTTATTTTGTGGGCATTGATGAGACAAGAACAAAAGTCAATAATAACATTAAGGTCAAAGGTCAAGAAAAGGTCCCTAGGGGTCAAAATGAACATTTTCACTCCCCGCACTCAAAATACTACTTGTTCGAGGGGAAATGACTGATGATGGTAAGAATTAGTCGAAAAATGTCTCTTGTCCATGTTCATATGGGGTGCTTCTCCACTAAAAGTGACATGTCACACGGGGTCACTAGAGGTCAATGAACTTTACAGAGGAAAAATATAAGGCATGCGCTGATTTTGACTGGGTTTCTTTTATTTTGTTGGCATTGATGAGACAAGAACAAACGTCAATCATACCGTTAAGGTCAAAGGTCAACAAAAGGTCACTAGGGGTCAAAATGTACATTTTCACTCCTCGCACTCAAAATACTTCTTGTCCGAGAGATAATGACCTATAATTGTCAGAATTAGTCAAAAGATTCCTCTCACCCATGTTCATATAGGGTGCTTCTCCACTAAAAGTGACATGTCAAACGGGGTCACTAGGGGTCATTGAACTTCACAGGGGGAAAATATAAGACATGCTCCGATTTTGACCGGGTTTCTTTTATTGTGTGGGCATTGATAAGACAAGAACAAAAGTCAATTATACCGTTAAGGTCAAAGGTCAAGAAAAGGTCACTATGGGTCAAAATGTAATTTTTCACTCCACACACTCAAAGTACTACTTGTCCGAGGAGAAATGACTGATGATTGTCAAAAATTGTCTCAAGTTTCCATACAAATAATAGCATCTGTTATCAGCAGGTCAAAGGTCAACACGTCATCGACTAATATCCGTGATCTATGATCACAATTTCTCTCTAGTTATATTAGTCGAGAAACGACTAATATACTGTATTCGTCCTGTTTCTTCTTCTTCTTTCTCCTGTCATGGGACCTATAGCTCCGTAACCATTGACCCGATTTTAACCATATTTGGTCATAAGAACCCTTATGTGCACCACTACTCAGGTTGTAAAGCATAAGGGATCAAAGGTCACACAGAGGTCACTAGGGGTCAAAACGTGATTCAACATGCTCCGATTTTGCTCAAACTCGGACATTTTGTGCGCATTGACAAGAAAAGAAAAGAAGTCAATGATGACCTTGGGGTCAAATGTCAAACAGGGGTCATTAGGGGTCAAAACGTGATTTTCACTAAAAACACATTTGCAATTTAGTGAAATGACCTAGGATCGTCAGAATTGGTCAACATATTCCTTTTGACCGTACGCATGTATAATAGTTCGGTTTTTAAAATCAAAAAATATTTGGGGTCACTAGGGGTCAAAATGTAAATTGTTACTCCATTCACTCAAAACCCTACTTGTCCGAGGGAAAGTAACTGATGATACTCAGAATTAGTCAAAAGATTCCTCCCATCCATGTTCATATTAATTGCTCCTCCACTAAAAGTGACATGTCACATGGGGTCACTAGGGGTCATTGAACTTTACAGGTGAAAATCTTAAGACATGCTCCGATTTTAACGGGACTACTTTTTTCTTGTGTGCATTGATAAGCCAAGAAAAAAAGTCAATCATAAGTTTTGGGTCAAAGGTCAAAAAAAGGTCACTAGGGGTCAAAATGTAAATGTTCACTCCATTCACTCAAAATGCTACTTGTCCGAGGAAAAATGACTGATGATTGTCAGAATTAGTCAAAAGATTCCCCTTGACCATGTTCATATAGGTTGCTCCTGCACTAAAAGTGAAATATCACACGGGGTCACTAGAGGTCATTGAACTATACAGGTGAAAATCTTAAGACAGGCTCCGATTTTGACGGAACTACTTTTTTCTTGCGCGCATTGATAAGCCAAGAAAAAAGTCAATCATAAGTTTGGGGTCAAAGGTCAAGAAAAGGTCACTAGGGGTCAAAACGTGATTTTCACTAAAAACGCCATTGCATTTTATTAAAACGACCCAGGAACGTCAAAATTGGTCATCATATTTATCATGACCGTCTTCATAAAAAAAAGTTTGGTTTTTTGAATCGAATTTTTTTTGGGGGTCACTAGAGGTCAAAATGTAAATTTTCACTCAATTTACTCAAAATGCTACTTGTCCGAGTGAAAATGACTGATGATTGTCAGAATAGGTCAAAAGATTCCTCTGATCGTGAACTTTGGGTCAAGGGGCAAAATGTAATACGCCAGACTAATATCCGCGATCTCCGATCGCAGCTTATGTCTAGTTATATTAGTCAAGAAACGACTAATATACTGTATTCTAACTGTTTCTTTCTTCTTCTTATATTAGTCGAGAAACGACTAATATACTGTATTCTAGCTGTTTCTTCTTCTTCTTTCTTTCTTTCTCCTGTCATAAGGCCTATAGCTCCGTAACCATTGAGCCGATTTTGACCATATTTGGTCATAAGTACCCTTATGTGCACCACTACTCAGGTTGTAAAGCATAAGGGGTCAAAGGTCACACAAGGGTAACTAGGGGCCAAAACGTGATTTTCACTTAAAACGCATTTGCAATTTATTGAAATGACCTAGGATCTTGAGAATTGGCCAACCTATTCCTTTTGACCGTACGCATGTATAATAGTTCGGTTTTTTATATCGAAAATTGTTTGGGGTTACTAGGGGTCAAAATGTAAATTTTACTCCATTCACTCAAAACCCTACTTGTCCGAGGGAAAATGACTGATGATACTCAGAATTGGTCAAAAGATTCCTTGGATCCATGTACATATAGGGTGCTTCTCCACTAAAAATGAAATGTCAAACGGGGTCACTAGGGGTCATTGAACTTTACAGAGGGAAAATATATGGCATGCTCCGATTTTGACTGGGTTTCTTTTATTATGTGGGCATTGATGAGACAAGAACAAAAGTCAATCATACCATTAAGGTCAAAGGTCAAGAAAAGGTCCCTAGGGGTCAAAATGTACATTTTCACTCCGCGCACTCAAAATACTACTTGTCCGAGACGAAATGACCGATGATTGTCAGAATTTGTCAAAAGATTCCTCTTATCCATGTTCAAATAGGGTGCTTCTCCATTAAAAGTGACATGTCAAACGGGGTCACTAGGGGTCATTGAACTATACAGGTGTAAAACTGAAGACATGCTCTGATTTTGACCGGACTACTTTTTTCTTGTGCGCATTGATAAGCCAAGAAAAAAAGTCAATTATAAGTTTGGGGTCAAAGGTCAAGAAAAGGTCATTAGGGTTCAAAATGTATTTTTTTAACTACTTCAGGGCTGAAATTTATAAAAACAATTATCACATATAGTACAACTTAAGGTTATTGCCGTTTGACAACATATAGCAAGGTCAAAGGTCAAAGCCCTCGACTAATATCCGTGATCTAAGATCACAATTATCTCTAGTTTCTTCTTTCTTCTTCCGCCATGGGACCTATAGCTCCGTAACCATTGAGCCGATTTTGACCATATTTAGTCATAAGTACCCTTATGTGCACCACTACTCAGGTTGTAAAGCATAAGGGGTCAAAGGTCACACAAGGGTAACTAGGGGTCAAAACGTGTTTTTCACTTAAAACGCATTTGCAATTTATTGAAATGACCTAGGATCTTGAGAATTCGCCGACATATTCCTTTTGACCGTACGCATATATAATAGTTCGGTTTTTTAAATCGAAAAATGTTTGGGGTTACTAGGGGTCAAAATGTAAATTTTACTCCATTTACTCAAAACCCTACTTGTCCGAGGGAAAATGACTGATGATACTCAGAATTGGTCAAAAGATTCCTTGGATCCATGTACATATAGGGTGCTTCTCCACTAAAAGTGAAATGTCAAATGGGGTCACTAGGGGTCATTGAACTTTACAAGGGGGAAATATAAGGCATGCTCCGATTTTGACCGAGTTTCTTTTATTTTGTGGGCATTGATGAGACAAGAACAAAAGTCAATCATACCGTTAAGGTCAAAGGTCAAGAAAAGGTCCCATGGGGTCAAAATGTACATTTTCACTCCGCGCACTCAAAATACTACTTGTCCGAGACGAAATGACCGATGATTGTCAGAATTTGTCAAAAGATTCCTCTTATCCATGTTCATATAGGGTGCTTCTCCATTAAAAGTGACATGTCAAACGGGGTCACTAGGGGTCATTGAACTATACAGGTATAAAACTGAAGACATGCTCTGATTTTGACCGGACTACTTTATTCTTGTGCGCATTGATAAGCCAAGAAAAAAAAGTTAATAATAAGTTTGGGGTCAAAGGTCAAGAAAAGGTCATTAGGGTTCAAAATGTATTTTTTTTAACTACTTCAGGGCTGAAATTTATAAAAACAATTATCAAATTTAGTACAACTTAAGGTTATTGCCCTTTGACAACATATAGCAAGGTCAAAGGTCAAAGCCCTCGACTAATATCCGTGATCTAAGATCACAATTATCTCTAGTTCTTCTTTCTTCTGTCATAAGACCTATAGCTCCATAACCATGAAGCCGATTTTGACCATATTTGGTCATCAGAACCCTTATGTGCACCACTACTCAGGTTGTAAAGCATAAGGGGTCAAAGGTCACACAGGGGTCACTAGGGGTCAAAACGTGATTTTCACTTAAAACGCATTTGCAATTTAGTGAAATGACATAGGATCGTCAGAATTGGTCAACATATTTCTTTTGACCGTACGCATGTATAATAGTTCGGTTTTTAAAATCAAAAAATATTTGGGGTCACTAGGGGTCAAAATGTATTTTTTTACTCTTTTCACTCAAAACCCTACTTGTCCGAGGGAAAATGACTGATGATACTCAGAATTTGGCAAAAGATTTCTTGGATTGATGTTCATATAGGGTGCTTCTCTACTAAAAGTGACATGTCAAACGGGGTCACTAGGGGTCATTGAACTTTACAGAGGAAAAATATAAGGCATGCTCCGATTTTGACCGGGTTTCTTTTATTTTGTTGGCATTGATGAGACAAGAACAAAAGTTAATGATACCGTTAAGGTTTAAGGTCAAGAAAAGGTCACTAGGGGTCAAAATGTACATTTTTACTCCTCGCACTCAAAATACTACTTGTCCAAGAGATAATGACCTATGATTGTCAGAATTAGTCAAAAGATTCCTCTCATCCATGTTCATATAGGGTGCTTCTCCACTAAAAGTGACATGTCAAACTAGGTCACTAGGGGTCATTGAACTTTACAGGGGGAAAATATAAGGCATGCTCCGATTTTGACCGGGTTTCTTTTATTGAGTGGGCATTGAAGAGACAAGAACAAAAGTCAATCATACCGTTAAGGTCAAAGGTCAAAAAAAGGTCACTAGGGGTCAAAATGTAAATTTGCACTTCATACACTCAAAATACTACTTGTCCGAGAAAAAATGACTGATGATTGTCAAAAATTGTCTCAAGTTTCGATACAAATAATAGCATACTGCTATTAGCAGGTCAAAGGTCAACACGTCATCGACTAATATCCGTGATCTATGATCACAATTTCTCTCTAGTTTCTTCTTTCTTCTTTCTTGTGTCATAAGACCTATAGCTCCGTAACCATTGAGCCGATTTTGACCATATTTAGTCATAAGAACCCTTATGTGCACCACTACTTAGGTTGTAAAGCATAAGGGGTCAAAGGTCACACAGGGTTCACTAGGGGTCAAAACGTGATTTTTACTTAAAACGCATTTGCAATTTATTGAAATGACCTAGGATCGTCAGAATTGGTCAACATATTCCTTTTGACCGTACGCATGTATAATAGTTAGGTTTTTAAAATCAAAAAATATTTGGGGTCACTAGGGGTCAAAATGTAAATTTTACTCCATTCACTCAAAACCCTACTTGTCCGAGGGAAAATGACTGATGGTACTCAGAATTAGTCAAAAGATTCCTTGGGACAATGTTCATATAGGGTGCTTCTTCACTAAAAGTGACATGTCAAACGGGGTCACTAGGGGTCATTGAACTTTACAAGGGGGAAATATAAGGCATGCTCCGATTTTGACCGGGTTTCTTTTATTTTGTGGGCATTGATGAGACAAGATTAAAAGTCAATCATATTGTTAAGGTCAAAGGTCAAAAAAAGGTCACTAGGGGTCAAAATGTACATTTTCACTCCTCGCACTCAAAATACTACTTGTCCGAGAGATAATGACCTATGAATGTCAGAATTAGTCAAAAGATTTCTCTCATCTATGTTCATATAGGGTGCTTCTCCACTAAAAGTGACATGTCAAACGGGGTCACTAGGGGTCATTGAACTTTACAGGGGGAAAATATAAGGCATGCTCCGATTTTGACCGGGTTTCTTTTAATTTGTGGGCATTGATGAGACAAGAACAAGAGTCAATCATACCGTTAAGGTCAAAGGTCACGGAAAGGTCACTAGGGGTCAAAATGTAAATTTTCACTCCATACACTCAAAATACTACTTGTCCGAGAAGAAATGACTGATGATTGTCAAAAATTGTCTCAAGTTTCCATACAAATAATAGCATACTGTTATCAGCAGGTCAAAGGTCAACACTTCATCGACTAATATCCGTGATCTATGATCACAATTTCTCTCTAGTTCTTACCTTGATTTTTTCAAAAAATCGAGGTTCTGTATCTCTGCCGTTTCTTTCTTCTTACCTTGATTTTTTCAAAAATCCAGGTATTCTATCTCTGCCGTTTCTTTCTTCTTTCTATCTTCTTTCTTTCTATCAAACCCATCTAAAAAATGCTATTTTTTCTACAGTTTACATGCTACAATCACCAGATTTGGTCAGTAGGACCCCCTACCTGCCCTACATATAGGGTCTTCACAGTTTGGGGTCAAAGGTCACACAGGGGTCATAAGGGGTCAAAACGTGATTTTCACTTAAAACGCATTTCCAATTTAGTGAAATGACCTAGGATCGTCAAAATTAGTCCACATATTCCTTTTGACCGTACGCGTATACAAAAGAACGGTTTTTAAAATTAAAAATCATTTGGGGTCACTAGGGGTCAAAATGTAAATTTTTACTCCTCGCACTGAAAATGCTATTTTTTCGGGAGGAAATGACCTATGATTGTCAGAATTGGTCAAAAGATTCCTTGTATCCATGTACATATAGGGTCTTCAGCGATTAAAAGTGACATGTCATATGGGGTCACTAGGGGTCATTGACCTAAACAGGGGTAAAATGTAAGACATGCTCCGATTTTGACCGGTCATGTTTCATTTTGTAGGCATTGATAAGACAAGAAAAAAAGTCAACCATTTTCATGGGGTCAAAGGTCAACATAGGTCACTAGGGGTCAAAAGGTCAATTTTCATTCCTCGCACTCAAAATGCTATTTTTTTCTACAGTTTACATGCTACAATCACCAGATTTGGTCAGTAGGACCCCCTACCAGACCCCCTACCAGACCTACATATAGGGTCTACATATAGGTCTTCACAGTTTGGGGTCAAGGGTCATAAGTGGTCAAAACGTGATTTTCACTTAAAACGTGTTTGCAATTTAGTGAAATGACCTAGGATCGTCAGAATTTGTCAACATATTCCTTTTGACCGTACACATATATAATAGTTTGGTTTTTAAAATCAAAAAGTATTTGGGGTCACTAGGGGTCAAAATGTAAATTTTCAATCCTCGCACTAAATTGCTATTTTTTCGAGAGGATATGACTCACGATTATCAGAATTGGTCAAAAGATTCCTTGGGTCCATGCGCATACAGCGATTTAAGTGTTTAAAATTGGCGTGTTGTATAGGGTCAAGAGGGGTCATTGAACTTTACATGGGTAAAACTCAAGACATGCTCCGAATTAGATCGGACCTGTTTTACCTTGTTTGGTTCGATAAGGCAAGAATAAAAGCCAATCATCATAACCAGGTCAAAGGTCAAGAAGAGGTCACTAGGGATCATTTTCTCATAAAAATCAAGGTGCCCTGGTCTCAGACCAGAACTAGATCTAGTTCTTTCTTTCTTTACCTTGATTTTTTCAAAAATCCAGGTATTCTATCTCTGCCGTTTCTTTCTTCTTTCTATCTTCTTTCTTTCTATCAAACCCATCTAAAAAATGCTATTTTTTCTACAGTTTACATGCTACAATCACCAGATTTGGTCAGTAGGACCCCCTACCTGACCTACATATAGGGTCTTCACAGTTTGGGGTCAAAGGTCACACAGGGGTCATAAGGGGTCAAAACGTGATTTTCACTTAAAACGCATTTCCAATTTAGTGAAATGACCTAGGATCGTCAAAATTGGTCCACATATTCCTTTTGACCGTACGCGTATACAAAAGAACGGTTTTTAAAATTAAAAATCATTTGGGGTCACTAGGGGTCAAAATGTAAATTTTTACTCCTCGCACTGAAAATGCTATTTTTTCGGGAGGAAATGACCTATGATTGTCAGAATTAGTCAAAAGATTCCTTGTATCCATGTACACATAGGGTCTTAAGCGATTAAAGGTGACATGTCATATGGGGTCACTAGGGGTCATTGACCTAAACAGGGGTAAAAAGTAGGACATCCTCCGATTTTGACCGGTCATATTTCATTTTGTAGGCATTGATAAGACAAGAAAAAAAGTCAATCATTTTTATGGGGTCAAAGGTCAACATAGGTCACTAGGGGTCAAAAGGTCAATTTTCATTCCTCGCACTCAAAATGCTATTTTTTCTACAGTTTACATGCTACAATCACCAGATTTGGTCAGTAGGACCCCCTATCTGACCTACATATAGGGTCTTCACAGTTTGGGGTCAAAGGTCACACAGGGGTCATAAGGGGTCAAAATGTAATTTTCGCTTAAAACGCGTTTGTAATTTAGTGAAATGACCTAGGATCGTCAGAATTTGTCAACATATTCCTTTTGACCGTACGCATATATAATAGTTCGGTTTTTAAAATCAAAAAGTATTTGGGGTCACTAGGGGTCAAAATGTAAATTTTCAATCCTCGCACTAAAATTGCTATTTTTTCGAGAGGATATGACTCACGATTATCAGAATTAGTCAAAAGATTCCTTGGGTCCATGCACATACAGCGATTTAAGTGTTTAAAATTGGCGTGTTGTATGGGGTCAAGAGGGGTCATTGAACTTTACATGGGTAAAACTCAAGACATGCTCCGAATTAGATCAGACCTGTTTTACCTTGTTTGGTTCGATAAGGCAAGAATAAAAGCCAATCATCATAACCAGGTCAAATGTCAAGAAGAGGTCACTAGGGATCATTTTCTCATAAAAATCAAGGTGCCCTGGTCTCAGACCAGAACTAGATCTAGTTCTTTCTTTCTTTCCTCAAACCCATCTAAAAAATGCTATTTTTTCTACAGTTTACATGCTACAATCACCAGACTTGGTCAGTAGAACCCCCCACCTGACCTTCATATAGGGTCTTCACAGTTTGGGGTCAAAGGTCACACAGGGGTCACTAGTGGTCAAAAGGTGATTTTCACTTAAAACGCATTTCCAATTTAGTGAAATGACCTAGGATCGTCAAAATTGGTCCACATATTCCTTTTGACCGTACGCATATACAAAAGAAAGGTTTTTAAAATTAAAAATCATTTGGGGTCACTAGGGGTCAAAATGTCAATTTGTACTCCTCGCACTAAAAATGCTATTTTTTCGGGAGGAAATGACCTATGATTGTCAGAATTAGTCAAAAGATTCCTTGTATCCATGTACATATAGGGTCTTCAGCGATTAAAAGTGACATGTCATATGGGGTCACTAGGGGTCATTGACCTAAACAGGGGTAAAATGTAAGACATGCTCCGATTTTGACCGGTCATGTTTCATTTTGTAGGCATTGATAAGACAACAAAAAAAGTCAATCATTTTTATGGGGTCAAAGGTCAACCTAGGTCACTAGGGGCCAAAAGGTCAATTTTTATTCCTCGCACTCAAAATGCTATTTTTTCTACAGTTTACATGCTGCAATCACCAGATTCGGTCAGTAGGACCCCCTACCAGACCTACATATAGGGTCTTCACAGTTTGGGGTCAAAGGTCACACAGGGATCATAAGGGGTCAAAACGTGATTTTCACTTAAAACGCGTTTGCAATTTAGTGAAATGACCTAGGATCGTGAAAATTGGTCCACATATTCCTTTTGACCGTACGCATATATAAAAGAACGGTTTTTTAAAATTAAAAATCATTTGGGGTCACTAGGGGTCAAAATGTAAATTTTCAATTCGATCACTTAAAATGCATCTTGTCTCAGAGGAAATGACTCATGACCATCATAATTGGTTAAAAGATTCCTTGGGTCCATGTTCATATAGGGTCATCAGCGATTAAAAGTGACATGTCATACGGGGTCACTAGGGGTCATTGAACTTTACAGGGGTAAAAGTTAAGGCATGCTCCGATTTGGACCGAGTTTGTTGCATCTTGTTTGGTTTGATGAGCCAAGAAAACAATTCAATAATATTGACCAGGTCAAAGGTCAAGAAGGGGTCAAAAGGGGTCATTGAACTTTAAAGGGGTAAAATTTAAGACATGATCCGATTTGGACCGGATTTGTTGCATCTTGTTTGGATTGATGAGCCAAGAAAATAAGTCAATCATTTTAATCAGGTCAAAGGTCAAGAAGGGGTCACTAGGGATCATTTTCTCAAAGAAAAATCAAGGTAGCCTGGTCTTAGACCGGAGCAAGATCTAGTTTCTTCTTTCTATCAGACCCATCTACAAAATGCTATTTTTTCTACAGTTTACATGCTACAATCACCAGATTTGGTCAGTAGGACCCCCTACCTGACCTACATATAGGGTCTTCACAGTTTGGGGTCAAATGTCACACAGGGGTCATAAGGGGTCAAAACGTCACTTAAAACGCATTTCCAATTTAGTGAAATGACCTAGGTTTGTCAAAATTGGTCCACATATTCCTTTTGACCGTACGCATATACAAAAGAAAGGTTTAAAAATTAAAAATTGATTGGGGTCACTAGGGGTCAAAATGTAAATTTTTACTCCTCGCACTGAAAATGCTATTTTTTCGGGAGGAAATGACCTATGATTGTCAGAATTGGTCAAAAGATTCCTTGTATCCATGTACATATAGGGTCTTCAGCGATTAAAAGTGACATGTCAGATGGGGTCACTAGGGGTCATTGACCTAAACAAGGGTAAAATGTAAGACATGCTCCGATTTTGACCGGTCATGTTTCATTTTGTAGGCATTGATAAGACAAGAAAAAAAGTCAATTATTTTTACGGGGTCAAAGGTCAACATAGGTCACTAGGGGTCAAAAAGTCAATTTTAACTCCTTGCACTCAAAATGCTATTTTTTCTACAGTGTACATGCTACAATCACCAGATTTGGTCAGTAGGACCCCCTACCAGACCTACATATAGGGTCTTCACAGTTTGGGGTCAAAGGTCACACAGGGGTCATAAGTGGTCAAAACGTGATTTTCACTTAAAACGCGTTTGCAATTTAGTGAAATGACCTAGGATCGTCAGAATTTGTCAACATATTCCTTTTGACCGTACGCATATATAATAGTTAGGTTTTTAAAATCAAAATATATTTGGGGTCACTAGGGGTCAAAAGGTCAATTTTCACTCCTCACACTCAAAATGCTATTTTTTCGGGAGGAAATGACGCATGATTGTCAGAATTAGTCAAAAGATTTCTTGGATCCATGTACATATAGGGTCTTCAGCGATTAAAAGTGACATGTCATATGGGGTCACTAGGGGTCATTGACCTAAACAGGGGTAAAATATAAGACATGCTCCGATTTTGACCGGATTTTTTCATCTTGTAGGCATTGATGAAACAAGAAGAAGAAAAAAAGTCAAATAATTTTTATTGGGTCAAAGGTCAACATAGATCACTAGGGGTCAAAAGGTCAATTTGCACTCCTCGCACTAAAAATGCTATTTTTTCGAGAGGAAATGACCCATGATTGTCAGAATTGGTCAAAAGATTTGTTGGATCCATTAAAAGTGACATGTCATATGGGGTGACTAGAGGTCATTAATCGATAAAAAATCAAGGTGTCCTGGTCTCAGACCAGATCTATGTCTAGTTCTTTCTTTATTCTAACTGTTTCTTTCTTACCTTGATTTTTTCAAAAATCAAGGTTCTCTATCTCTGCCGTTTCTTCTTCTTTCTATTAGACCATTCTAGAAAATGCTATTTTTCTACAGTTTACATGCTACAATCACCAAACTTTTTCAGTAGGACCCCCTACCTGACTTACATATAGGGTCTTCAAAATTAGGGGTCAAAGGTCACACAAAGGTCACTAGTGGTCAAAACGTGATTTTTGCTTAAAACGCATTTCCAATTTAGTAAAATAACCTACGATTGTCAAAATTAGTCCACATATTCCTTTTGACCGTACGCATATACAAAAGAAAGGTTTTTAAAATTAGAAATTATTTGGGGTCACTAGGGGTCAAAATGTAAATTTTTACTCCTCGCACTGAAAATGCTATTTTTCCGGGAGGAAATGACCTATGATTGTCAGAATTAGTCAAAAGATTCCTTGTATCCATGTACATATAGGGTCTTCAGCGATTAAAAGTGACATGTCAGATGGGGTCACTAGGGGTCATTGACCTAAACAGGGGTAAGACATGCTCCGATTTTGACCGGTCATGTTTCATTTTGTAGGCATTGATAAGACAAGAAAAAAGTCAATCATTTTTACGGGGTCAAAGGTCAACATAGGTCACTAGGGGTCAAAAGGTCAATTTTAATTCTTTGCACTCAAAATGCTATTTTTTTCTACAGTGTACATGCTACAATCACCAGATTTGGTCAGTAGGACCCCCTACCAGACCTACATATAGGGTCTTCACAGTTTGGGGCCAAAGGTCACACAGGGGTCATAGGTGGTCAAAACGTGATTTTCACTTAAAACGCGTTTGCAATTTAGTGAAATGACCTAGGATCGTCAGAATTTGTCAACATATTCCTTTTGACCGTACGCATATATAATAGTAAGGTTTTAAAAATCAAAATATATTTGGGGTCACTAGGGGTCAAAAGGTCAATTTTCACTCCTCACACTCAAAATACTATTTTTTTCGGGAGGAAATGACGCATGATTGTCAGAATTAGTCAAAAGATTTCTTGGATCCATGTACATATAGGGTCTTCAGCGATTAAAAGTGACATGTCATATGGGGTCACTAGGGGTCATTGACCTAAACAGGGGTAAAATATAAGACATGCTCCGATTTTGACCGGATTTGTTTCATCTTGTAGGCATTGATGAAACAAGAAAAAGTCAATTTTTATTGGGACAAAGGTCAACATAGGTCACTAGGGGTCAAAAGGTCAATTTTCACTCCTCGCACTCAAAATGCTTTTTTTTCGGGAGGAAATGACCCATGATTGTCAGAATTGGTCAAAAGATTTGTTGGATCCATTAAAAGTGACATGTCATATGGGGTGAATAGAGGTCATTAATCCATAAAAAAAATCAAGGTGTCCTGGTCTCAGACCAGAACTATGTCTAGTTCTTTCTTTCTTCCGTCATGAGACCTATAGCTCCGTAACCATTGACCCGATTATGACCATATTTGGTCATAAGAACTCTTATGTGCACCACTACTCAGGTTGTAAAGCATAAGGGGTCAAAGACACAGGGGTCACTAGGGGTCAAAACGTGATTTTCACTAAAAACGCATTTGCAATTTAGTGAAATGACCTATGATCGTCAGGATTCGTCAACATATTCCTTTGACCGTACGCATATATAACAGTTCGGTTTTTAAAATCAAAACATATTTGGGGTCACTAGGGGTCAAAATGTAAATTTTCAATCCTCGCACTAAAAATGCTATTTTTCGAGATGAAATGACCCATGATTATCAAAAGATTCCTTGTATCCATGTACACATAGGGTCTTAAGCGATTAAAAGTGACATGTCATATGGGGTCACTAGAGGTCATTTCCCTAAACAGTGGTAAAATGTAAGACATGCTCCGATTTTTACCGGTCATGTTTCATTTTGTGGGCATTGATGAGACAAGAAAAAGGGTCAATCATTATCTTGGGGTCAAAGGTCAACAAAGGGTCACTATAGGTCAAAATGTCAATTTTCACTCCAGTCACTCAAAATGCTATTTTTTCGAGAGGAAATGACCCTTGATTATCAGAATTGGTCAAAAGATTCCTTGTATCCATGTTCACATAGTGTCTTAAGCGATCAAAAGTGATATGTCATATGGGGTCACTAGAGGTCATTGACCTAAACAGGGGTAAAATGTAAGACATGCTCCGATTTTGACCGGGTTTGTTTTATCTTGTAGGTATTGATAAGACGAGAATAAAAATCAATCATTTTATTGGGGTCAAAGGTCAACAAGGGGTCACTATGGGTCAAAATGTCAATTTTCACTCCAGTCACTCAAAATGCTATTTTTTTCAAGGAAATGACCTATGATTGTCAGATTTGGTCAAAAGATTCCTTGTATACATGTTCATATAGGTTGTTAAGCGACTAAAAATGACATGTCATATGGGGTCACTAGAGGTCATTAACCTAAACAAAGGTAAAATGTGAGACATGCTCCGATTTTGACCGGTCATGTTTCATTTTATAGGCATTGATGAGACGAGAAAAAAGTCAAACATTATCTTGGGGTCAAAGGTCAACAAGGGGTCACTATAGGTCAAAATGTCAATTTTCACTCCAGACACTCAAAATGCAATTTTTTTTCGAGAGGAAATGACCCTTGATTATCAGAATTGGTCAAAAGATCATTGTATCCATGTTCACATTGGGTCTTAAGCGATTAAAAGTGACATGTCATATGGGGTGACTAGAGGTCATTTACCTAAACAGGGGTAAAATGTAAGACAAGCTCCGATTTTGACCGGGTTTGTTTTATCTTATAGGCATTGATGAGAATAAAAGTCAACCATTTTATTGGGGTCAAGGGGTCACTATAGGTCAAAATGTCAATTTTCACTCGAGTCACTCAAAATGCTACTTGTCCGAGAGAAAATGCTTGATGATTGGCAAAATTGGTCTCAAGGTTCCATTCAAATAAGAGCATACTGTCATCAGCAGGTCAAAGGTCAACACGCCCTCGACTAATATCCGTGATCTATGATCACAATTTATCTCTAGTTCTTGTTTCTTCCTGGTAAACCCATCTACAAAATGCTATTTTTTCTACAGTTTACATGCTACAATAACCCCCTACCTGACCTACATATAGGGTCTTCACAGTTTGTGGGGTCAAAGGTCACACAGGGATCATAAGGGGTCAAAACGTGATTTTCACTTAAAACGCCCTTTCAATATAGTGAAATGACCTAGGATCGTCAAAATCAGTAAACATATTTCTTATGACCGTACGCATATAATAGTTAGGTTTTTAAAATCAAAAAATATTTTGGGTCATTAGGGGTCAAAATGTTCACTCCTCGCACTGAAAATGCTATTTTTTCGCGAGGAAATGACCTGTCAGAATTGTCAGAATTGGTCAAAAGATTTCTTGTATCCATGTACATATAGGGTCTTCAGCGATTAAAAGTGGCATATCATATGGGGTCATTAGGGGTCATTGACCTAAACAGGGATAAAATGTAAGACATGTTCCGATCTTGACCGGATTTGTTTCATTTTGTAGGCATTGATAAGACAAGAAAAAAGTCAATCATCACAACCAGGTCAAAGGTCAAGAAGGGGTCAATAGGGTCATTGAACTTTACAGGGGTAAAAGTTAAGACATGATCCGATTTGGACCGGGTTTGTTGCATCTTGTTTGGTTTGATGAGCCAAGAAAATAAGTCAATCATTTTATCAGGTCAAAAGTCAAGAAGGGGTCACTAGGGGTCAAAATGTCGATTTTCAATCCGTTCACCTAAAATGCTTCTCGTCTCAGAGGAAATGACTGATGTGCATTAGAATTGGTCAAAAGATTCCTTAGATCCATGCCCATACCGGTATTTCAACGATTAAAATTGACATGTCGTATGGGGTCACTAGGGGTCATTGACCTATACAGGGGTAAAAGTTAAGACATGTTCCGATTTGGACCGGACTTTGTTGCATCTTGTTTGGTTTGATGAGCCAAGAAAATAAGTCAGTCGTTATAACCAGGTCAAAGGTCAAAAAGGGGTCAATAGGGGTCAAAATGTTGATTTTCAATCCGTTCACCTATCATAAAAATGCTCGTCTCAGAGGAAATGACTGGTGTGCATCAAATTTGGTCTAAATATTCCTAGGTCCATGCTCATACAGGCATTTTCAGCGATTAAATTGACATGTCATATAGAGGTCATTAATCCATAAAAAAAATCAAGGTGTCCTGTTCTCAGACCAGACCTAAGTCTAGTTTTATCTTTATTTATGTTTAAGGGCAGAAAATATGATAGGTTAGATCAAAGTTTCTCAACTTAGTCTCAGTTAGCTAATCGTATGTACAAAATATATGTATTGATATTCTCGAAAAATGATGCCCGTGGACCTCAAAATTTTATTTTTTCGATTTTGTTGATACAAAATACATTGAGTGGTAATCTGTTTTCAAAAACTGCCTAAAACATTTCCGCACTAACCACAACTATTTAACCATTTTGTTTACTACGAGCTTTTTTGTACAGGCGGTAACAACGAGCTAATTCTCAAACCCGTTAACTTTAAGTTAGCCGGGCGTGTTTTTGACAATGAAACTATCATGGGAGAAAAGCGATTCAAATGTGGGTAGTTTCCGCATGCGCCGGGGAATCCGGGGATCGAACTAACACATTAAGGTTATACTACATGTTATAGGTAGACCTACAATTAATGTATTAAATCTTCTTATGCTTGTACACTTGTCCTAGTTTGGTCACTCCTTGGAATTATCCGCGTATACAACGGATGGGGTAGAAGCCTACAAATATGACAAGATCCCAAAGAAGTCCATGAGGTACGAACTGGTAGGAGTAGTCGTGCACTCTGGTGGTGCTGATGGCGGACATTACTATTCGATAATACAAACGAAAGAGTAAGTATTATAAAAGTGCTGACTGTGTCGTTGTACCAAAATAGTTGAATTGTCTAAATGGTATGAACAGGTATAGCATAGATTAATTGGTGTTGACTAGCCAGGTATTTTACTTCGGTTTTGCGCTTTCAAAATTATGACTTACCTCTCACCTACTAGCGAGGTTCCACAGTTTTTCGCCATAGGTGCACTCTGCCAATGTAGCATTCAGTATGGGAAAATTCCATGATTTCATGGTTAATTTGCTTTAGGAAAAAAGAATGAGAGGAAAATTAAAAGGAAGATACGGAATAAAAGGTTTACAGAGCGAGAACACACAAAATGAAATAAAGTAAGGTGAATCCAGGAAATATTTTCACAAGTCTGGGTGCTATTATATCATTTCCATTTCATTCAAAAATCACAAAATGTAAATTGTACAATCTCTTGGAAAATATCCTCCTAAAAATGTGACACCTCATTCATAAATGTCGGTATGATTATTTTGTTATCGAAGAAAACAGTGACCTTGTTGATCCGGAAGTGCGCTATATACGCAAAGTTGCCAACGCCGCGGTTTTGCCCGCGAAGGATTTTTTTCACAGCTTAATACACGAGACATTACGGTTCCGTTCCCTTTAGATTCTGAGCTTTTTGTGACCACGGATATTTCTTTGGCTGATTTATTTGATTTATTGCACCACGCCTGTGTATTTCCTAGCCTGGCTACTAGGATCGCTGGCCAAGCACGGCTCAAGGCACCGCCGCGCTAGGGGTGGTATCCTGGTGTTGTCCATAGTGGAAGAACTTGGTACTAGCATGGTATTCATTGGGACTTTAGAAACGTAATTATTACAGTTGTTGCTTTTTTCTTGTGTTAATGTTCATAAATAAATAATGTTTATATTGTTTGCTTTTCGAACGAGTGAATTCTATAGGATATTAACGAAATTAGCTAAAAGTATTCTGACAGAAAATGTTCAAAGTTTACTCATACACACATTTATTTAGATGCAATTAAATTGGATAATTTTCTCGGTGGAAAAAAGCCCGAAGTCCCGCCCAAAGTCTTACTTTTAAAAGTTGAGAAATTCACACTTTAACTTCAATTTGTCATTGCAATTAGTACTATTCCAAATTTGTTTAAAGTCATAAGTTCAAAATTTGAAAAAAAAACTTAGCCCAATATGCTGAAAGTCACCGCGTATGTCAATTCGTTTGGCGAGATTGTAGACAGACAGCCTCAGGGTATTCCCAGCGTGTGGTCAATGTGTTGAATTAAACAGTTCGTGGGTGGACTTTTTTTAGCCCAACACGCAACTTTTCAATGTTCTTGCGTTAAGAAAATCAATGTTTGAACTTCAATTTGTTTAAAAAATAATGTAATTTCAGATTTTGTCAAATATTAAGTTCAAAGTTTAAAAAACATACAATTATATAGCAGATTTTAGAAAATGGATTTTCTAGACTGTTGGTCCAAGGTATATCACCCCATTCACACCATGTTCACACCATGTTCACACACAAATACTAGCATGATAGCCAATTCAATATGTCAGCCCCTGTCAGACCATGGTCAGACAATATTTGAAACTTGGCTCAAACTATACTGGACGATGGAACCTAATGACGAAGGCTGCTTTAAATACACTAGCGGGTAACGCTCGCTTCGCTCGCGACCCGCTAGATGGTCAACCAAACCAGCGGTTCTCGGCTTGTTTGAGAGAATCAAAAACCAAAAACCAAAAACCAAAAACTAAGTAAGGCCTAGGATTTTTTCTTCTTTTCGACCCAGGCCCAACTATTTTGTATTTCATATTAAAAACGTGTGCATGCGCATACCTATATTAGTAGGGCCTAGGTGGGTTTTTAAATTTCATATGTATACAGACGTGCATGCGCACGCGCACACCGTCTATAGATAGGCCTGTGTGTTTTATTTTTTATTTAACCTTTTGTATTTCAGAGCAGTTAGGAAATTGGCAAAATATTCACATCACGCCGGTGATGCATTGGTTTTTTCCACTTAACTTTTGTATTTCAGATTACAAACGTGAATGTTTCAACACGATCTCCTCACTTCCCTTAAAGGGGCATTGAAAGATTGCCGAGAAAAATAAAATTTGGAATAAATGAATTGTTTCAATAGATAATGTACGTAGGAGGAACCCTAAAGTGAAATGATGTATGGGGAAACGGTTGAATAATGGGGCTAGATTGAAATTTGGTTGAAGCAAGTTATGTGGTAAGTGATGCTGATAGTTTCGATGTGATCACATCGAAATGACCAAATTGTGAAATTTTACATGATAGACGGCGAATTAAGGTAAACGGTTTCAGATGGTAGTTAGTATATGCCTAAGTATTACGTAGGTGCAAAAAAAACCTGATTTCCAAAAAATATTGAGGGCGCACTCCCATACGTATCTCTCAAAGCCCATTTAACCCACGTTTAATATCCGGGATGAAGGCCCAGTGTTATATCTAAAGAGATAAAAGCTCCCCCTTCAATGCACATGTATACCCGAAACATTTATTTCTCCTCACCAGTAGCGTATCTCCCGCCCCCCCCCCCCCCCCCCCCACCAACACGGCTTTGACCGGGAAGGCCAGCTAAAAAAAATCTAAAAGAAGGGAAGAGAGGAAGAGAAAAGCGGAAGGAAAGGAAAAAGGGGAAGGAAAGGGAAAGAAAGGGGAAGAGAAAGAGAGAAGGAAAAGGGAAAGGAAAAGAAAGGAAAGTGGGAAGATGAAGATAAAAGGGAAAAGGAAAGAGAAAATTTAAAATATTTACTTAATTCCCATCTAAATGACAACTTTTCCCCTTGCCAGGTTTAATGATGGGCAATTTAGTATAAAATATTTGTCCAGGAATATTATAAATCTGTGTTGTATTTATAGTGGGGAAGGGGAGGCGGGGGACGGGGAGAGGGGGATTAATTCGTCATTTAATTTGATTGATTTATGCGGCGCGCATTTGTCCAGGAATATCATTATAGAAGCCCGTTTGAAAGAAAAATGTACCTTAGTAATGGCCAGATTCGTGTAGATATGTTGTCAATTTTAGAATGCAACTTACGTCATTCGCTGGAATAAACAACCCAGCTGCGCAATTTTTTTAATTTTAATTAATTAACTTCAGAATTCAAGATGAACATTAAAAATTGCCATTATTGTTGTTTCTACATAAAAAACCCAGCAAAACATGATTAAAACAATGTTTTAAATATGTTGGAATACATTACGAACACAGAACACTGATTTGCTCGAATTACCGGACCAGAATATGGTCCGGAGATTCAGTCCATTACACGTTGGTTGCTACGAGTTCAGCTTGAATGAACACCATATATGGTGACGGCTCCGCCTACTGTATTTGAAACATGCATATTGATGAATTTTCCGAATGTATGGTCAAGAAGGATATATAATAGGAGGCGACACTTAGCTCATTTGCATATTTGCTCATTAATATGATTAACCCGTGAACCCAGTCAAAGGTCGCCTCGGAGAGTCGAGGGGACTTTTCTATTGTTCTCTAACGACAGCGTTGGGACAGCGCATGAAGCTTCGTGTACGAGTTGGCGATGAGCGATTGAGAAGTATAACAAAAGCATACATAAACAGATCATAACATGAATAATGCAATTCAACATGTCACACAACGTTCAGTCGAGCGACCGTATAAACAGTATACATGTTGCCATTTATTGTGTTCGAAATGTCAACGTTTTTACCATTCTTTCCAAAATAAGGAGTATAATCACATTACAAACACATTTTGTGCGAGAGTAACATATAAATATGGTTTAAAATGTTAAAAATGACACGATAAAAATCCGTTCGTTATAAATAAAAGAATCAATGGTTAAATAATAAAACTGACACATTTACACTCGTCGATCTCTGTGGCGTGCATACGTTGGCCATATCGTTTGCAATCGGTAATCACGGGTTCGAATCTCCGTGTATTCGTTGTTGTTTTCTATTTTTTTATTTTTTTTTAATTTTTTTAAAACTTGATCATTTTTATGTCAATATTTATAATTTATAAAGGCCGCCAATGCTTTTATAGTTTTTTTCTATTCTTTTTTTAATCTATTTTTCTATCTATCATTTATCTCTGGATTTATTTAACTTTATAATCTAAACAAATTAAAATGCGTAAACAATAATTATTGCTCGATAAATAAGTGATTGAAGTTGAGTTCACTTTGATAATGATAGCAACACTTGTTGTAAAACCATTTTACCAGTGTGCCCAACCATTTCTCCTTTGCACACTTTGTTTAAAATACATTCAGAGATGTCATTTTATAGCTTGTTATAGCTAGGCTAATATACAACTGTAAGCTATTTGGATACACAAAGCAAACACATTTCCAAAACAGGCCATAGCCAATCGTACAACATGAGAAATGAGACCGTTACCAATGTTAAATCTACCATGATTACCTTTTTTTTTTAAATCTGTGCAACCGATGAATTTCTAGAAAATCTTTGGTACAACTTCATTTCAAGAAAGTTAGTTCTTGTACCAAATTTAGTTAGCTTTAATAAACGAATTGGAAGACGCAATATTCATGTCGAAATATATGTGGAAAGGCAATCAGACAACTATTGATAGACGCGATCAAGTCTTGTACCTTTGAAGGGTGATTACGGGCACGTATGAGTAAAGTGGATTCCCTCTATAATGAACCAACATTTTAATTTCAGTGCCAAAAGATCTTGAAAAAGGTTACAGGGGACATTCTCGCTTGGACGATGCTCCTATGCGTAGGTCAACTGAAAGCCCGGTCCGATGGTAGACTCCGAATCTCCAGAATCTTAGGAGATATCACATTTTCTCATAATACTTTATGCTGCTACGCTTCCAATCATTAGATGGTTTAGCATATGCACGGCGCAAAGTGCACGGCGTCTCATTTAGGCCCACAGGCCGGGCGGGCTAGAGAAGTGCTCAGAACCGGGACTGTATTAACAATTTGACTCAACTTTAAAAAAATTAAACACCGGATTCTACTGTCGCTCTGTTACGCTCGTATAGTCGGCCCCCGGATTCCACGCGTCACTCTGTTGCAAGTAAGTGTAGGCCCTATATTCGCCACAACAGTGTGGGCACTACCGTATAGTTTTATTGACTATACATCATGCCTTTCGTCGGTACAACTCGGACTTATTACTGTCTGATAAGTCCACCCCCTCCCCCTCCCTATGGCTCTGTTTAAAGCTGGATACGCCACTGATTCGCGCATGTTGGATGTGCCGGCCCGCCGCGTGCCAGTGGTCCGCATTGCGGCGCGTTATTGGTCACTCTCGATCATAGTTCGGCGTGGCCCCTCGCTACACGGCTCGATCCTCATGGCGGCATTATTATCACATCAAACCACTTCTGGATGTTATCATCAATCAATGCATTGTCGGCTGCTTTAGTCAAAATTAAATATTATATACCAAGGTCACTGGATATACCCACTTTGCCTATCTGTGATATACCATTGAACCGTCAACGCCTGAATCTTTTCCGTGAACTTTTCCTGATTGGGCTTTTCCACCCCAAACTGGCCGGAGCCCGGGGGTTAGATCTACGGTTGATTAGCGCATTACAAGAAGTTGTGTCACTTGCCATGCAGCACATACTCATTAGGCATTTGTCCAACATTTTAGTGGACAAATCCAAAGCGATCGGACGCATCCTTAGAAAAAAATGTCGTCCCCTTGACTCTCCAGAGGGCCTTTTCGATATTCAGACGATGGCGGACATAGGTTCGTGTGACGAATATTCTAGGTGAAATTCGATGTGGGAACGCTCGGCCTGTAGGGAACGATGATATTTCTGACTTCAACAGCGCCAGGGCATCGTTCGGGGACCGTTTGATTATCACTCAGGTCGTGTCAGTATGAAATTAGGTAAAACACTCCGACATAACATTGAAATCAACGGAGATTCAAAGATTACGGCCGTTCGTGTCCACTATGGTCTGGTACTTTTCATTTTCGACGTCACAAATGAAGTATATTCATTGATATGGTTATTCATTGTATATTCATGTCCGTCTATGCTTTCGGCGATTCGAACAATAGAGTGTCAGGCGCCTGGTATGGTCGTTATGTGGCAATTCAGCAACCAGTTATAATGTACGCTTGTGCTGTGTATGTGTCATGTGTGTATCCAACCATCATATTCAGACAGACGGCTGAGTAAATTTCAGCAGTGAGTCTCATACATGCATATTTCGGAGTTTCATCAATCTGTTTTCCTAAATCAGCATTATTCGATCATGGAATACCGTCTATATGGAAATATCAAGACATTGAACCGATGCGGAATGAATATAGTTCTTGGTGTTTCCGTAGCCCAACGCTGTCATTATATACCCCCCCCCCCCCCCCCCCCCCCCCCACCCGCAAAAACCCGACGACGACAACCCGAAAATATGCCTTCTAAAACCCCAATTTTTCGAAAAATTGACGTTTTTACTAAGCACATGGGGGAAACAGTTACAAGGCCCTACGTTTTACCACGGTGATCGTGACTAAAACACTGATCACCCCCCCCCCCCCCCCCCCCCCCCCACACACACACCAACAGGATACCTTAAACGTATATTGTTATTAATTATATAGAGGGACGAGCACAAAATGTAAAACCATTAGGCCTATAGAGAATATTTTGTGTTGGATTTTCAATGTCGTTGTGGTCTTATTTTAAATATTAAATAAATAATGTTTCACCCCCCCCCCCCCCCCCCACACCAACAGGATACCTTAAACGTATATTGTTATTAATTATATAGAGGGACGAGCACAAAATGTAAAAACATTAGGCCTATAGAGAATATTTTGTGTTGGATTTTCAATGTCGTTGTGGTCTTATTTTAAATATTAAATAAATAATGTTTGGATTGAAACAATTTTAAATGTTTTGGTCTGTAGATAGTATAAGCTATGGTATAAGCAGGGAGGTGTAAGTATAAGCCCAATATTTGTGCTGCTTCTAAAACCACATTATTTGAAATTGAATAATTATTATAAAGTAGCTCATATTATTTCAAAGTTATTGGTTATTTGTTAAAAGATGTGTGTTTAATACCAGGACAATATTTGGCAATTGAAAATTAATACCTAATACTACTTTATCATATTTGTCATCAATTGACTAGCAAACAATTGTGGCCTATATAAATCTATTGAACATTTTCGGGAGCTTTTTCTAACAATCCTTTTCGTGTAATTGGTCTTTTGTAATCTTATTTGGTCAATAACTCCAAAGTGACAATTCTCAAAGCGCTTTATTGTACATGTATAGCAGCATGACCACCCATCGAGTTCTCTTAACGTTGTTTGTATGGGAAGTGTTCTGGCGTGAATGATCAAGTCAAGCAGTCGTCTGAGTTTAACTCCGCCCTTATATTTGCATTATAGTGCACATTTTACACACTTGCCTGCATCAGGACAATACACAGTTTTGGTCCTAGCAACTGAGTACAATAGGCGTTCCAACTCGTTTCGAGCAAATTTGTGCTTAACTATTTTGTCATGCCACTCTAACCATGTAAAATGGTGGTTGCGGCTCTACCAGCATTTTTGAATCGACGTTTTGTTGTACAAAGAGGGCTGATTTTTCTTAATCCTTATAGGTGTAAGTTCATACATGTAATACAATTGTAAAAATATACAAATCCCAGTTTTTATCATATATTTTTGTAATTGAGGGCGCTGCCTCTACCACATCTCTTAATGCCCCTTTAAAGCACTTACCCACGTTTAATATCCAGGATGAAGGCCCAGTGTTGTATCTAAAGAGATAAACGCTCCCCCTTTAATGTGCATGCACACCCGAAGCATGCATTTAACCCACCCACGTTTAATATCCGGGATGAATGCCCAGGGCCAGTGTTGTATCTATGCACATGTACGAGGGGCATTTCCCCCAAAAAATTGGTAAATCTGTGGGTCAATTTTCATTTTGCTGGCAGCACATCCCTACCAACAAAATTATATTCCTAATGCAAATGATTAAGATTGGTGTGCACTTGTGAATGTTTGCTTTTATTTGCTTTCTTATCCTTTGCAGGTGTAAGAGGTTTAAGCCAAATCTTGCGGTTGGATACCTTGACCGTGACTGTTTATTTATTAAAGAATTTATTTTAAGCTATGACAAGAATATGACGTTTTAATGTTACATAATAAGTGTTTTTTCCATAATTTGCATCTAAAAATAAGTAATGTTGAGCACATAGTACTGGTCTATCACTGTTTCAAACGGCAACTTATTCCATGCATCGGTTCTTGAGATATTTTGAAAAAAGTAACTGTGCATCAAATTGCTTGCAAATATTGTCCGCCCTGATCAGCTATTTTTCATGCAGTGTCCAGAGAGTATTGATTTCACGCATGTGCCATTACGTAATCCCACAAACGATATTGTTCGTTCATGCATAGCGAGGAAAGATAAAGACCCATATTTCAAATTACCCTAATTCTAGTTGGCATACGTCGCGCATGAGTGGAGAAAAACAATGGTTGCGGGTATTTATTGAACGCCCCTCGTATTATACCCGAAACATGTATTTCTCGACTCTCCTCACTCCCCACGTTTAATATCCGGGGGATGAATGCACAGGGCTAGGCATGATCATAACATTTTTAAAATAAAAATATCTCTTTGAAAATGGAATACATGGAAACAAAGTAATCAACATTCAACAATAACAAAATGATGGTTCAACCATGTCTGCAGGCTGAATAATCACAAAGTTATAACAAAAAAAACTGGTCAAGTCATGCAAATTTTAAACCATTTTAGCTTAAATGGGCTTTACTTTCATGTTGTCCAGTTGCCTGTGTGTGGTTAGTTAGACATCAGTGAATACATCCCAGCCCGTTTCTTCCTTTTTCGCTGGATTTAAAAGAGGTAAACATGGAGATTCCACAAATTTTCAAAAAATATGTCGCCCTCTGTAGTCAATGAAAAGAACATCCCTAGTGTTTTATCTATAGTGGGGAAGGGGAAGGGAGGAGTAATTCATCATTTAATTTGATTGATTCATAAAGTTAAGTTATAGTTTTAAAATCGAAAGCTCCCCCTTTAATGTACAGGCTGTAACAAAAAAGTTATACAGTTTTTAAAAAAATATATTTAAAATATCTCCCGTAGAATTTCTGTTTCGAATTTTAATGCAGTGCGAGGGGAATTTTCTTAGTTTTCGAATAAGCTTTAGTTCATGACAATCGATGGTCGGTAAGCAGATATATGATCGATTGTCTAGAGTAGTCATGAAATCACCTGGGCCACTTTGGTTTAATCAATGGTAAAACCACTGGGATGAATATAAATGGAATCGAACAGGAACATAGCAGTTAGAGCACTGTTGTTAGACAATAATGGTTCATTTCAAGTGGTTAAAAGTATTACAAAGAAGGTTAGGTCTTTACAAATATTATTTATTTATTTTATGAATTTATTTATTCAAATAGAATAAAACTATTTGAATTTTTTTATATTGTTCTCTTTAATGATCCTCGCATGATACCCTAACCATTTAATTTATACAAACAAGATTGTATGATATTGTGAAAGTGGCCCAACCCGATTTATAGGCGACTTAGTAGATTAGTTATAAATTTTAAACGCAAGTAGTTAAAAAGACCAAATAAAATGATTCTGGTAGCCAAAACGGAACTTAACACAGAGTGTAAAAGATTTTGACATTGCATGATTTTAACATTGGATTAAAAATAAAATTGCGATTGTATAACTTTTTTTTGTTACAGTCTGCACATGCACACGTATACCCGAATTGAATAGCGGTGCCTGGCGCACTGTAGTATAGTAGTAGTAGGCAGGCGGTAGCCTCATTGTATCTGTGCCTGTAATCAAATCGGTTCATGTACACAGCGCCCTCTTTAACAGTTGCGACACGCCGCATAAAGCAAGCAGTGAAGCGAGAACTGTCAATCATCAGTTAGAAATGAATATTTAGTGCATATTACTATTCATTAGTATCGTCATAACAAGTAATGTAGACGTGTTCCAGTCCATCGTAAAGAAACCCATTGATTATCTTCTTATTTGGGAAAATAATAAAGTATAATGTAAACGCATTAATATTTGACAATATGACTTGATTGTAGTTGTCAAAAGTGTGAAAACATTGTACTTGTACGAGCATTTGCACTGCCAATGCTTTCAAAACCGTGATTTTTTACACCATTCCCGTCCTCTCTTGATAAGTCTATAACCGGGTTCAGTGTATTCATGCGCAACGGACGTACAAAGGGGAATCGCACCCGACCTATTCTATGTTCAATTGAATTGGTGCATGACGTCAGGGACAATCGAATGTAGGGACAAGAAACGGCCTATTGTATCGTTACATCATCGTATTCAATTACAAAACATGCGGGTTGCGGGTTAGCTCTAGTAGTTGCGGGTGTGTTTTTATTCAAGGAACTCAAAGGTTGCCCTATAATCTTTCAAAAAATTATCAAAATATAATTGATGATATGTAGAAAACTCATGTTTACCTCTTTTAAATTCAGCGTCTATGCATTTCATGTCACCTGTAATTTCATGTCACCTGTAATGTCATGTCTCGCCATATCCTGCCTGTTTGGGCGATAACCCTATGTTAAAAACGCACAACAATCGAAATAATTAACAAAGCATTTTAGCCTCCGATTTAAGGGATATTTGTATTTTGAACTCTATGTAATTTTATTTTCAAATTGTTTCATGTACATTCTTCATTAGCTCAAACGGCAGAGCGCCAGCTTCACAATCATGAGGCTAGTGGTTCGAATCCTGTAAATGCTATATGTTTTTCTGTTTGTTATTACACTTTATTTTTAGAAATTGACAGGATTGCTTATCGTTCGCTATATTTATTGAATTTTGAATGATACTTTTTTCTTTTGCAATTTCACTGCGATAAAGAACGTCCTGTAAATATAATTGTGTTGACTATTTCATTGAACTATGGAGACCCTAGCTAGTCTATTCATGAACATGGTCTGCAAAGAACAATTGTTATGTAAATAAGAAGCCAGTCGCTAGTCGGCTTGTCCTTGAATCGATTTTCTTATTTCCTACACACCATCGCGATAGAAATGTAAAAGCAAAATGTGTATGCACAACTTTCGAATTGGCTATAGTCGGCAATATGATTCAACACATAGGGTACGTAGCAATGTTCAATCCTTTGTACACTCTTAGAAAAAATGGTTCGTTTAAGAACCCTTTTTTGTCCCGCGGGGAGCACCTTTTGGCCTAAAAGGTTCTAAAAAGAACCTTAGAATGGTTCTTTGAAGAACTTTCAAATTTTAAATAAGACATAAAGGTATATTTACTTTTTTGTTTTTATGTAATATGCAAATTCAAGAGAAATGTAAACAAATTTAGTCCTTTTCAACTGTTAAAAATCATTTCTTCTTGGCTAAAAACATTTTTTACCGTTTTACCAAGAACCATTGAGGGTTCTCCATAATTTTTCCCCAAAAGGTTCTTGAAGCTTGAGGAACCATTTTCTTGGCAAAAGAACCCTTTTAGAACCTTTTTTGGTTCTAAAAGGAACCCAATGAAATTTCTATATAATTATTGATATTTCATGCCATAAAATAGGTGATTCTGCCTGTCTTAAACCAAATCCGCGCCAGTGTATTAGAAATTAGCTTTTTACAACCATTAATGTGAATAATTTCTGTGCCATAAACTGTGTTTCAAAGAGATTGGAATCATCATGTCTAATATCCCCTGGTTGGCTTCGATCATGTGATAGCCCAATCTAGACCAGTTGCGACAAACTATTAAGGTCAAGAGAATCGGGGTTTTGTCTCTGGAGTTTCTTATCCCATAATTATTAATATCCCTGTAGTAGGCCGTATTTCAAATGCATCGGGCTATACATGCCATACGTTTGTGGCAGTATCAAAACGATTCAATATAACAATTGGAGCGCTAACATTGACTATATTATGGCTCGGTTATGTGCTATGTATGTTAATAATAGTGTACACTCAAGCCAAAAGAGGATAGCAATATGACTCGCTCTCAATTGACTGAACCTTCGGTTCGGTTCACTTTACGTTCGGTCAGGCCTGTGCCACTGTACACAGACTCCCATTGCTGAGATTGAAGCCTCTAAAAACCCATAGTATGCTAGCGCCCCCATTCTAAGAGTTACATTGCGCGTCTCAATGTCCCTTATAAGGACTTACGCGCTGTCAATCATAGCGTAGTCCTCCGATTTCAAGAGTTACATCGCGCGTATTCACGCCCACATGCCCATATAGGAGGCTTCAGTTTTGCGATTGGAATTTCCTCTCCCATTATATACTCTCCCTAGTTGGTTCGAGTGAGCAGTGTTGCTATAAATGAAGGAGCCAAAAGGCGCCTACTGACCTTTATAATTGACACGGTCCACCCGTCTCACATCACGCAAAATAACGCCCAGTCATGCCCCTTTGCATACGCTTAGCAACATCGTAAAATGACAGTCACCCCCGGATTCGCGGTTACTTGGAAGTCAAAAATGCAAATTCACATTTCGTAAAAACTATAAACTAAGCAAAAACTAAAAGGAATTCGTCAGCCATGGGGGTTTTAATTAGTAAATAATGGTTAATGAACAAACTTTTAAATATTTATACCAACTTTAAATCCATTCAGGGGGATGCAGGGATGATTTCGGTTTGGCCGCGGGTGAGCGCAAGGGATTATGGGAGGTGTGATTTAGGCCATAGGGGGTGTTCTTACGTGAATTGTAATATAGATACATGGAGTCGTTTATCACATTGTGCGCCAGTTTTTGTGACATTTTTTTCTGATAACAATAAGCCTTGAAACGGCTTAGAAATGCCCTCGACGAGCACCCACATTCAAACATTAAGTAGGCCCACAACAGTGGCGTAGGCGTAGCTCAGGGGGGGGGGGGGGGGGAGTGGGGGGGCAGTGGGGAAAATGCGTGGCACCCCTCTTGCTCACGAAGTAAAAGTAACCCATTTGTGCCACCCCCCCCCCCCCCCAAGAAAAAAGGGGGGAGGGGAAAAAGGGAAAAAAGAAGAACCAAAAAGGAAATAGGAAAATATGAGCAAATACCGAGGTGGCGGGCGGGGGCACTGGTTATGTGGGGGTTATTGTAACCCAAATAGTCAAATAGAAAGCAAAATTGTACATGTAGTCCACACGGTGGCGTATCTGGGATGACTTGTCGGGGGTGGGGGCGGGGCACAGGGTATTTCCCCCGGTGAACACCATTTAAACCCTAAGACTACGAAAATAATTGCGCGGCTGGACGGATGACGGGCTTCTATAATGATATTTCTGGACAAAATGTTAAACTAAATTGTCCATCAAGTCGGGCAAGCGGCAAGTTGTGACTTAGATGGGAATTAAGTTTATTCCTTAGATTCCCCAAAATGGCGTAATTCCCTCAAAGTGTTGGGGTGCCCCTTTCTCAGTCCTATATATAATAACCTTGATAAAAGCAATTGAAGTTACGTAATGCACGCTCTTACATGAAACAGTAAGTGTCTTAGATGGTTATAAGGCGCTTCATTACCAGCGTATTTATTTGTACGCGTATTCACACAAACGCCCATCCACCGCGCGCACCCATCCACTACACACACACTCCCTATTAATCAAAACTCGACCACCCGTTGACCGCCGGTTACGGGCGGTTCCGCTCGGTTCTTTCAGGTCAAATGTTTTACTGGTATATGAATATTCGCGCATGCAGCACTGAACAACCGCCGGTTGACTTAATGCTGTAACCGGACCAATTTACACTATCAATCTGTTACTTTGCGGTCATAATAGCTCTCTCTATAATCGTTCTATAAAAAAAACCCATTCATAGACTTTCGGTATTGATTTTAAAAAGTTAATTGAGCTATAAACAGATTGAAAAAGCCAACCCCAGCGAAAATCAATAGCTGTATTGTACTGGTTGTCAACTGAGACTTTAAGAGCCCATTACTTCAAGATGTTATTGCTCACGCGTGTGACGAGACACTATCAACCGGTCGTGTTCACCAGAGTGTAACTATTTGACCTCATTATGTGTGTATATTATAACAGACGACACGTTTTGTGAGAACCGGGCGGAACCGGCCGTAACCGCGGTCAACGGGCGGTCGAGTTTTGACGTGATCCCTTAAATCTCTTCTCTTCTCCAAGTTTGTTTTCGATTTTCAGTTCTTTCCACTTATTTTCCCTTCCTAATATCAACTATCTACATAGTATTATTTTTATTCCTCTCTTTCCTTCCTATCTTTCGACCTTCAAGTTTATTTGTTCTGTTTCCTTTTCCCTTCCTTAAAAATATATTATGGGTATGTTGATGATGAGAATACATCTAATAGTGCTGGTAAATAAACCTTTGATTTTAAGATCACTGTAAAATTTACTGGCAGTCCAGTTTCCATGGCAACCAATATTTTACAAATTTAACTCCCATTTGAAATATTTTTAATATATTTGGAGCTCTGTAAATTCGGTTGCCATGGCCACAGCACGCCATTGATGTTTAAAATCAGTTATAATCAATGTAAAGTACATTTACATACCAACATTATAACATGGTTTATCAATTCTCATTGGGTTAAAACAAAATGTTAAATAATTAAAAAGTGGAATTTTGAACGAATTTGTGAAAAATGGCCTATTTGCCCGACTTGTCATTTTCAAAAGGTCATGGGTCAACAACTATAAATTGACAGTCAAATTTGTGATTAATGTTTAAATTTGTTCTAAACACTACTCAGCTTAACAATAAGATATACCATAGAAACACATGTGACCTATGACCCTCTATCCTAATTTAAAACGCTACCAGGTGTTGAAACCAAGTACTAGTTTGCGGTGTGCACTCATCATGTTCTGATACAAATTGGGATTTAATTTAATTTTCAGGAAACAGTGGTACAAATTCAACGATACTTCGGTAACCCCTATCGATGCAAAAGGTATAAACAGCACGCTAGAATATGAGTGTTTCGGTGGTAATGGTAAAGGTAAGTCATATTTAAAATCTACCATTGTCATATTAATTGTAGAATGTGGTCTAAGAAGGATACAGGCAGAATCCATCACTTTTACTGTTGGCCTATATAGATAATAGATGCATTTGGTTAAAAACTCGAAACTCGAAATCTTAGACTCGAAACTCGACACTCGATGATTAGCAACTCACCAGATTATTAATATTTTTAGTTCTTTCTTTTTTTTAATAAATTTTGCCTTTCTTGGCATTGATAATAATTATATAATATTGGATGGCTTTGAGGGTGATACAAGAAGATATTGCACGAGCTATAAAAAATATTGCACGAAACATTGCACGAGTCGGAGACGAGTGCAATATTTTTAGCGAGTGCAATATTTTCTTGTATCACCCGAAAATAAGACATCCAATATTATTATTATTATTTATATCAGGCTTTTATCCATAAAAATAGTAAAAATATAACAGTTTTAGTACTTACCACATTGTTGAATAATCTATTCTGTGCAAGTTGTTGAAAAAGTTGTTCAAAGGTTCAAAACACATTTAGGGGAATATGGGGCAACTGGACTGTGGGGCAAGTGGTCCGAAATGAAGGATTTTGTAATTGTATGGGCATACTGCTTTCTTTTGAACAGTACGACTTTTGTTGATACTTGACATATCCTTACCTTCTACGATCCAAAACATTTGGAACTTTAGGGTATTTACACATGTGATTTTCTCCAGATTTTTGAAGCCAACTCCTTGAGTGACTGATTGAAAATTCACAGATAGTATGGGCGATATAATGGGATGGGTTTAGATCATGTTTAATGTACTTTATATGATTGACAGATATGCAACAGTAAATATATACATGCAGTACAGTCGTCCTAAGATGCTAGGTGCATAATGCATTCGATGGGTGCTATATTGTAGTGTGCTTAGGGACTTTCCGAAACATGATTAAAACCATAGGTTGTGGTTGAAATGACCGTAAAATGGCGCATATTGCTAACTTGGGACATTGCTGGTTTGGATTTTCGATCAATATTATCATTTAAAGAATGCTTCAACTTAAATCATTATCACGGGTATTCATTTGGTAGAGGTATTAGTTTATGAATTTGCAAATAACAAAGTACACCATTTCTTATTTTATCTAAAGACACTCGTCTACTTGTAGGACCCGTACGCCGTAATATTTGCGAATTCAAAGATACTCGTTGGCTACAGAAATCTGTGTAATGGCTAAAAACAAAATGCAGTTTTGCCTTTTTTCTGAAATGTATTGGAGTTATTGATTATTATGACAAAATGGTGGTATGTTATAACACATTTTGGCGTAAACTTTATTACGTCACAGGCGTGTTTGAATAATGTTTCATCTCGACAAAGTGCTACGTCATTTGTTGGGGCAAGTGGTCCGAAGGGGTATGGGGCAACTGGTCCGCCTGCCAAAAAAACTTAATACAAATTGTAAAATTCATTTTGAAAATTAGTTGTTAGTGTCAATAAAACATGACTCGGTATTGAAATGTGAATAGAATATGAAATATTTCACATTCTTTCTAGTTCTTAGATATTTTGGGGCATTTCGGGTCTAATACCACTATTTCTGACATTGAAGGATTACAAATTAAAAAATTACAAAATGACATGAAATTGCTTTAGAATGGTTTAAAACCTCGGTATTATGAATTACATCTTTATTATATTCTGAATGGTGTCTGTAAAGGTATTTGCTATGACGAAATCTCATGATTTATGTAGTTTATCCACTGCTTTTTGTGTATATTAACCGTTGGGTCATCATTGTCATATTGTCTAACTTCCCCTGTAACAAGAAAAGCTGGCTAAATATCAAGATGGTTTATTATAAGTACTAAATGATGATTATATGAAGTAAATAAAATCATTAAATAAAGGGGTATATAATATAGACAAATGTATGGGGCGTCTGAATATCACAACCATGAAACCATTTATCTAGGTTCATACCGTTTTATCTAATAAACGTGCAGTCGAAAATTGCGCTTGCTTTGTACACTATTAGTATTACTGCTTTTTACACGTTTACCACGAAAACTGTATAAAACATGGGTTTCATGAGACCTGTATCCTTTTTACACGTTAAATAATATGGAAATGAGTTTGTTAAGAAAATACTGCCTAGTTACCGTGTTGTCAATCAATGATTTCTGTGTATTCTAACCGTTGGAACATATAGGACCAGTTGCCCCAATGATGGGGTAACTGGTCCGTGCCAAGTAAAGTTTTTAGTTAGTGGTAATTGGCCTTTTGTTTGGATATTTTTTAACATTGATTATATGCAGTAGCGTAGCCAGGGGGGGGTGGGGGGGGGGGGGGGGCAGAGTGCCCCCCCCCCCCCCCCCCGTGAAAAATATTTGACCGGGAAATCGGGAAGGCAGTGGAAAATCGGGAAGGTAAAGGAAGGGAAAGAAAGGGAGAAAAGGAAGGAAAGGACAGGGAAAAAAGGGAACGAAAAGGCAGTAGCGTGCGCAAAAGGGGAATTTTTTTGCAGCAGTCGGCTAAATAAAGAAAAAATGTATAGAGAAAACTGATGAAAACCTGGTGGATTGGCTAAAACTGTGGGTTTTTTTGTACTGCGCGACTTTTTGACTGTGCGATTTTTTTGAACCGTGCAAATTTGTTTGACCTCAACCCCCCCCCCCCCCCCCCACCCACCACTTACGTGAAATTCACGAGGTGACTGCCCAAACAAAATTGGGGCTACCTTTGACGCCACCGGGTCGAACTGGTGCTCACCGGGAAAAAATACCTTTGCCCCCACCCCCCCCCCCCCCCCCCCCCCTCACAAGTGACCCTGGCTACGCTACTGATTATATGTTATATGTAAACAGTTACATGGGTTATATTTCATAGCAATTCCATAAATATTTACACGAGCTTTAAGCTTTTATATCATGAAATATGCTTAACCGGACCAGTTGCCCCATCCTCCCCTACATCAAAATCGCAAAAGTTAAAATGTCAACATCGACTGAACTGAACGTATATACACTGTACATGGAGAATTAGTTATTGCAATAGTTGATAGTCACGTTGCAATTATTCAGCACAAATGGATGCTGCTGTTGCAAATTCTGCTGAACCTGCATTGTGCGACGTGTGTTAGTGGTACTACTGCTGCTGGTCATAGAAGCTGGTTGATCTTCAGCTACTGTCATATCAGAAGCGGTTGGTGCTGTTTGTTCTGAGTGAACCACTTCCTCTATATATGCTAATTGCGAGCTTGTCAGCTCCACATCCATTGTGTCAAAATCTTGGTTCTGATACATGGCATCATTGCTATCCGCATCAATGTTAGAATTCTTCTAGAACTGGCAATTTACTGACGGACGCTGGTACAGAACATGTAGGTATAGGTTCATTGGCTATACTTCGAGAAGGTGCGTCAGACATATCTTGCTTTCTTCCATCCGTTACTCTTCCGACATATCCAGCAAGGCTGCCTTCATTTGTATGACCGGAAACTTTACAAATGTCTCGTGTTGCAAAACCTTCCACGTCTAATATCGTGATGCATGTTGCACGAATGCAGTGATGGTGATTGGTATACATTTTAGATATTCCCGATTGTTCCGATATCACTCGTATGACCAGCTACTGTCATATCATATGATGAAGTTGCCCAAAGTTTGTTGCCCAACCGGTGATTTCTTGTACCATGGCGATGCATTTTTTGGTGCTTGTTGTTTTAGTGTTTGGAACAATGCGTCACAATCTGGGTTAAGCTTTGAGGTATAGCTTTTAAATGAAGCGACTGGACAATTCTCCGTAATTGTAGCATACATTCTTCCGGCGTCCGCTCTTGATGCTTGGTTATCTTCTCTGGTTCTCTTTGTCATTTCATCAACAGCCTGGACAACATACTCTCGACCATCCGCGTCAATTTCAACAAAAAACGGCATATGTATAGCATCAACTCAAACGACACTTTGTACCGAAGGCCAACCGGAGATTCAAGATCAATACCCCAGATTGATACAGTCTTTCAAGGTCTTTCTCATCAATTGCAGAGTGATGTCTCACGTCTCCCATACCAATCTTCTTCAGCTTGACATGGCTGGCCTTGAATGCTACATTTGCATCTGTGAATTCTGAGTCTCTGATAATGTCGATGAAACCCTGCCCTGTCCACTCTTTCTTAAGATGCCGATTCAGTCCGGTTCGTATCCCGTTACTGTCTTGTAGAATTCACCGTCTGCTCGTCTAGATTCGGCATAAAATCTTTTAAATTTTGCTGCTAAAGTACACTTCTCCAAATCTTCAAAATCATCTGAGTACCCCTTTTCCTGAGGTATGCTCGGAAAATGCTGGCCGCATTGCGTGTTAATTTAATTGTATTTGCAGACTCTCTGTTCCGCAAAAGTTCGTTAAAATCATCATCACTTAGGGACCGTTCATTATTTATGGTGGAGGGGGGGGGGGGGGTAAACTATTATAGGGGTCATGTAACTTTCATATATTAAAATAGGGGGGTTATGTAACTTTTAATTCTTGAACAGGGGGGGTTGTGTAAATTTGTTTAAACTATAAAGATGGTGGTTATTGGAGTGATTTTAGAGGCTATTTTGGAGTGTAAATGCCATTTTTTTCTGCGCTTCGCGCATATTTTCTTAAAACCTATCGACTTCAAAAACTTTTACTATGAGACGACTTCTGGACAGCAAATCGACGATATGGTGGAGAAATATCTATATAATCATCAACGGTTGAGACATTAGAGCCACAGGGTGTATAATGTTACAAAATCCAATTTCATGATTTAAAATGTGATTTATTGCCTCATCTCTGCTTTGCACCAATGCTCACAAAATAGAACGTTTCACTGGATTATACGTTTCTGCTCAGAATGTTCTAACTTGTTCGGGTTATAAAGACTCACAAAACCACCCAAAATGTATAAATATGAAGAAAAAAATCCAACTCGCTACGCTCACCATTACTAATTTCACACAATAAAAAGAAGGGGCATCATAAAAGTATTGGCCGTTCAGATAGGGCACAAACAAAATTTGCCAACGTATGTATCCATGAACAACATTCCAAAGGTAAAGACAGCCCCTTAAGTATGTGACAAGTTGATTTTTTTCGGGGAGGGGGGGGGGGGGAGGTTGTGTAAAAAGATACTGGTTAGCAGGGGGGTCACGTAATTTTCAGTTTCAGCTGTAGGGGGTAGGTAATTTTAACATACGAGTCTCGAATTTGTCCCAAACCACCCCTCCACTATGAACGGTCCCTAGAGAAGCGAATCTCCCGTGAGTCTGCTGCGGTTCTTTGCAAACTTGATATTTTGTTGTTTTCGTAGTGGTTCCCCACGTAAGCCTGCTTCATTAAGCTAATAACAGGTATTAATTTGTGAAACACGTGCAATCAGCGAAAATTAGTCTCGACTGCATGCTTAATAAACGCTAAAGTTTCGTGAGCTCCTTTGTAAACAATAGTATAGACGAATATAATAATAATATAATAATGGGTATGAGACTAGAAAATATTGCACGGCAACATTTTTAGAATATTGGATTCATCCGGGTACTTTGGTTAAACAATATTGGATACACAGTTTTATTGTACCGTTAAAAAGCCCGATATAAATAATAATTATATGATATTGAATGGCTTTGAGGGTGATACAAGAATATGTATTTATTGCGAGTGCAATATATTCTTGTATCACCCGAAAATAAGACATTCGATATTATTATTATTTCTAAAATAGAAGTTAGCCCGAACTGACCCTCTCTGCGCATAGTCTCTCTGCGCATAGTCACGCGCACATCATCTGCGCCGCACTTAAAAATATTGGACGGCAATATTGGTATAATAAATTGGATAGATTGAGCCCATATATTGGTCAAGTTATGAGTTTTTAAAAATCATAGCGAGACCAATACATGTTGGGCGTAAATCATCAAATGTTATCATTATTATGTTTTGGATCCAATATTATCCAATACATTTTGGACGCACATCCGGGAACTTGGTGCACAATATTTAATTAAAACTTTTATTGTATGCTTGGAAGGCTCATATAAATAATAATAACTTTTATTGAAGACGCTAAATGAACGCATATTTTAAGCTTCCCGTTATCTCCATGCAGTCAGTGGCAAAATGTAACACGTTTATAAGGAAATTTAATTGGACATACTCAACTAACTTTTTAAAATTTAACAATCCAAACTTTGGATTGACTAAAAACTTACGCTTTGTGCGTATCTTCAAATGGCGTAAATTATGGATGACCCCTTAATTATCTTTGAAAAAAGACCATGAAAACTGAAACTCGATTTTCTTTTCAAAGGAGACCTCGTGTGACAGAGTTGAAAATCCTGAAATGTTACCAAAATAGACTCACTTTGACACTCATCTGGCTTTAGCCATGTTTGAATACATCAAGTGACTATCTCTAATTTTCTTATTACTTATTTAATTATCTTTGATATAAGGTAATAAAAACGGAATTTAGTTGGAAACTGAGTGAACGCGAATATTTGGCTGTATGTAGCCGGATGTTTAGATACAGTACACCAAGTGACTAAATTTGCTTATTATTGGCTATATGTATATATGTAGTAGCAGTAGCGTAGCTAGGGTCACTTGTCAGGGGAGGGTAAAGGTATTTTTTCCCGGTGAGCACCAGTTCGACCCGGTGGCGTAGCCATGTTTGTTCATGTAACTTTTTATTTGCCGTCGAAAAAGGTAGCCCCATTTATTTGTTGGGCAGTCACCTCGTGAATTTCACGTAAGTGGGGGGGGGGGGGGGGGGACAGCACAGTTTTGGCCAATCATCAGGGTTTTCTCTTTAACATTTTTCTTTATTTAGCCGACTGCTGCAAAAAAAAAAATCGATCCGCCAAATTTCCACTTTTGCGCACGCTACTGCCTTTTCCTTCCCTTTTCCTTTTTTCCTTTCCTTCCCTTTTTCCCTTTCCTTTCCTAGGCCTTACTTTTCTCCCTTTCTTTACCCTCCCGATTTTCCACTGCCTTCCCGATTTCCCGGCCAAATTATTTTTCAGGGGGGGGGGGGGGGCGCCCCCTCCCACTCCCCCTCCCCTGGCTACGCCACTGTAGTAGTGGTCATACCAACATCAATTACCCATATGACTTTCCAACCGGGGTTGACAATCATGTGTGTCACAGCTCTATTAAGAATATTTATTCCGTAATAATAAGAGCGATTAAAATCTGTATTAGCAAGTTCACCCCTCGCTAGTCTAGTGGTTGACTAACATGCTTTACAATACAGAAGTACGTGGTTTGATTCCAAACAGGATCATTTTTTCAACTTATTTATTTATTTTCGTAAAAGTTGGGTTAGAACATAGACGATAACCGTCTAGGCTATGGTTAGAAATATTCTAAATCTACAAAGTGTGTAGTTCCTAGTCAACCCTGAGTTGAAAGTGAAGTGGGTATTTCCATCGCTGCGTTATACGAGGGTTATTCAATAAGTTCTACCTCCTCACTCATAGCATCGCTATTATGAATGTCAGCCTCATGACATTTGTCAGGATTATAGGTCTGAATCATAGCTACACATTAGTAAATGAGATATGATATCTGTTTTACTTGTGTTATGATGCGATCAATCGTATGTATGTATGAGAGATTTTGGACAACGGACACGGAAAATTAGCTTAAAAGTAAATGCATGTTATTTTTTCGATTTCTTTCCATATTGTATGATTATAACAGCCTGATTTAAATACTGAAAATAGAAAACAACGGATGATTTCTGAATATAATACTGTATGTTCATGATTTATAAATCAGATTATAGGCAATATCAACCTTTGTAGGCGTGCACATAGTATAATATCGACTCGAATGTATTGCTACGTCTTTAGTATACCGAAATACTGCTATTCATTCAAATTTTCGTTGTAAGTCAAGCAACAGTGATGCCTTGAATGTTAAATCTTAATAGTTTAGTCACTTTATAAGTTATCCTTATATGCAACCTTTAGAAAAGTCAATTAGGTAGTCAATGCTGGACAATTATCTCTTCGAGAGACTTTTGCAGCGGTTCTCTAGGGTACGGTAGAAAATTAATGGCTCAGTGTTCTGGTCTGGTTCTGGCTAATTAGGCGCATGAAAGTCGATATCGAGTTTCCCGTTACCGACCGCATCACTTATTTTCACCCGCGTCAAAATTTCAAAGATTTCCCAAAAAAGTCATTATTTATTTCTAAACACAATTGTTGCCAGTTTTATCAATTTGAACACATTTTTCACAATATTTTAAAATATGAATTTTGAGAACTAGGCTCATAAGCAAGGCTTTTTTAATCGTAAACCTACCTGGTTAAAAGTTCATTTGAGTGATGTGCAATGTGCAAATATTTTAAATAAAGAGAGAACTTTATTGTAAATCATACAGCAATGTGCATATATGCACCTTAAAAACATGTTTTTATATTATTTAAATGAGCACCGTATCAATATGGATTGATCAAACATGCATTTACATGTCAATGATGAAATCTGATCAAATAATGAATAATGAATAATGAAAAAGTCGCCTCATAACTTTGAAGAAAGAAAAAAGGAACGGGAAACTCGCAATTGACTTTCATGAGCCTTAGAGGGAATTTTCCCACCAGAAATCAGTCACTTTTATCGTTTATAGTCTGTTACAGATATATCTGTAATTTAGAACGGTTTTAATTTACCGATAAGTACGTTTTGTTTAGAATTAGCGAAATAAATAGCTCTTAGGAGATAGTATGCTGTTTTTATCCGTTTCCGTCGCACTTAATGGACGGTTTGAATTTAACTGCAGTTCCAGAAAACTAAAACCAGTACCAAGTCCAATTTACTATGAATTTGTAGCTGAGATTGAAAGCTACATTAGTGGAATATTTCATACGAATGGCTTGTATAACAGTGAAGTTATGAGGTAGGAGGTAGAACTTATTGAATGACCCTCGTATATAACTAATAAATCATACATGCTACCGACACTTACCGATATGATACTCCTGAATGTTTTGCTTCACTATACCAACATTGTCATAATTTACAGACTTTTTTTGGAAAACTGCAAATTCTAGAAATGCCTACATGTTGATTTACAAGCAAGTAACAACGGAGAAAACAGTCAAGGATAATCACAGTTCACGCGATTTAAGTGCAGAAGTCAGTCATCAGATGACCCATCAAGAAGACCATAAAAGGCTAGTAAATATATTATAGTAGAGCGGCGACTCTTAGGCCGTGTTCCCACATAGAACAAAATCCCGAGTATTCTAGACTAGTCCGGACTAAAACGCTAGTGGGAACGCGATTCAAGTAGGTCCCGGTCCGGACTCCAAGTGTTTTTTGTTATTTTTTAAGACCACCTTTAAAGGTAGTCTCGGTCCGGACTAAATCAATAATTTTTCATGTGGGAACGCGATTCACTCGAGACTAGTCGAGATCCGGCCCACTTGATCCTGTGACCTTTGCAATAGCGCGAATATTACTGCGCCTTGTAGTTACGGCGCGGCGTTATATATAAAGTCGCGCGCGTTATAAAGGAAGACTCGCGCGATATACATTAAGTCGCGCGATATACATAAAATCGCTCGCGTGGTGAAATAGGACGCAGTGATCGTCACGATTCTAGGTAAACAACTTAATTAAACAGTATTGCAGCACTAGTTTGTGGTTTTATATCAACAAATGAGAGTTATGTTGTTATGCGAAGCCGATTGTAGCTATTTCTATTATTTGTATCCTATTTCCATGTTATGAAGGGAAAATTTTACATGCGTTTTCGGCGATTTTTTAATGGTTTTAGATTTACATCCGGGTCTCAGTGGATTTTGTTATTAGACCACATTAGACCACTTTGCTGAATCATCGTTGCGACGACCACTTATGTGGGAACGCAACTTTCAAGTGGGTGCCGGTCCGGACCGGGACAACTTCTACTTATGTGGGAACACGGCCTTATAGACACTGTACATAAGCGTGGCACCGCTCTTGCTGACGAAGTAAAAGTAACCAAAAGTTCATTGGATCTTATAATTATTATCAAGAATTACTTGGGGTGTGAGATTTGTTGTAGTGTCATATTCAAAAGCAAAAATTAATCTCAGCCCATGATTATGTAAAACAATTTCGTTGAATGTACATAGCTACACCTAGCACAAACAGTCCCTGACCAGGTGCTTTGATGTTGGCTATTCCAAACTCAATAATTGGTACCAAAAATCTGAGATATACATTAAATGGGCAAATTTCCTCTCCGTAGAGTGATACCTCATTCATATAGATCGAATTGATACTGTTCAAGTTATGATGAGTTCAATAACCACAAGTAACGACAACAAAGTTGCACTATAATTAGTTTCCAATGGGATATCATTGATTGCATCACATATTATGCAATGTCCACTGTGTGCTATCTCAACCAGTCAGTATGAGGAAGAATGGGTATTCAGGCATCGACAGGGGGTCGGTCACACACCCCTCTAAATCGTAATCACACACTAAGCAAGGTTATCCCATTGTAACCCGCTTCAAGTGCAAGAATTGTTTTAGTAGTTATGGTCGAATCCCGGGGGTCGAATAAACAATCATAACATCAACAAGTATAGCACTCGATGTTTATGAATGGGGTATCAAACTACAGAGAAAAGAATGTGCTCCTTAAATTTACATCTCAGATTTTTCGTATCGATTATTGATTTTGGATTAGCCAACATCAAAGTGCCTGGTCAAGGACTTTTTGTGCCAGGTGTCATGTCATCGATCCATTGACTACGGAAAATGTTTACCGTGGTGTTGCCATCCACGACCAATAACGTCACTAAGCTTGGTTGCTGTACACAAAAATAATCCTTTTTGCGTATAATGCATTTTGATAGGCCAATGTTTACATGTTGCAAATATAAAGGGTTCAACAAAAAAAAGTATACCACTTTGTTTATGTCATTTTGAGTAACATTCAATTTTGTTTTGACCAAACAGGCTAGATAGGCATTTAGATGAATCTTTTAGGCATAATTTGATACCAAGTTTGCCCCCAACAACAAAGATAAACCATGATTAGCACCATTTAAAGAAAAATATCCCATTTTCAAAAGTCGCATTTCCAATACACAGCGCGAGAAAAAAGACCAATTGTTAACACACACCATGCACAATGTCGTAAGACCCAACGCATTTTGCACTGTGCGATCGATGCCCCGTTAATCCTGGCTAATACACACACCCCGAGAGACCCCAATTGGTCCTTTCTTCTCGTGCTGTGTATTGGAATTGCGACTTTTGAAAATGGGATATTTTTCTTTAAATGGTGCTAATCATGATTTATCTTTGTTGTTAGGGGGAAAATTTGGTATCAAATTATGCCTAAAAGATTCATCTAAATGCCTATCTAGCCTGTTTGGTCAAAACAAAATTGAATGTTACTCAAAATGAAATAACCAAAGTGGTATACTTTCTTTTGTTGAACCCTTTACAACAATCTGACTAAAAATATTACCGTATATAATATAAGTGTAGTCACTTATAATAATATAAGTGTAGACACTTATAATAATATAAGTGTAGACACTTATATTATATACGGTATAATATGTGACCTGGCACCACAAAATGAGAGTGATGATTAATTTTCAGAGAGTAGATGTCCTTGGGTTTAAAATGACACCAAAGTTGGTATACGGTAATGGGTCATTTCAAAGTGAAATTATGATAAATTGAAGTTAATCACCGCGCTGAATTATTGAATTGGAGAAAAAGGTCTTTAAAGTCAGAGAAGCCTATCGTAACTTGGTGTACAAATGCTAATCACAGGTCGAAATCTAAAGATTGTTTATGCCAAAGACCTCTTATTAAACGGCCTCTCATTGGTTCATTTGGGAATTTACAGGGTTCAAAGTACTATCAATAGCTTCTGAAAGCCCTTGGAAATGACGATGTAAACATTGTAATTTCGAGACATTTCAAATCTATTTTTTCCTCCCTTTGCGTTCATTTCTTGAGCTGTAAGAATAAATGAACTCTCTAAAATAACTCAGAAACTACAATAATACAATATAAGTTGCAGTAAATGAAGTCATGATATGATCGGCATTTGTTTGTGCAACTGTTATACCATAATATACTAACGTAAAATTAAGGCCTGATCCTTTTACTAAAACTGTTATTCTTCTTTCTCTGGAACTTCTATTAAGGGTGGGTGGACCCTCAGCATAGCCTCCGTAAAACTGCTGTAACATCGTACAGTGATCTAACAATAAAATCAAATGTAGACCTCTTCATTCTAAAGTTCTCAGTCCAATCTTTATCACCGTACGTCTCCCATACACGTCCCACCACTGCCCAGCCTTGCCCACTGCGTACGATCTTTAGCTACTGAGTACAAAGAAAACAGCGTCGCTGCACTCAGCGTTAAAGATAACATAAATTCCTGGTATCGGCTGAAAAGAATGTTAATGGTTTCCCGCTTTATTCTTGCCATCTTTCTACGGCCTCTGGCACGTTGTCGCTGATGTTTTCGACGGTATTTCATTACCAGCCACTATTGCTTGTTGTTTATACCCGCCATGATGAGCAAAGGTCATAGGTCATTGATTCAAGAATTATTGCCAATGCGGATACAACTTCAACACATACATAGCGCTAGTGTGAACAGAAAATGAAATATCGATCAATCCGGGTTCGACCCGGGTCCGACCCGGGTTGAGGAAAAAACTATAGTGTGAACACGCCCTAAGTGTCCATACTCCAGAAATAGGAGAAATATGGTTATGTCACATCAAAATTATGATAATTATGATAATTAAAATAAAACGGCAATATACCATACATATAGAGTGAACCAAAAAACATTGTTATCTATTGAAAAGTTAGGTTTTGAAGTTGGAATTCTTATGTTTTGTATTATAAAATTAGGAATAACGTTCTCAAAGCCTCACTTTTGAAAAATTGCATTCCTTTTAAAAAATTAGGTTTTGAAGTTTGAATTTTTATGTTTTATATCAATTACGAATTAGGTTATGAAATCGTCACTTTTGAAGGTCACATTTCTTTTGCTTTCTATTGCAAAAAGAATAGTTTGAAGTTGGAATTTTTTTATATTCTTGATAAAGTTCATCAGGACTGTTATAATAAGATAATTGATGAAATTCAGTATATCTAGTCCAAAGAAAACCACTTACTTGTGGACGTTTCGGAAACAAGCTGTTTCCTTTATCAACACTTGATGTTGAGTGATGACGATCTGCTGTTTACGACACGTGATATTGGTTGACACGTGATATTGGTTGCTTAGTTGCAGTGATGCTAGATGATTTATCCGCAACGATCTACGTTGATAAAGGAAACAGCTTGTTTCCGAAACGTCCACGTTTCCGAAACGTCCACAAGTAAGTGGTTTTCCTTGGACTAGATATACTGAATTTCATCAAAAAAAATTTTATATTATAAAATTAGGAATTAGGTTCTAAAATACTTACTTTTGAATAATTCCATTTATTTTGCTTTCTGTGGATAAATTAGGGTTTTATGTTGGAATTCTTATGTTTTATGTTATAAAATTAGCAATAAGTTTAAACCTCACTTTTGAAGAAAAATCACATTAATTCTGCTTTTTATTAAAAAAATTAGGTTTTGGAGTTGGAATTTGTATGTTTTATATTATAAAATAAGGAATAAGGTTTTAAAAACCTCACTTTTGAAAAAAAAATCCCATTTCTTTTGCTTTTTTTTACAAATTAGGTTTTGAAGTTTTGATGCCCCGGGGTGGGACAAGTTCACCATTTTCAGACACCTGACTTTATCCTTTACTCTTCCCTTTACAGTAAGGCCTATGGTACTGAAATTGTGATTGTATGGCAAGGAAAGATATCAATTTTATTTTATTTTATTTATTAAAATTCACATCTCACATTTTAAATTAAAATGCGGCGAACAATCCCCGCTCTCGCCTATACATCCGATTTACATGAGGTAAAAATATTTGGAAATATATATTACACGGATACTGCATAACCCTACGCGATGAGCCTAATCTTTGTTTTAGTTGTCCAAAAAAGGAAAAGGATTTGGCTCCGACGAGGGTCGGGAATAGGGCAAAAACACTATAAAAAATATGGTTTTAAAAAGAGTTTCCACATTTAGCATAGCTATTTTTCTTAAAGCCCCCCCCCCCCCCCCCCCCCCCCCCCCCCCCCCCCCCCCCCCCCCCCCCGCAGACAGTTTTTTTAAACACATTATTTTCTAGTTTACTTTCTATGGTTTCCTCTATTAGTATTGTTTAAAACAAGTACCGGTATCGTAGTAAGAAGTTGGGATAATTGGCTTTCAGTCAAAAAGTAAATCGACCAAGATCACTCGTTAAAATATACCGTGTGGCCAAATTAACTGTGTAGGCCTATATAAAATATGGAAAATAATGATTGTTGAGAGAAAACAATTCTATTTGAGTTTTGTGGCAGCAATTTTATGTTAATCATTGGTGTTAGAGACCAAGAAAGACAATTATAGCAGAATTTGTTTTTGCTTAAACATTAGCAGTACGCTTTATATACACAGAATTAGAGTGAGCGAATGCCGCTTGCCACCTATTTCCCAAACGCCAGATGGAAATTGGAAAATGCGAATATGGAATGCAATTCATAGCGATGGCCTGGATCTCTACTTTGACCTACCACAAGACGAAAAATATGCCTTTCTACAAACTATCCAGACCGGAAATATGGTAAGCTACACTCTAACTTCATTCAATTTTTTTTTGGTTACTAGCCAATACATGCATGCGTATGCCCTGATGTTTTCCAAGATGTAGCTGTTTGCATAATTATAAGAATTTGGCCGATCTGAGGTCGGGATTTCGAGTCCCGGTCTCGCTGAATCCGGGCCGCTAGTAAGCACGTGGCCCGGGTTTGATGCCCGGCGCGTGCGGAGACCGATTTCAATTTATTTTGATAAGCAATTGTGAGTATACAGTACAATTAATTATGAGTGCTTTGTGTTAATAAACTAGTTGTCCCCCAATGAATCAGCATTATCAACAGTTTCTAATACTTTCTGATGAGTTTATTTGAGCGGCTGTCACGAACAATGGCAGATCTTTTCTATTGGAAGTTAACACAAAAACTATTAACAATATCATGTGAAACTAGGGTTTTCTTTAAAACAGCAGGACTAGTTTTGTAAAACATCTGTCAACGTGGAACGGTCAGTCAATAGTTAGGTCACCTAAGCTATATGAAAGCTATGAAGATTGTTAAACGGGGTCAGTCGTCACAAACATGCACAAACACATTAGCCAAAGGACCTTGCTTTTGTCAACACTCCCTACACAGAGGACTGCAGTGCAAATCTCTACGATTTTCGCTATGCAATCTCTATGGCGGATTTCATTCCGTTGTATGAAGCTATGATGTTTGCGTGGTCTTCGCTATCTCCAAGCAGATAGAGCAATACGTACATGAACTTTTTTGTAGACGAGGGTTCATTTCATGATTTGGTGAGGTTTAGAATGAGTTAGGATTCCTGTAATTTCGAAGACCACAGATTTTCAAAACGTGAATTTTCCAACATTTTACGACATAAATTTGGTCACAAAACGTGTTTAACCCTCCTCGAAAATTCTACATAATTTTTAACACGTTTCTCAGTTTTTTAGATGCCCAAATAGACCATTCTCCGAAGCTATTTCTAGCAAATATTGCAGTCACTGATACTCCATTAACAAAATCTGACACGCAGCGTGACCTCCCTGCTGGCTGCGGTAGAATGCCTTCACAAGCTATCAAGTTTTGTGACCATACTGTTTTATCGAATCAATATATTCAGACACCAACGACCCGAAATGTGAGATTTCATGCTACTGCATCGTAAAAACTGCCATGAACTGGAATAAATGGTAGCCATTTTTAGATGAAAACGTCCGTAAATCCCTTATTTTACAACGTCGTAAAAAATCCATCTATACAGTGGCACATTATAATGAGTTGTTTGATATCCTTCGTGTTTGAAATAGTAATAGTGTTTAAGATGATTTTTGCCGCATCATTTGAAGCCCGATGTTAAGCTTAATTGTAGTGACCAAAATTTGGCACTTGACAATAAAGTGTTTGAATCTCCCGGCGATAACTAGTTTCTCTTGATAGCGTAGATGGTAAAGCGCTCGCTTGAAGAACGGGAGGGCCGGGGTTCGATCCTCCTGCACAATGTCACGGATTTGTTTCTCTCATCAAAATCAATTTTGTTGGGTTTTTAATTTATTTATGACTGTTTTATGATGACCATGTTTCTTACCCGATATTCCGTCTGGGTGCGATTGTGCTCAGGTTATCCCTTCACCCACTCAAATATTATTTTCAAAAGACACATATAGGCCTACGCATAATGAGGAAAATCAGGTGTAAGTGCAGCAAAACATTGTCATGAAAACCATCTTCTAAACGTCACATCATCATGGGCCGTCCGTGACTCCGTGTGTATATGATAAAAATAGGTCGCGTCTTTTATACCAGGAAATACATTACAACTTTAAAGTCTCTCTGATCCCGAGCACTATGCCGAGATTTGTTTGTTGCTTTGGGATTATTTATACTAGAATGGTGGGGATCTGTTAACTTATGAAAAAGAAATGAACATTCATAAATAAATCACACACAAAAAATGATTTTGACCAGAAAAAAATAAATCATATGAAAAGGTGCAGAGCAGAAGGATCGATTTCGAACCCAGGACCTCTCGTTCTCCAAGCGAACCCTTTACCATCTGAGCTATCAAGGGAAACTAGTTATATACGTGAGATTTAAACACTTCTTCAATTCTGTTTCTAGAGCCACATGATGAAAAACATCATTTATTCTGTTAGATAAAAAGGATATCACAGTTATTTAACTATAAGTTGAAAAAGATTTCCCTCGACAGATTTCCCTCCTATGCACAAAGCCTGCAATCCGCACAAACATCAAAATATAATGCGATCGCATATGAATGGACAACGGACAAAATACCAATGGTTCCAAATTTTACTCTCTCTTACAATCTGTTTTTATCTACTTAAATGGTCACGTCGTAAAATCGATTTAGGTAATAATAATGACTAAAACCCTCATTTATCTGAATATGTGACAATTTTGTAATTTCGCTGTTTAAGACAGCTGTTTGTCAGATCAATGTAACGCTACTTTTGTACATTTCACTTACGATATCGAAACAATTGCAAACTTCCCATGTGAAATACTCTGCTTGTAAATGTCTGAGACTGGTTTTAATAAGTTAGTAAGACAGATTGTATTATTAGGAATATTTCAAGACATTAATCTCCAAAAAAAACTTACATTTGACCTCAAGATTACCCTTGAAATGATAGTTCAGATTCCGCGGGAGTTTAACTCGGTTTTAGTACCGAAAGTGCGCGGTTCACAATTGCGAAGTTCGTTTCGGTAATAATTGACCTTTTAACGGTTATTCGGCTAAGCGGCGTTCCGACTGATATAGGGCTTGGGTGACATAACTATTGACTGCTTCATAATTCAATCTTACAATAAAATTGTTCTCCTTTTTTATGCAGAACGAATACTCAGATGTCAACTCATGCGAGCTACTGATATCAAAAGTAATCAAGGCAGATGCGCAGTCAATGTAAGTATGCTCAACTGATTTGTCGTGGAGAAGATAGGGGACGTTATTATTGCAAAACGTAATAGGATTAATCCCAGGTAGAAATGCATTCACAATAATCGCAATTGACATGATGGACGTACTATGAAGTAGACCTAGTGTGGTTTGTTTTCAAGCAATAAGTTATTTATAAGTGGAACCGCGCCTATTTATGGTCGAATCTATATGGCCAAAAGAGTTGCGCAGACTATAAACACGACAGTCGTTAACGCATGCGCATAAGCAAATGAAGTATTATCACGTGGATGAACACTCATGCTCGGAGGCGGTCAGAAGGCGAGCATCCGGGCTGAACATAGAGGTGGCGCTGTTTAAATGATCAAATCGTCAAATTTAATTGGAAGGTGTATCTGTTCTTGACGATTTTATGAAATTTTAATACTTGTTTGTTGGAATAAAGCATTCGAGACATTCCAAAAAGAGTTACTAAGGACCCCAAATCGCCTCTTTTAGCTCTATTTTACATGTAATCCAATGGGTGGGTTATGTAGTGCTGTTCCCCCTTGTAACTCGGATTATATCGATTTGCATTGATTTTGAGTATGTAAAAGAATTAATTTGATCTTATTTTTAAAGAATTTACATTTCTGCTTACAAATTGGGAGCAAAAACAGTTTAAGAGCATCATTTTATAAATTTGCTTGTTATGATTTTACTCGCAATAATGGACCCCCTTGCCATGGTTATCTAATTATAGACCCACATATCTAAGCTTGTTTTCTGAATCAGATTTCCGTTTGTTATTGATATCAAATCATATCGGGGGTGGTGACTAGGTTTAAGTTTGGCCTAAATTAAGACAAAAATGAGGCTTTCAAAGTATCAAAATGTCAATAACAGTACTCTGGCCAATTACCTAGAGGATATAACCTACAACAAATTGCATTTTGAGACTACCTGATATACGATACATTATGCTTGACAGATAAAAAGATAATTTAGGCCTATTATTATTTCAAAATTAAAACGTTTTCCACCCCATACCCCTAAAATTCGAAAATTTGGGCCTACAATTTCCACATTTGTATCTCAGGTTTAATATAGGGAAAGCACGTCATTGCGTAATCAGTTTCATTGTCCATTGAGTTTTTAAATCATTGTATATATAAACGTTTAACAAAATTTGAAACATAGATAGTCTAAAAATGTGAATGATGACCTTGGGGTCAAAGGTTAAAAAAAACTAGGGGGCAAAATGTAAATTTTCATTTATTTCAGGTATGCAATTGCTATTGTCCAAGAGGAAATGACTGATGATTGGCAAAATTAGTCACAAGGTTCCATACGAATGAGAGCGTATTGCCATCAGCAGGTCAAAGGTCAACGCGACCTCGACTAATATCCGTGATCTCCGATCACAATTTATCTCTAGTTATATTAGTCGAGAAACGACTAATATACTGTATTCGTCCTGTTTCCTTCTTTTTCTGTCATGAGACCTATAGCTCCGTAACCATTGAGCCAATTTGTAACCATTTTTGTTCATAAGTACCCTTATGTGCACCACTACTCAGGTTGTAAAGCATGATGTGTCAAACGTCACACAGGGGTCACTAGGGGTCAAAACGTGATTTTCACTTAAAACGCGTTTGTAATTTAGTGAAATGACCTAGGATTGTCAGAATTTGTCAACATATTCCTTTTGACCGTACGCATATAATAATAGTTCGGTTTTTAAAATAAAAAATATTTGGGGTCACTAGGGGTCAAAATGTAAATTTTCAATCCTCGCAATAAAAATGCTATTTTTTCGAGAGAAAATGACCCATGATTATCAGATTAGTGAAAAGATTTCTTGTTTCCATGTACATATAGGGTCTTAAGCTATTAAAAGTGACATGTCATATGGTGTCACTAGAGGTCATTGACCTAAACAGGGGTAAAATGTAAGACATGCTCCGATTTTGACCGGTCATGTTTCATTTTGTAGGCATTGATGAGACAAGAAAAAGTTAAGTTTAATCTTGGGTCAAAGGTCAACAAGGGGTCACTATAGGTCAAAATATCAATTTTCACTCCAGTCACTCAAAAAAATGCTATTTTTTCGAGAGGAAATGACCCATGATTATCAGAATTGGTCATAAGATTCCTTGTATCCATGTACACATAGGGTCTTAAGCGATTAAAAGTGACATGTCATATGGGGTCACTAGAGGTCATTGACCTAAACAGGGGTAAAATGTAAGACATGCTCTGATTTTGACCGGTCATGTTTCATTTTGTAGGCATTGATGAGACAAGAAAAAAGTCAATCATTATATTGGGCTCAAAGGTCAACAAGGGGTCACTATAGGTCAAAATGTCAATTTTCACTCCAGTCACTCAAAAAGCTATTTTTCGGGAGGAAATGACTGATGACTGTCAGAATCGGTCAAAAGATTCGTTCTATCCATGTTCATATATGTTGTTCAGCGAATAAAAGTGACATGTTAAATGGGGTCACTAGAGGTCATTGAACTAAACAGGGGTAACATGTAAGACATGCTCCGATTTTGACCGGTCATGTTTCATTTTTAGGTATTGATGAGGCAAGAAGAAAAGTCAACCATTATCTTGGGGTCAAAGGTCAACAAGGGGTCACTTTAGGTCAAAATGTCAATTTTCACTCTAGTCACTCAAAATGCTATTTTTCCAAGAGGAAATGACTGCTGATTGTCAGATATAGTCAAAAGATTCCTTGGATCCATGTTCATATAGGTTGTTCAGCGATTAGAAGTGACATGTAATATGGGGTCACTAGAGGTCATTGACGTAAACAAGACATGCTCCGATTTTGACCGGATCCATTTTATCTTGTAGCCATTGATAAGTAAAGAAAAAAAGTCAATCATGACCTTGGGTTAAAAGGTCACAAAAAGGTCACTAGGGGTCAAAATGTAAATTTTCACCAGTACCAGCTCCAAACCTACATTTTGAAACTCTTACTTGATAATTGTCTGCCATGTGATCCGTCTGTCATATGATAAAAAGGTCAAATGCCAACGCACCCTCGACCAATATCCGTGATCTATGATCACAAATATCGAGGTACTGTATTCCAGCGGTTTCTTTCTTCTTCTTTCTTCTTCTTTCTTGCAGACCCATCTAAAAATGCTTCTTCTCCTACAGTTTACATGCTACAATCACCAGACTTGGTCAGTAGGACCCCCTACCAGACCTTCAATTACAGGACCTCACAGTTTGGGGTCAAAGGTTACAGGGGCGCAGGGGGTCACTAGGGGCCAAAACATGATTTTCACTTAAAATGCATTTGCAATTTAGTGAAATGACCTAGGATCGTCAAAATTGGTCAACATATTTCTTATGAATGTACGCATATAAAATAGTTCGGTTTATAAAATCATAAATTATTTGGGGTCACTAGGGGTCAAAATTTTGATTTTCCTACCATTTCACTTAAAATTCTTCTCGTCTCAGAGGAAATAGCTGATGAATGTCAGAATTGTTCAAAAGATTCCTTGAGTCCATGCACATACAGCGATTTTAGCAATTTAAATTGATGTGTCGTATGGGGTCACTAAGGGTCATTGAACTTTACATGGGTACAACTCAAGACATGCTCGGAATTAGATTGGACCTGTTTCATCTTGTTTGGTTTGATGAGGCATGAAAAAAGTCAATCATCATAACCGGTTCAAAGGTCAAGAACTTAGTCAAATGATTCCTTATGACCATGTGCTTGTAGGGTCTTCAGCGAATAAATGTGGTGTGTCATTTGGGGTCACCAGAGGTAATTGAACTTTACACAGGAAAAAGTTAAGACAAGGTCAAAGGTCGTTAAGGGGTCACTAGAGGTCAAATTGTGAATCTTTGCCCAATTCACTTAATGGTAGATGTTCCGATTTTCAACTTGAAGTTTTCTATTCTACATGAAAGGTCATCCTTGAAAAAGTCGTGTTCCAAAGTTTAAGTTGCATAGCTCTAATGGTTCTTATTTTAGACGCACAAGATGCTGTGAACTGTACCCATTGATTAGTACACAAACTATATCGGTGGCTACCACCATTCGCGGTAATTCGACGGTATTTCATTGATTTCTCCGTAATTATACCGATTTAGGCCGTCTAATTTCAGTATGATTATGAAAAAAATACGAGCTTTCATATGATATGAAAATCTCCGTATGTTTGAAATAATTATGTGTTACGAAAATGTGATCGGGTCATCTACCTTTAAAATGCTTCTTCTCCTATAGTTTGCATGCTACGATTACCAAACTTCAACAAATGATTCCTTATGACGATGTGCTTATAGGGTTTTCCGCAATTAAAAGTGGCATGTCATTTATGTTCACTAGGGGTCCACTAGGGGTCATTGAACTTTACACGGGAAAAAGTGAAGACATGGTCAGATTTGGATCGGAATCGTTTCATCTTGTTTATTTTGATAAGCCAAGAAAATAAGTTAATCATTACAACAAGGTCTAAGGCCATAAAGGGGTCATTAGAGGTAAAATTGTGAATTGTTGCACATTTCAGTTAAAAGTTTCTCCTCCTACAGTTTGCATGCTACAATTGCCAAACTAAGTCAAATGATTTCTTATGACCATGTGCTTATAGGGTCTTCAGCGAATAAAAGTTGCATGTAATTTGGGGTTACTAGGGGTCATTTAAAGCCCCAACCAAAAAATCCTCGTTTCCCATGGAAATGGAGTGATATGTGGCACATATCCATGGTCCACCAGAACATGATGTGTCCAGAGTAATTTGTAGTGACAGTTCACCATATCATTATGTAATGCAGTGCTACCCAACAAGGACACATAGGTTTATTCTAAAGCAAGTCCTATTTTTTTGCGGCATCAAATGTTCATAATGCAGAAGAACACACATTTTTACATCATGAAATGTTTACATGTACCCATTTCTAATAATGTCTAATAAGGAAACTAAAAGCTTGTAAGCATGACAATTTCACTTATCCTAGCCAGTCGCGAAATTTTTCATACACATAAATATTTCATGCAAATCTTGACCATGTTTAGATACACAGTTGATGTAGTAGACCCTCTGAGCTTTTCAGTAGTATTTGAGACCACAATTGTAATGTGTTTAACATCTGGATTTTTTGGTTGGGTCTTTAACTTTACAAAAGGAAAAAGTTAAGACATGGTCCGATTTGGATCGGACTTGTTTCATCTTGTTTATTTTGATGAAAATAGTTAAACATTAAAAAAGGTCAAAGTTCATTAAGGGGAAATTGTTAAAAATACTCCTTGTCGGAGAGGATTTGACAGATGACATTCACAAATGATCAAAAGATTTATTAGGACTATGTGCTTATAGGGTCTCCAGCAAGTAAAAGTGTCATGTCATATGAGGTCACTAGGGTTCATTGACCTATACAGAGGTGAAAATGGTCTGATTTAAACATGACTTGATTCATCTTGTTTGTTGTTGTTTTTTACTCAAGAACATACGTCAATCATTACAACGAGGTCAATGAGGGGTCACTATAGGTCAAATTGTGAATATTACACAATACCGGTCAAAAAAAATCACAGGATGAAGATCGCAAATTTACCGACGGAGGCTCATGTTTACCGACGGAGTTATTTCAGGGGTGGGGGCACCCCAGGGACCCCCCTCTCCCCCTGTGTACGCTACTGCCCTTGATTAGGTTTTACCCAGGGGCTTTACCGAGGACGAGCTACGGCCTTACGACCCTCTAGTTGTGATCCTAATCCCGCCTATAGATTAAGCCTACCCTGAGACTGAAGATGATAAGCTACATGAATATATTTCCAAGCCATAACGGGAAAAACCGCGGCCCTATCTCATTTGGAATATCAACTTAGGGAAGACGTCAAAACTCGACCGCCCGTTGACCGCCGGTTGCGGGCGGTTCCGCCCGGTTCTTTCAGGTCAAATGTTTTACTGGTATATGAATATTCGCGCATGCAACACTGAACAACCGCCGGTTGACTTAATGCTGTAACTGGACCAATTTACACTATCAATCCGTTACTTTGCGGTCATAATAGCTCTCTCTATAATCGTTCTATAAAAAAAACCATTAATAGACTTTCGGTATTGATTTTAAAAAGTTAATTGAGCTATAAACAGATTGAAAAAGCCAACCCCAGCGAAAATCAATAGCTGTATTGTACTGGTTGTCAACTGAGACTTATGATCCCATTGCTTCAAGATGTTATTGCTCACGCGTGTGACGAGGCACTATCAACCGGTCGTGTTCACCAGAGTGTAACTATTTGACCTCATTATGTGTGTATATTATAACAGACGACACGTTTTGTGAGAACCGAGCGGAACCGTCCGTAACCGGCGGTTGCCGGGCGGTCGAGTTTTGACGTGATCCCTTAACCTTCTTGATCATTGTTATTCGAATACTTCAACAAATTGATATTCCAATTCCGTTTTTTCACCAAACCTCCAGTGCAAGGCTTCAAGATGATTTATCCAAATGGCTGAAAGTTATTCTTGACCGAATAAACACACATCCAGAGGATTGCCATGCATCCATGACGTACTTGGCTACGTACCAGCAACGTATACAGTGAGTATGTGAGAAATTAAGTACTGAGTTGGAAAACTAGAATGACCACGTATCTTATGGGCCCCTTACATGTATCCGTGTGAGCTGGGCGGCCCCTTACCGTGTGCAAAATGGGTGTGAACGGCGGGACACACGGTGGGCCGTTTCCCGTCCGTTGAACACGTTCAGGGGAATTTGCCAGCTACCGGAGTTTTGAGCATGTTAAAAACTCATGGCGGGTGAGTAAAAGCGGCGGCGAATGATGAGAGCCTGGTATGAGGACGGTATAAGGACGGCGCACCCGTTTCGCAGGGCGGTGGTGGACGTAGACCATCTCAGCGATGGGCTGCGAACGGGACATGCCAACTGGTTATCCGTTCGCAGAACGGACTTTCACAAAAAGTGAATAAGGTAAAAAAAACCCAAAAACACACACAATAAAACATGTTTAGCGTCTGGACTATTTAAAAAAAACGAAAGCCTGAGGAGGCCCTTCAAGGCGGTTTGGCCGGTACCCAGGCGTTCCGACCGGTGAGGACCCGGTATATAGGTGGTATGCACACGGTATTAAGGACAAGGTGAAAACGGTAAGCTAGAACTGTATGAGGCCGGTGAGCCCGGTACCAGACCGGTGATAACCCGGTACCGAGGCGGTGTAGAACGGTATCGACCGAGGATACGGTGGGGAGGTGTTATGCACCCGGTAAGCTCCAAAGAACGGTAAGCTACAAATATATGAGGATGGTGAGCCCGGTACCCGGCCGGTGAGGACCCAGTATATAACGCTATGGACCCGGTGACCACAACAAAAATCAATGCGCCCGTTGACATTTTTTTACTAATTGATTGGACTCTGTTGTTTTTTATTTGACGGTAAGGTGGCCGCCTATACTTTTATACGCCGTCTTTATACCGCTTTTACTCACCCGTTCAACGGACGGCAAACGGCCCACCGTTTACCGCCGTCTGCACCCATTTGTCACACGGTAAGGGCTCGGCCAGGATACACGGATACATGTGAGTAATACATAGATTCCAGGAATTTAAGTGAAGCGGCGACATTGAGCGCGGTTCGGCCGGTACCCAGGCGTTCCGGCCGGTAAGGACCCGGTAAGGAGGTGATATGAGCCCGGTTCCAGGCCGATGAGGACCCGGTATAGAACGGTATGAACCCGGTTACAAAAAAATATCAATGTGGCCGTTGACATTTTTTGCTGATTGTTCACCGTATTGGACTCTGTTATTTTTCTATAAGACGGTAAGGGGCCGCCCAGCTCACACGGATACATGTGAGGGGCTCATTAGCTACTTAATTAGTTCAAGGTGCTGTCCGTGATTTTGTGACAGACCCAATCCGTGTCTTAAGTAGGGTCATGTGTTATAAGCTCGCCTCCTTTCGCGTTACACGTGGATTTTGGCTTTCGCGACATGATTTTAACTTTACACATTTATATTTGCTTGTATACCCCCTGATGTACATGATGTAGTAAAAGTATACATTTTCTGAAGGGAAATTGCACGAGAAAACCAAATATGCCATTGAAATTGTAGTACAACCAAGGACTAAAATGTTATGATTCCAAATGTTCGGGAAAATATCAGAGGTTTTTTTAATTTGAGATCCATATATTTTTAATACCTACCCCTATCATTATTTACTTTACATATTCGAATACCTCACGAAATTACCCATCAGATGATATATAAGGTTTCTACATCGGTAAGGTAATGCACTTATCAATTGCAAGCCCGGCCCCCGGGATGCGGGGGAGTGTACACGGACGTACAAACTGTGCCCCCGCTAGCCGGGGCGCGTAGCGGGGACGTAACGCTAAGGTACACAAACGTACACCCCGGGCGCTTGCTATAAATAAGCTAGAGATACCACAAAGAAAGCAATAGACACCATCAACAACTGAAACTGATAAACTGAAACTGAAACAATGAAGCTTAACCCACCAATCCATGTCAACGACATCGATCGCTCATCGTCTAGGCAAGCGCCGGATTGCAGCATCTATGCATGGTGACTCTAAAACTCGTCCTCGTCCTATCATTGTGAAGTTCATTTCCTATAGTGGACTAAATGCAGTTTTCAGGTCCAAAAGAGCGCTTAAAGAAATCTGACTGTCAACCGACAGCAACTGATACGCAAGGCGTCTGAGAAAGAATCTGTGGAAGCAAAAAAAGTGCAAAAAATGTGATTTTCATGATTTTGGAGGCAAATTTGTTGGCACCTTTTGGTCGATAATTCAAAAAATAATAAAGATTTTCACACAAAAAAACTCCGATTCCTAGGGAATTGTATTAGGAAAAGTTGACAAAATATATTTTGAGTTATCTTTGCAGAACCTGAAATGAGTCAAAAAACGTGGTTTTTTTAAAATTATTTTCTCCAAAATGGACAATTTCATTATCATGGTTGGATTCATTGAACCCTTTTCTGCCAAAAAAACTGTATACTTGTATATAGATTAAATGAATAATGAAGAAGTTACGGCAGTTTTACGCAGGCTATGCTGAAGGTGTACAGCCCCCTTAAGCGTTAAAGTAAGAACACTAGGGAGCTTTCGATTTGGACGACGGACGCTTCTACGCCCGACGGTAAGATGACATCTCGAGTCATGTGCGCATGCGTCGACTAAGCAATCCATCGGTCGTCCAATTTCTGGGACCTGTCTTCAGCTTTCGATTTGCTCGACAGACGCTTTTTACGACGGTAAACAAAACGTTGCCGTCGTCATCACCACGACGGTTGTTCGTCCCTTTACGCGTTGTAGCATTTAGAGGACCAACGGATGACAAAACTGATGCATATGCACATGACTTAAAGTGTCATTCAACCGTCCTAGATCCATCCGTCGTGCAAATAGAAGCTCCCTAAGACGGTTGAAGACAGGTCCCAGAAATTGGACTACCGACGGATTGCTAGGTCGACGCATGCGCACATGACTCTTGGTGTCATCTTACCGTCGTAGAAGCGTCCGTCGTTCAAATCGAAAGCTCCCTATTATCAACTTTTCTGACGTATGAACTTACATGTATATACGTAATCTGTTTTTGTACATTATTACGTCACTACTATCACACCGCAACCTCTCTAACCACGAGTACAGTTACCACACAGATGATAGCCTCAACAACATATTAAACCACGAGTACAGTTACCCCAAAGATGATAGCCTCAACAACATCAACCTCACAAATGATCTAAATTCGTTTTCAATGCTTTACTTCAACTGTCGTAGTATCTCAAATGCACATGAGCACATCTCTACATATCAGCAACAATTGAAATACCCATTCTCACTTATTGCCTGCTCTGAAACATGGCTTACTCTCGACAAATCCCCTCCTCAATATGACAACTACACCTACAACGCAGGCTCACTGACTGGTAGAGAGCGTGGTGTATGCATGTACCTTACAGACGACGCTGGACACGGGCGCATTCACGAATATTCAGGTTAAAATATGCGAACGAGGTTATGTGATCAAGTGAATGGGACGAACGCTTAACAACGGTTTAAATTCAAAAAATGATGCTCACACTGTGGGTGGATGGTTAGCCATCCACAGTGGTTTTAGGATGAGATGAAATAATTTAGTTCCAACGTGTGATGAATTTTATGGGGACATATAATCAAAATCCATTGTTGCATTGAAACCAACGGAAATTCAAAATTAACGGCCGTTCGTGTCCACCGTCGTCTGTACCTTAGATCAGATATGAACTACAACTCCACAGATTTTACTCTGGGCCCAGAAGCAGACTCATTATTCATTGAAATCACCACCAAACACAATAACACTACTAAAAATGTCATTGCCGGGGTCATTTATGGACTGCACGAGCACACAATTAACAACTTTAACACTAACTGAGAAGCGCTCATTAACAAACTTCAAACAACAAAAAAGGACGTCTACATTCTTGGGGACTATAACATCAACTTACTCAACTACAATACAAATCCGCACATTAACGACTTTATTAATACTTCACTCTCTAACTCGTTCATTCCTATAATTGACAAACCGACTCGTATCACACGCACCAATGCAACTATCATAGATAACATCATAACTAACTCCGCCGACATGAACTCAACTACGGGCATCCTGGTCACCGACATCTTTGATCACTTTCCCGTATTTCATATCACTTCTCACCGAAACACACAACACATGGCTCAACTTTCACGTAAAAGAGATTTTTGTGAACACAACACCTCTCTCATCAACACTAAACTGCAAGAAGAGACATGGGAGACCACCATCAACTCACCTGATCCCGACACTGCTTACAACAACTTTATCAATATTTACACAAGGCACTACAACTCTTCATTTCCACTCAAACGTTCATCAATAAAAAAGAGACCATATACACGTAAACAGCCATGAATCACGAGTGGAATTGTAAGATCAATCAAACACAAGCAAACGCTCTACTTGAGTTACCTCAAAAGAAAACACTGCAAGCCAAGGAGAGGTATAAAAAATACAAAAACAAACAAACTCACATTATTCGACTTGCAAAGAAAACATATAATACTGACCAACTCCACAAACTCAAGCACGATCTTACAAAAACATGGAGGCTCATGAACACAATCATTGGCCGGAAACGCAAAGACAACACATTACCGGATCACTTCACTCACAGCGACACAACCTTAACTGATCCCGATGACATTACTAACAAACTTAATGACTATTTTACCAACCTTGGTACACATCTGGCTATCACAATCCCTCCAGCGGACAAGCCCTTCACCGCTCACCTTTTAAATAGCCCACTCAACTCATTATTCTTCAACCCAATCACTCTTAAAGAAATGCACGACTTGCGTCACCTTCTTAAATCCGGTAAGAGCACGGGCACAGACAACATCGATCCCGGGATTGCTAACAAATCATTTGATCACATCACAACACCTCTTCTGCACATTTTAAACCAATCATTACTCACGGGTATTGTACCACATAAACTAAAATCTGCAAAAGTCACCCCTGTCTTCAAAAGCAAAGACCAACACAGCATTACTAACTACAGCCCTATTTCCGTATTGCCACCCTTCTTCAAGATTCTTGAAAAAATATTCCACACCAGATTATATAATTTCCTGGACAACACTCTTGTCAATGAACAATACGGATTACGATCAAACCGATCAATCTATATGGCACTTTTTGAACTCAGTACTAACCTCACACATGCACTCAAAAAGAAAGATCACACCATGGGTATTTTCCTAGACCTGTCCAAGGCATTCGACACAATAGACCAAAATATTCTCCTCGCCAAACTGCACCATTATGGTATTAGGGCATCGCCCTGGAATGGTTTGAAAACTATCTCACCCACCGCACTTAATCTGTTCATGCACTCAATCACCAATCAACCACTCGGGAAATCACAGTTGCAGTTCTACAGGGATCCATCTTAGGACCCATCCCTTTCAATATTTACATGAACGACATAACTAACACAACTAATATGCTAAAACTCATCCTCTATGCAGACGACACAAACATCTTTCTTTCTCACTCAAACCTTGATTCACTTTACCATAATATGAACACGATGTGGTTGATCCAGAACCGGCAAAAATAAATCGCATGGTACAAATGACAAATGTACCGACGGAACCCACCGATGCCTCTGAAAAGGCTGAAAAGGCTGAAAAGGGTAAAGTGGTACAGAAAAAAGGTATATTGTAAAATGTTACGGGGGCGCCCGCCCCCTTCGCCCCCCCCCCCCCCACCGTATCCGCCAATGCAAACTGTCAGATACACGCACACCACTCAAGGCAAGCACACAAATTTCGTCTTCCTCTCCCAACGACCGCAGCTGAAAAACATCAGATACTCTACTATGGTGCTAAGCTGTGGAACGCTCTTCCCAACACACTCACAAATATCACAAACAGACATTCATGTAAAAGGCAGCTAAAAAAATGCTACATTTCTACCTATGATACACACACCACATACACCCCTCTTTCTCTAAGTAAAACATTAACTTTGTTCGCTCCTCTTCTTTTCTTCTCATCTTCCTCTATTTCCGTTACTTCCTCTCTCCTTCCTCTTGAAGAGCATAATTAATGACTTACTTTAAACTTTTTGTCTCTTTTCATGTTCATCTGTTCTGTCTTGTTCTCCTTTTGTTGTTTCTGTGTCTTTGTCATGTGTATTGTTTTTGTGCTGTTCTGTATGATCTCGTTTCGTGTTTTCTGTTCCCCGCCATTAAAATGCTCTATTTGCTATCTATTTTTGTGTCAAAGGTCCCCATTATATAAGCCCGTCTATCAGGGTTTTCCACTGGGGCTCCTAGCCTCTTCTCCACATTGTATTATTATCTGTTTATTTAAATTTTGCTGAAAAAAAATTTGAATTGAATTGATACGCTTTATTATGTAAGACATGGCGATTTCCCCGTTTCGACAAAGTGCAACCACATGTGTGTTGAACTGATTGTTTGAACGAAACAAATAATATTCTCTTAATCTCTTGTCTACTAATACAATCTTTTGTTCCTTTCTATTTTAATTGTAGGTATTTATGGTTGTTCAAATTATTAAGACCGATCACCTAAATACCAGCAGGTTATGTGCATGATCAAAATATGAATTTCCCCTTATTATATTTGGTATGATGGAAGGCTTTTTGGTAATACATATTGAAATGCCTTTTATTTATTTATTTTTATTTATTTTTTGCCATGACGACACCAATATGTATTTTCGGCTATTTTGGTCTATTTTGCCCATTTCTAAGAAGAAGAAAAAAGAGTTAAAATATGCACAGTTCTTCCAAGCTACTGACTCAAAAGTATAAAAGATTTCAAATAAAGGACTTAAGGGGTGTGGACCCTCAGGTATAGCCTCCGTAAAACTGCCGTAACTTCTTCATTATTCATTTAATCTATATAAAAGTATACATTTTGGAGAAAGTTATACAAAACACGGTTTTTGACCCATTTTAGGTCTTGCAAAGATAACTGAAAATATATTTTGTCAAATTGTATCGTTCTAGTTTTATTATAATCCTAATTAAATTCCCTAGGAAAGTTTTTGGTTTTAATATCTGATTTATATTATCTTGAATTATCGACCAAAAGGTGCCACAAAAATGATTTTTTTTTCACTCCAAAATCATGAAAATCAAATTGTTGGCACTTTTTGGTCAATAATTCAACAACAAAAATTAGATATTAAAAACAAACAAAAACCATTCCTAGAGAATGGTAGTGGTGGTGGTGGTGGTGGTTTTTTTAAACTTACGCTTAACCACATTATAATAATAATATTTATTGTATGTACTTACACAGCCAACTTCTTCTGGAGTCGAAATGCGAACTGATCAGACAATTCTGCGTTGATGTAATAACAAATTCTGTGATGTGTATTGTCACCCGGAGGACAAAAGAGGATATGAACGAAGTTGTCCTTCTTTTGGCTAGTCTACTGTCTTTGCTCGATGTGAATCCCCTAACCCCTGAATACTTTATGATATTCCGAAGTTTGTCAGAAGTAAGTATCAAATAAATAACGGGAAAAGTATACTGAGGTCCCAGATACTGGTAGGCATATACCTGTATCGTTCAATAATTAAAAAGTACTGCTAATTTGAACTCAAAATTACATCATTTCACAAATGTAGTCCTATACTTCCGTTGTAATTTGTAAACAGTAAGTCTGATCACGAACCCACGTGTTTAGATGGCTATAAATCTCTGACCGCTATAATATTCCCCCGTTGTACGAACCGAACCATGACGCTGTAATCGAGAATTTTTATAGACCCCGGTCGTTTTTCTGCTGAATAAAATGACATGTGCTCGCCTAAAATCAGCGTGAGTTGGGCGACGGTCTGCGTATAGGAAAATATAATTGTATTCACACTTTTAAGAAGCAACGTGGTACTAAGATCTATGAATCTCTAACCCTTCACTCTCATTGTATGAACTGAATCGCGTGAAAGTTGCGAGTTAATTTCAGTATTCAATACTTACAACTTCGTCCTCGTAAACGGTTATATTTCACTTTCGGGTTTGCAAAATGGTGAACAAGCATCGTTATAAACTTTCTTCGGCGGCACGGACAACAGAAAACACACTAAGGGGGCGATATCCAAACTCTACAGTGATTTTAAAGCATTTTTCTAGCGATTTTACAACGATATTCCAACGGTATTTCGTTCTATTGTTAAAAGCATCGGAAAAAGATCGGTGATTAACTAGAAACCTCTCTACTTATCTGGCGTTAACAATAGAACTATTGTAGTAAATATAGTATTTCTTAAAGAATATAACACAACCTTCCTTGCGCTTTGATCTGTCTGCTTCACTAATTCAGCCATCGAGAGTACTACAATAGTTCTATTGTTAACGCCAGATGGGGAGAGAGGTTTCTAGTTAATCACCGATCTTTTTCCGATGCTTTTAACAATAGAACGAAATACCGTTGGAATATCGTTGTAAAATCGCTAGAAAAATGCTTTAAAATCACTGTAGAGTTTGGATATCGCCCCAAACACAAGTGAACAACTGAAAAAATCCGGATAACCAAAAATGTTGGCGGATAACCAAAATCTCCAAAATCTCTAACCAATATTTCTAACGCTGGCTATAATGAATTGAATCATAACTCTCTAAATTACAGCTATGAAATGAAAGGATCTAAGTCGGCGTTGGATATTTTCATTAGTATTTGTCAACTGTTATGAATAACATTTGTTAACCGTTTGCTTCAGATATCCATCCAAAGAATGCGTATAGCCAGGTTAAATAGCTTAACCTATTTCAATTTCCGACTCTACCTGAGAGGTTTGCTTGCCCGTAGAACGGTTGGGGGGAGGGGGGGGGAGGGGGGGGGGTGCCTAAGACTTATTAATAAATTATTTTATTAATCAAACCACTCACTTTTTCGAGTGTTTTTATTAAGGATCTAACTCTAACTCTCATTTAACTAAACATAAAAAGGGTCACTCTTTTCCTGATAACGCTGAAAGATGCTGACCCCTCACTTTTCAGAGGCCAGTGCTAAGAGAATCTAGGCTAATATTAATTATTAAAAATGGCCTTATTTAGGCATAGGCCTTTAAAAAATGTTGATCTGATTTTGCAGCTAACCGGAGTAAAGTCATAAGTATGCATTCATTACAAATAAGTGTTGCCTCTGTCGTGCAGTTTAAAGTCCGAGTGTTACCGCGGGATTTAGTATGGCCACACGCAAATGGCAACTTTAATGTATAATAAGTCTTTAACACGGTTTATCGGTCGAAAAACATTGTTTTTTACCGAAAAACATAGTTTGTTATTATTATTCGCTTGAAAAAAGAGTTAATCGATAATTAGAGTTCGTTGAAAAGCACTATTTATCGCTCGAAAAACATAGTTTATCGAGAAACACTAGTTATCAAATTGAAAAAACCCCACTGTTTTTGCTCGAAAAACAAGAATTTATAGATAAACAGAGTATACCAAATTGAAAATCACTGTTCTTCGATCGAAAAACAGTTTATCGATAAACAGTGTACTGTTTATCGATAAACCCAATTTATCAAATTGAAAAACACAAGTTTTTCGATCGAAAAATAGAGTTTATCGATAAACTTATCGCGCAAAATAGGCGTAGAACAGAGAAACATACGACTAGCGCGGTTATTAACGTCCATTTGCGCGATTATTGATTCAGTAATTGAAAACCCTTTATGCCTGTTATTTTGGGAAGGTTGGGATCCCGGGTTGTAAATACACTATATAAACATGCGCGAGTGTGAGAGTCACTATAATGAACTGATTTATTATTTAGTAATTGTAAACTGTGTTTAAGAATATAGGCCTGTTAGTATGGAAGGTGCGGTTCTCGGGTCTTGCACATGGGATTGAAATACACAATAAGTATCATCATGCCAAAATATACGTATTTTATATTTAGACACCGCTGAATTGATAATCATAAACAAGTATATGTATGATAGCTCAATCTTAAATTACGTTTTATTCCGGTGATGGCGCTAATAAGTATACATGACAATAAGCTAATAGCGCGGACATCAGAGGATTTCTAAAAATGATAGAAGGTAAATTCGCGTTAACGCCAATAAAGTGATATCATCGCTGTAAGCCTAATAACGCTAATGAAAAAAATATTATATATAATTAGCAGTAATTAGCGTTACCAGTTACTTGACATTGAATTCGTTCAAATAAAAAGGCGCCGTAACCATGCGCGTACGCAAGGGGTTGGGAGCCTGTCAGAAAATAGAATGGGGGAAATAAAGGAGGGAAAAGAATAAGATAAAACTACAACTGAAACTACAGGACCTTACATCGAAGGGGAAGAGAAATACAAAATGAAAACGCACTATACCGTTAATCATACGAGCTCCCGTCAACAAATCGCCTTCGAAAGTAGTTGCGAGTAACATTTTTTCGGCTTTTATAACCTTTATTTCAAAAAATAAGCTGTTCTTGTGCGCATTCCAAACATTTTTCTATTAGTTTCGATACATTTGGATCCATTTCGACTCCTTTTGACTCATTTCGATATATTTCGTTATATATTTCGACACATGACATTTTGATCCATTTCACTATTAAATACTAATTCTAAAGTAACCATTTCTGATTACAGTGTACTACTTTTTAATCTGTGTGTATAGGATAGTGAGTGCAGCCGGTTTCTCATGATCCACTGTTGTGCCTTTCAGCAAATGAGAGAATATATCATGTCTAAAGCGCAAACAGACCAACAGGTAAACAGGTGGTAAGGCCACGAGAACAAAATATTTGTGTTAAATTATATTATGAGCTGGTGTTTTTTTCTTCTAACGATTTCGAAAATTCACCAACATCTCCCGAAAACGTTGGGAAAAAACAAGATATTTAAAAAAAAAATGGTCAAACTCGCAGAAAGAAATGGAGAGAGGACACAGGTGAATAAGAGTAAGAAAATAATAAATAGATAAAATAATAAAAAGGTGAATAAATGAATAAATAAATTTGAAAAAATAATATAATTTAATTAATTAATACTTAATCATTATTAAGCTTTATATTGACGTTCTATTTCAATTTTCATAATTAGTTAATAAGCTCTTATTAACGTTTAATTTCAATTTTTGATAAATGGTTAATATATTGACGTTTTATTTCAATTTGTATAATTAATTAATATGCCCTTATTAACATTTAATTCATAGATAATAAATAAGTAAATAAATAAATAAATAAATATACTTATTTATTAATAAATAAATAAATAAATATGTAAATAAATAGATAGATAATAAATAAATTGATTAATTAATTAATTAATTAATTAAACTTAATAAATGGGTGAATAAATGAATAAATAAATTTCAAAAAATAAAAGAATGAATAAATAAGTAAATACATTTATAAATAATATAAATAATTAATAAGTCCTACATTGACGTTTTATTTCAATTTATCATAATTAATTAAAAGCTATTATTAACGTTTAAGTTCATTTTTCAATTAATAATTAATAAACCCTTTATTGACGTTTATTTCAATTTTCATAATTAATCAATAAGCCCTTAAGTTTTTAACATTTAATTTCAATGTTCATAATTCACAGACAAAAATCGAATGTTTAATTTATTCATTAAACAAATTAATAAGCCCTATATTGACGTTTTATTTCAATTGATCATAATTAATTAAAAGCTCGATACACTGCACGATTTAAGGACGTACTGAAATGCTTTTTTCCGAACACAACACAAAACACAACAAATAATATCAAACAAAAGAAATGGATCGAAAATAATATAAAACATAAGAACTGGATTTTGTTTGGGTACATTATTTCCAAACACAACACAAAACACAACAAATAATAGAAAACATAAGAAATGGATCGAAAATAATATAAAACATAAGAACTGGACTTTTTTGGGTACATTATTTCCAAACACAACACAAAACACAACAAATAATCGCAAACATAAAAAATACATCGAAAATGATATAAAACATAAGAACTAGATTTTTTTTGGAATACATTTTTTCCTAACACAACACAAAACACAACAAATAATATAAAACAAAAGCAATGGACTGAAAATAATATAAAACATAAGAACTAGATTTTTTTTGGAATACATTTTTTTCCGAACACAACACAAAACACATCAAATAATATAAAACAAAAGATATGGATCGAGAATAATATAAACCATAATAAATAGATTTTTCAGGTACATTTTTTCCGAACACAACACAAAACACAATAAATAATATAAAACAAAAGAAATAGATCGAAAATAATATAAAACATAAGAATTTGATTTTTTGGGGGTACATTTTTTCCGAACACAACACAAAACACAACAAATAATATAAAACATAAGAAATAGATCGAAAATAATATAAAACATAAGATCTGGATTTTTTTCAGATACATTTTTTCCGAACACAACACAAAACACAGCAAATAATATAAAACATAAGAAATACATCGAAAATAATATAAAACATAAGAATTGGATTTTTTTGGAATACATTTTTTCCGAACACAACACAAAACACAACAAATTATATAAAACAAAAGAGATAGATCGAAAATAATATAAAACATAAGAACTGGATTTTTTTCAGGTACATTTTTTCCGAACACAACACAAAACACAACAAATGATATAAAACATAAGAAATAGATTGAAAATAATATAAAACATAAGATCTGGATTTTTTTCAGGTACATTTTTTCCGAACACAACACAAAACACAACAAAAAATATAAAACATAAGAAATAAATCGAAAATAATATAAAACATAAGAATTGGATTTTTTTTGGGGTACATTTTTTCCGAACACAACACAAAACACAACAAATAATATAAAACAAAAGAAATGGATCAAAAATAATATAAAACATAAGAACTGGATTTTTTGGGGTACATTATTTCCAAACACAACACAAAACACAACAAATAATAGAAAACATAAAAAAATACATCGAAAATAATAGAAAACATAAGAACAAGATTTTTTCAGGTACATTTTTTCCGAACACAACACAAAACACAACAAATAATATGAAACAAAAGAAATGGATTTTATAAAAATCTAGTTCTTATGTTTTATATTATTTGTTGTGTTTTGTGTTGTGTTCGGAAAAAATGTACCCAAAAAAAATCCAATTCTTATGTAATATATTATTTTCGATCTATTTCTTATGTTTTATATTATTTGTTGTGTTTTGTGTTGTGTTCGGAAAAAATGTACCCCCAAAAAATCCAATTCTTATGTTTATATTATTTTCAAACAAAAAGAAATAAAAAAAATTCAGGTACATTTTTTCCAAACACAACACAAAACACAACAAATAATATAAAACATAAGAAATACATCGAAAATAATATAAAACATAAGAATTGGATTTTTTTGGAATACATTTTTTCCGAACACAACACAAAACACAACAAATAATATAAAACAAAAGAAATGATTTTTTTTCAGGTACATTTTTTCCGAACACTACACAAAACACAACAAATAATATAAAACATAAGAAATACATCGAAAATAATATAAAACATAAGAATTGGATTTTTTTGGAATACATTTTTTCCGAACACAACACAAAACACAACAAATAATATAAAACAAAAGAGATAGATCGAAAATAATATAAAACATAAGAACTGGATTTTTTCAGGTACATTTTTTCCGAACACAACACAAAACACAACAAATAATATAAAACATAAGAAATAGATCGAAAATAATATAAAACATAAGAATTTGATTTTTGGGGTTCGGAAAAAATGTACCTGAAAAAATCTAGTTCTTATGTTTTCTATTATTTTCGATGTATTTCTTATGTTTTATATTATTTGTTGTGTTTTGTGTTGTGTTCAGAAAAAAAAATACCCCAAAAAAATCCAATTCTTATGTTTTATATTATTTTCCAACAAAAAGAAATAATTTTTGTTCAGGTACATTTTTTCCGAACACAACACAAAACACAACAAATAATATAAAACATAAGAAATACATCGAAAATAATATAAAACATAAGAATTGGATTTTTTTTGGAATACATTTTTTCCGAACACAACACAAAACACAACAAATAATATAAAACAAAAGAAATGATTTTTTTCAGGTACATTTTTTCCGAACACTACACAAAACACAACAAATAATATAAAACATAAGAAATACATCGAAAATAATATAAAACATAAGAATTGGATTTTTTTGGAATACATTTTTTCCGAACACAACACAAAACACAACAAATAATATAAAACAAAAGAGATAGATCGAAAATAATATAAAACATAAGAACTGGATTTTTTTCAGGTACATTTTTTCCGAACACAACACAAAACACAACAAATAATATAAAACATAAGAAATAGATCGAAAATAATATAAAACATAAGAATTTGATTTTTTGTGGGTACATTTTTTCCGACCATAACACAAAACACAACAAATAATATAAAACAAAAGAAATGAATCAAAAATAATATAAAACATAAGAACTGGATTTTTTAGGGTACATTATTTCCAAACACAACACAAAACACAACAAATAATAGAAAACATAAAAAAAATACATCGAAAATAATAGAAAACATAAGAACTAGATTTTTTCAGGTACATTTTTTCCGAACACAACACAAAACACAACAAATAATATAAAACAAAAGAAATGGATTTTATAAAAATCTAGTTATGTTTTATATTATTTGTTGTGTTTTGTGTTGTGTTCGGAAAAAATGTACCCCAAAAAAATCCAATTCTTATGTTTTATATTATTTTCGATCTATTTCTTATGTTTTATATTATTTGTTGTGTTTTGTGTTGTGTTCGGAAAAAATGTACCCCCAAAAAATCCAATTCTTATGTTTTATATTATTTTCAAACAAAAAGAAATAATTTTTTTCAGGTACATTTTTTCCGAACACAACACAAAACACAACAAATAATATAAAACATAAGAAATACATCGAAAATAATATAAAACATAAGAATTGGATTTTTTTGGAATACATTTTTTCCGAACACAACACAAAACACAACAAATAATATAAAACAAAAGAAATAGATCGAAAATAATATAAGACATAAGAATTGGATTTTTTGGGGGTACATTTTCTCCGAACACAACACAAAACACAACATATAATATAAAACAAAAGAAATGGATCAAAAATAATATAAAACATAAGAACTGGATTTTTTGGGGTACATTATTTCCAAACACAACACAAAACACAACAAATAATAGAAAACATTAAAAAATACATCGAAAATAATATAAAACATAAGAACTAGATTTTTTCAGGTACATTTTTTCCGAACACAACACAAAACACAACAAATAATATAAAACAAAAGAAATGAATCGAAAATAATATAAAACATAAGAAATGGATTTTTGCAGGTACATTTTTTCCGAACACAACACAAAACACAACAAATAATATAAAACAAAAGAAATGGATCGAGAATAATATAAAACATAAGAAATGGATTTTTTCAGGTACATTTTTTCCGAACACAACACAAAACACAATAAATAATATAAAACAAAAGAAATAGATCGAAAATAATATAAAACATAAGAATTGGATTTTTTGGGGGTACATTTTTTCCGAACACAACACAAAACACAACAAATAATATAAAACATAAGAAATAGATCGAAAATAATATAACACATACTCATCCTAACTCTGTCGATGGGGGCGACATTATGTTGTGTTTTGTGTTGTGTTTCTAAACACAACATATTTTTCCGTCCTTATATCGGGCGCTTGTTGTGTTCGGAAAAAATGTACCCCCAAAAAATCCAATTCTTATGTTTTATATTATTTTCAAACAAAAAGAAATAATTTTTTTCAGGTACATTTTTTCCGAACACAACACAAAACACAACAAATAATATAAAACATAAGAAATACATCGAAAATAATATAAAACATAAGAATTGGATTTTTTTGGAATACATTTTTTCCGAACACAACACAAAACACAACAAATAATATAAAACAAAAGAAATAGATCGAAAATAATATAAAACATAAGAATTGGATTTTTTGGGGGTACATTTTCTCCGAACACAACACAAAACACAACATATAATATAAAACAAAAGAAATGGATCAAAAATAATATAAAACATAAGAACTGGATTTTTTGGGGTACATTATTTCCAAACACAACACAAAACACAACAAATAATAGAAAACATTAAAAAATACATCGAAAATAATATAAAACATAAGAACTAGATTTTTTCAGGTACATTTTTTCCGAACACAACACAAAACACAACAAATAATATAAAACAAAAGAAATGAATCGAAAATAATATAAAACATAAGAAATGGATTTTTTCAGGTACATTTTTTCCGAACACAACACAAAACACAACAAATAATATAAAACAAAAGAAATGGATCGAGAATAATATAAAACATAAGAAATGGATTTTTTCAGGTACATTTTTTCCGAACACAACACAAAACACAATAAATAATATAAAACAAAAGAAATAGATCGAAAATAATATAAAACATAAGAATTGGATTTTTTGGGGGTACATTTTTTCCGAACACAACACAAAACACAACAAATAATATAAAACATAAGAAATAGATCGAAAATAATATAACACATACTCATCCTAACTCTGTCGATGGGGGCGACATTATGTTGTGTTTTGTGTTGTGTTTCTAAACACAACATATTTTTCCGTCCTTATATCGGGCGCTACATGAAAAGCTCTTATTAACGTTTTTAAGTTTAATTTTCAATTAATAATTAATAAACCCTATAGGCCTATTGACGTTTTATTTCAATTTTCATGGTCAATTAAAAATAGCCTGGTGAGAAAAATAAAGAAATACATAAGAAATTACGTTGACTTTGAAATTTTGATGATTTATGAATAAATAAATTTGATAAAATGTGACAAATATTTGATCAAAAAATAATTAAAACTGAAAATGCTTAAGAGCGTTTTCTACATACAAATGTATTATATACAAAACATCACCGATATTTTGAGACACCCGAAGCTTAATTGACCATAACGTCAGAACCGAAAATCCAATTTACCTCAAACAAAAAGCATTTTAAAGCAGAGACTAATATCTCATTTTTGTCCGAAGCACTGAATTTTAATATCTGACTAACATAGACCCCCCTTAAGTTACATGGCTGTATGTGTGGTGTACTGTACCTTGTCTGCTGAGATACAGTAGTCTGGAATGTAGTGGTGTACTCTTACCGGGATAAACGTCAACTTCAATTCAACAAGCGTCTGGTAAGCTTACTTACGCATTGCAGAATACCTCAATAGAGGTAAACAGCACACATCAACATACAGCCATGTAAACATAGATCATCTCGGCCGGGCGCCCTGAATGATTTATCTTTCATGCACTCTATTTTACATACAAGAACATTACAATAATCAGTTACAATACCTTAAAAACTACGATGTAAATAATTGACTCTCTGCCTGCTTGCAGCCGGCTCACAGTGACAACGGCGGCCGCGAGGAATGAAACGCTAATCTTGCAATATATTGCAGGGAACCCCGCAAACCGTGGTTGTATTGCAAACTTGTATCGTTTATTGCATTTTAATTCGTACTACTCAAATTAAGTTGTCATGTAATTTGTATTGTAAGCAAAAGCTCGGCACTTCGATTCTAACTGACGATGTTTATTTGTCAAGTAAGTAATAGGGTTGCCAAATCAATCGAATTAGTTTTGCATTGTTTTAAGTTTGTATCGCAATTCCGATAATTCGTATCATTACTTGTTTGTTTTGTCAGGCCACAGCAACAGAATTGTAACATGACAAATCTCCTGCATTACTATTTTTATTTAGCCATTTGACGAATTTTCTTCAACAAATGACGAAATAATATTTTCATTGCATATGTCCAGGAAAAGTATAACACATAACTTTTGATAGCCCATTTGAAACCTCATAATACCCAATGACTCACATCATAGCAATGGTAGCTCACAGCGTAAGTCTATACTTTCAGGCATGAGACTCAGCAGTTCTGAAGAAAAAGTGGCTAAAATTACAGCTAGAACTTCTTTTTTTTAAATCCCACGGCCTTTGACCAAAAACAATAACGGGTTTTCCTTCTATTTTTATCTACATAGATAACATTACCAATCAAAAGTACAAGTGTGTGTTTTTATGTGTTATTGATTGAAATGAGATTTAACGAAAATGCTTTTTTAATAATGAGTTAACAAAATGCCTGAGTCTCAGTAATTTGTAGGGAAAATAGTTAAAAATACCGCAGCTAAAATCGTGTTTTTATACGGACTGTATTGAAATAAATTCCCTCGGCAAACCCTCCCATTTACCACAAAATACAGTTCTTCTTTCTGTCTACTTATAACTACACATCAAGCAAAAGTACAAAAATAAGTAAAAATGATCACTACATTTTTTTGAGCGTTATTGATTTAAATGAGATTTAAAGAAATACAATGTAGTAAAGAAACAAGAGAAAAGGCCTAAGACTCAGTCATTGGAAGGTAAAATAGCTAAAAAGTGCAGCTAAAATGATGTATTTGGTAGACTAAATTTTAAAAAAATCAAAAGGGTCTCTGTCACCTTGCAACCCCCGCTGGCAATGTCAGTAATCTTTATATAAATAAAAAGGGTCTCTGACACCTTACAACCCCGCTGGCAATGTCAGCAACCCCCGCTCGCAATGGCAGTAATCTTAAAGACATTTTGGGCCCCCTGGATCCGCCCCTCCTGTAAGTGGCATTATTATTAAAATGTCTGTGCCTAGACGAACAAATTAAAAAGGTCAGTGATCAATTTCAGATTTGCTTGATAACAAAACATCGGATGTAATATGTATGGCAAACTATTTTGGAATCATTGTGCTCAGACGATCAAGTTGGTATAATAGTATGGCCATAATGCGTCCATTTAATATTGTCCCCGGGACTTGTTAATTAACCTTCCTATAAATCCACTGAGATACGAACAATTGTTCTCAAGGTTACGGGATCACTGGACATGTGTAACGCTTCAGAGAGAAATTAATAATGGTCTTAATATTAATTATTATAATTCACAGTGTGTTGAGATTACGAGATCACAATTAGACTCAAAGTCTCCATGGAATCCACATCTACTACTTACGCTTGCTTCTATGATTCAGCACAGCGATATTCCCAGCGATATGGATAACGGTAAGAAATTGTAGGAATCCCATACATTACAGGAAATGACCATTTACCATTACCTTCGTATCTTGATGATAGATACATAACTATTATAATGCCGAGGTCTGTTTTCATCAGTGGCGTATCCAGGGGGCAGCAGGCCATGCCCCCCCCCCCCCCCCCCCCCCCCCCCCCCGTTGACAAAAGAGTAAAAAAAGGAAGAAGGAGGAAGAGAAGAGAAGGAGGTACGGGAGGAAGAGGAAGGGTAGGGGCATAGGCGGCGCAAATGGGGGTGGGGGTTACAAAGTCACCTCCCCATAATTGTAATGTAATGTGGGGGACGTTAAAAACGTTATACTGGACATTTTTAGCATTAAGAATGCCAATTTAGTTTCAATGTTTCATTATTCAAGCTGAACAAGATTAACAGTTTAAAAACTGAAATTGATTGCTCGATTCGCGCTCATTTTTTCAACAGGTTTCAACATTATAATGGGTCTCGATCCACACGAAATATTCAAAAACTTTAAAAACGTCCTACTGGACCATTTAAAATGCAAATTTTACGCGATTCGCGCGTATAGTTTGCATGTTTTATTATTCAACCTTAACACGATGGCTTCAGCACTTATCAAACTGCGTGATGCATTTCACGGACATAAATTATGCTAATGAGCTAATTCATGAAGGGCGCCGCTCATTAAATGACGTCACTCGCAACATCGGGGTTTTCCCGATGTCAGCGGAAAATTCCAAATCGATTCACTGGTAAATTGACTTCGTACATTGAACGGCTGCGCAGAAGATTTTGCTAGCCAATGATTGCCCTCGTGTCAGTGTTTCTGTATTGGCGCGAATCGATATATCAACATACTTTTTACCGGATCAAAATTGGTCAAGCCAGTGACTACCAGTCGAGAGTAACAGAATTTTCAAAAATCTTCTTCCGATATTTTCGGAACACCAAATTTTTTTGATTGAAATTCTAGATCGAGTAAAATGATGTGCTTATTTGTTGTCTGTGAGCTTTTGTGAATTATTTCCCGAATTTGAGTAATTTTTGATTGAAAATAGATAGTTGAAATTAAACGTTGGTTCCAAATTCAACAGACAGCACATGTATTTAGGTACACGGCTACAGCAATATTCAGGCACCATTTTAGAAAAAAACGGTGCCCGGCTATGTAAGGGAGTGTACGGGGACGTGTACGGGCGTGTAGCGGAGATGTACATGTACACACAAATCGCATCTGCGCATGCTCCTGTCGCGATCGAAATCCAACACACAAGCAATGTGTGAGTTTTATAAGTGTTCAGGACAGTTTTCCATGACCATTTTAGTTATAAAATGAAAATTTTGGCGCGCATTTCTTCCATAGGTTTCTCCATTATAATGGGTCTCGAACCACACCAAATATTCTAAATATTATGTGGGGACGTTCACAACGTCATACTGGAACATAAGTGCTTCGTATGTATTAGTTTGCATGTTTCGTTATTCAACCTTAACACGATGGCTTCAGGACAGTTTTCTATGACCATTTTAGTTTATAAACTGAAAATATTTGCGCGCTTTGCTCGCATTTCTTAGGTTTCTCTTCTATAGGTTTCTCCATTATAATGGGTATCGAACCACACCAAATATATATTTCTCCATTATAATGGGTCTCGAGCCGCACCAAATATTCTAAATAATGTGAGGACGTTAAAAACGTCACACTGGACCATTTAAGTGTTAGAAATGCAAAAGAAATTGCGCCTATTAGTTTCAATGTTATATTCTTCAAGTTTAACAATATGGCTTTAGGACAGTTTTCCATGACCATTTTAGTTTATAAACTGAATTTGTTGCCGTTGCGCGCATATCTACTATTATAGGTTTTGCCATTATAATGGTTCTCGAACCACACCAAATAGTCTAAATAACCTTATTATGCGGGTGACGTTAAAAACGTCACACTGGACCATTTAATTTTTAGAAATGCCAATTTTTTTCGAGCTTCGCGCGTATTAGTTTCAATGTTTTATTATTCATTTTTAACAAGATGGCTTCAGGACAGTTTTCCATTACGATGTTAGTTCATAAACTAGTTAGGTTCTAAATATTATGTTGGTGACGTTAACAACGTCACACTGGACTATTTAAGTGTTAGATATGCCAATTTCTTCGAGATTTACGCGTATTAGTTTCAATGTTATATTATTCAAGCTTAAACGAGATGGCTTCATAACAGTTTTCCAAAACTGAAACATTTTGTACGTTTTGCGCGAATTTTTCTACAGGTTTCAACATTATCACCACAACAAATATTCTGAATATTATGTGGGGGACGTTAAAAAAGTCATACTTGACCATTTCATTGCTAGAAATGCATTATGTTTTTGCACGCTTCGCGCGTATTAATTCCAAATGTTTCATTATTGAACCTTAACAAGACAGCTTCAGGAAAGTTTTCTATAACCATTTTAATTCAATTTTTTTCTAAAAATCGACGAAATACAAAATCCCTGTTCTTCTGACGATTGTAGCGAACATTAAATTTGTGAAAGGAAAGTCCTATACTGACGTTCGTATATAGCTAAACAGGTCCCTTTTGCATAAATTTAAAAAGGCAACACTACAGCACAATTTTATGATAATCACCAGAGTAAAAGGAATGTATAGACTTGCAACAAGTCCGTAGGACACAAACTATGATGGTATGGTGTGAAGTGAGAGAATGAATTCGAACACCTAAAATGAATGATGAAACATGAAGTATCATATATTTCAGACTTGTAAAAAAACCTAGTCCAGCACGTACGTTTTATCATAACTTTTAAAATCGCCCCATTTTTGGGGGAATTTTCCAAACGATTCCGTGTAAACTTTTTGAACATGCTCAAAAATGTCTGCCGTTGCGCATCTGGAGCGAGCAACGGGACTACAACGACAGTACAACGGTAGTACTCCGGTATGGCTTCGTTAAGTGTCGGTAGAACACCAGTAGCGCCCGTAATGTTTGGCGGTTCTCCGGTGGCCTCATAGTAGCAGGGTGTACCACTCAACTTGCCGATCTGAGGCTACTTTTATTTCACCAGTGACGTCACTGGTGAGTGTCCCAATGTTGGTAACACTGTTTGCGTCGTCTGCTTTAGGTATTAGACTTAATTCCCCAAAAATTGGTGCGGTTTTAAAAGTAATGATAAAACGTACGTGCTCTGGACTGTTTTTTACAAGACTGAAATATATGATACCTTCACCGTCAATGTTTGTGTCCTACGGACTTGCGTACTTGGTCGTTCTATAATTTCAATGGCATATTTGGTTTTCTCATGCAATTTCCCTTCAGAAAATGTATACTTTTACTACATCAGGGGGTATACAAGCAAATATAAATGTAAAAATCATGTCGCGAAAGCCAAAATTCGTGCGTAACACGAAAGGAGGCGAGCTTCCAACGCGTGACCATATAAACCATTTTCGAAATCTTATTACAGTCTGATGTCAGAAGCCACCTACAGTCATCAAAAAAAAGTAACTATACAGGTAATACACCTATCAGTTGTAAGACGCACTATACGACCCCCGGGAGAGGTGCGTCTTGGGTGCGTCGTTTACCAATGATTCTTGACGGAGGGTACGTCAGTGGCAGCCTTTGGTCCGTCAAAAAAATGACGGAGGGTGCGTAAAAGTTCGTTACTTTACATGGGTGCGAATGGGCTGATAGTTGACTGAGGGTGCGTATTTGGATGACAATGGTCTGTCGTTTTTTTTACACAGGGTGCGTCATGGTACATGAGAAGTTGACGCACCTCGGTAAAGTGACGCACCACTCCCGGGGGTCGTATAGTGCGTCTTACAACTGATAGGTGTATAATAAATGGACTTTTAACTCTAAAAATATATATCCTACCTAAAAATATTAAATCATAAAGTTGTGGAAAAATTATCTTCTTTAATATGAGATATTGCACGCTAGGATCGGTTGAATATTGAAGAAGTGACAATCCAAAATGTAAGGTAAAGTCACAATTTCATTTTCACATTTTACATTTCAACACGGGGGAGAGTATGACAGGTAGCGTGTGTGTGGCGTATTGTTCCATCGGAACAATACGGCCGACTCTCCAACCTGCGCATGCATCCCCCAATTGCACTACCGGTAATCGATAAGGTACCAGTAGATGGGTCCGCGTGTAGAAAATAAAAATGTGAAAATGAAAATCGGACTTCACCTTACATTTGGGAGTGTCATTTCCTTAATAATCACCACTAGCGTGCAATATCGCATATAAAAGAAGATGAATTTTTCAACAACTTTATAATTTAATATTTTTAAGTAGGATATATATTTTTAGAGTCAGAAGCCCATTTATTACCTGTATAGTTACTTTTTTTGATGACTGTATACTTAAGTGTATATACCTCGGTTAAAACTCAAAACTGACTCTAATGTAAAACATCCGACATAAACAATGTAGTAACACTTTCAAACTAGAAAACTCCGATAATGAAGACACTGACAAGTGTGTCTGGTTGACAGTTGTATACAATTGTGTTAAATCCGCGAGGAACCTTAAAACACACACAGTTAGATCTGGGAGGTGTCAAATAGTATTTGACACCTCCCTCTGGTTAGATATTCATGACTATTGTATCTCGCATTCATATCTAGGGTTGAGCGCCAGAAGGCCCTAACGGCATAGTATGTGATCTTTTCCATGGGGCGCCCTCTATTCATGATTTTTTTAGAAAGTAGATTTTCTTGCAGATTTACTTATCTGATCATAAATCATAAATATATTCTGATTTAGGGAGTGTTCAGAAATACTGGGCTGGGCAAAATGAGGGGGGCCAAACAAGTTTGAAGTTGCCTAAAAGGGGAACAAAAAGTGTTTAGTTCTCAGGGGGAGGGGTCAAAAGGTTTGGTCAAATGGATAGAATAACGACATTTCTGCGCACTTTGCGCGAATTAGTTACAATTATTTATTATCAACTTCCGGAACGTTTCTCTGGACTACCTTAGTTAAGAAACTGAATTGCTCGCGCAGATATTGTTACTTCCGCTGTCACTGGTAGAGAGTGCGGACACAATAAGACAATGAAAAAAAGGTAATTATTTGTATTTGAACATACAATACTCTTCTTAGTTTGGATGTTGTTTACTTTGAAATTTGAATATAGGGGAAATTACCAAATAATTGATCCCGTAACATCCCCCATTTGGTGCCGCCGTCTTTACCCTTCCTCCTTCTATTTTTTTTTTTTTAAAACTCTTTTGTAAATAAGGGAAAGGGCAGTTCAGTGGCGTATCCAGGGGGCAGCAGCCCCCCCCCCCCCCATTGAAAAATATGCGAGGGACGTTAAAAACGTTTTACTAGACCTTTTTAGTTTTGCGCTCTTTGCACGTATTAGTTTCAATGTTTCATTATTCAAGCTTAACAAGAGGGCTCCAGGAACGTTTTTTCTGGACCATTTTAGTTCAAAAACTTGTTTTTTTAGCTTGATTCGCGCTCACTTTTTCAACAGGTTTCAACATTATAAAGGGTCTCAAAACACACCAAATATTCTAAATAATATGTGGGTACGTTAAAAACGTCATACTGGACCATTTAAGTGTTAGAAATGGCAATTTTGCGTACATCGCGCGCATTAGTTTGAATGTTTCATTATTCAAGCTTAGCAAGATGGCATTGCAGCCTTGCAGGACAGTTTCCCATGACCATTTTAATTCAAAAACGGAAAAACCCGACAAGTTTCCCAGCCCAGCCCACCACAGTATTTCTGAACACTCCAATACAGGGCGGTGCGATTCCTAATTACTTCAAACTCATGGTTTAAAAAGTAAAAAATAAACTGTCAGTTTATTTTCAACTCTAAATTCACTCTAAAACCATAATTTTGAAGTAATTATGAATCGTTTCGTTCTGTAACTCAGAATATATTTATGATTTATGATCAGAAATGCAAGAAAATCTACTTCCTAAAAACAATCAAGAATAGAGGGCGCCCCCTGGAAAAGATCACATAATATGCCTTTAACTAAATAAATGCTATTTTGAGATAATCAAATATCAATTTGCCCAAAAATTCTGGCGCTCAACCCTCGATATATAACCTACATAACCTATAAGACTCGCTTTGAAATGGCATAATTCTGCAATTTCCTACACACCAAAATTGTTAGTATGTGTCGTTCTTAAAAAGAATAAATAAGTAGCAATTATTAAAGACTATGAACATTGTCAGGTGGCTGCTTGCCACCTATGAGAAAACATTCTGGAGAGGAAAGGGTGTGTTTATTCATCAGCAGATAGAAGATGTAGGAGTAGTCTACCAGACAGATGAAGCCACCAACTGTCACCGTAGATAGGAGTGGACTAAAAAACAGAATGAAGCCAAGAACTGTCATCAATAGATTCGAGGTGAATTACGAAACAGATGGAGTCATGAACTGTCATCAGTAGATAGGTGATGAAGGAGTGAACATCATAACAGATGAAGCCATAATAAACCGTCATCAGTAGAAACGAGATAAAGGAGTGGACTACATAACACATGTGGCCATGAACAGTCATCAGTAAATAGGAGATGAAGGAGACTACAATACAGATGAAGATATACATCGTCATCAGTAGTTATGATATGAAGTAGTGCACTACATAACAGATGAAGCCATGAACTGTCATCAGTAGATAGGAGATGTAGGGATGGATGGACTACAAAAGACATGAATATATGAACTATCATCAGTAGTTAAGAGATGAAGGAGTGCACTACATAACATATGAAGCTATGAACTGTCATCAATAGATTCGAGGTGAATTACAAAACAGATGGAGTCATGAACTGTCATCAGTAGATAGGTGATGAAGGAGTGGACTTCATAACAGATGAAGCCATAATAAACTGTCATCAGTAGAAAGGAGATAAAGGAGTGGACGACATAACAGATGAAGCCATGAACATTCACCAGTAGATAGGAGATAAATGAGTATACTTCAAAACAGATAAAACTATGAACTGTCATCAGTAGATAGGAGTTGAATGAGAGGACTACAAAACTGATGAAGATATAAACTGTCATCGGTAGTTAGGCCATGAAGGACTGCATTACATAACAGATGAAGCCATGCACGGTCATCAGTAGATAGAAGATGAAGGGTGGACTGCAAAACAGATGGAGTCATGAAATGTCATCAGCAGATAGGTGATGAAGGACTGCACTACATAACAGATGTAGCCATGAACGGTCGTCAGTAGATAGAAGATGAAGGAGTGAATTGCAAAACAGATGAAGCCATGAATATGTCATCAGTAGATAGGAGGTGACGGAGTCGACTACATAAAAGATGAAGCCATGAACTGTCATCAGTAGATAGAAGATGTAGGAGTGGTCTACAAGACGGATGCAGCCATCAACTGTCATCAGTAGATAAGAGTTGACTACAAAACAGATGAAGCCATGAACTGTCATCAGTAGATAGGTGAATTACAAAACAGACAAAGATATAAACTGTCATCAGTTGATAGGAGATAAAGGAGTGGACTGCAAAACAGATGTAGTCATGAACTGTCATCAGTGGATAGGTGAGGAAGGAGTGGACCACATAAGAGATGAGGCCGTTAATAATCAACAGTAGATAGGAGATGAAAGAGTGGAATACAAAACAGATGAAGCCATGAACTGTCATCAGTAGATAGAAGATGTAGGAGTGGTCTGCAAGACAGATGAAGCCATCAACTGTCATCAGTACATAGGAGATAAAGGAGTGGTCTACATAACAGATGAAGTCACGAATACATGAATAGTCATCAGTAGATTGGAGATAAAACAGTCATCAGTAGATAGACGATGAAGGGGTGACCTACAAAACAGATGAAGCCATCAACTGTCATCAGTAGATGGGAGACAAAGGAGTGGTCTACATTACAGATGAAGCCATGAACTGTCATCGGTAGATGAAGATGAAGTAATGGACTATATAACAGATGATGGTCCGCTGGAGTACCATTTCACCCCTGGTGTATAACTATAAATCACTACAGTCGAAGTATTATTCCAATGCCCATCATCAATACCAGCACACAATGTTGTATGCCACCAGATTAGGAGATGAAGGAGTAGTCCAGTCCACATAACAATAACAAGTCGCAATAGACAGTCCTGCTTTTAAATGTACCCGCACATCTTTTTTAGCTGGGCATAAATTATAATGCGCTAATATATTGCTATGCAATATTCAAGTACTTCCATCCTTCAAAAACAAATGCTTAGAGTCATTATTTCCTAAATAAATAAACACATCACATTTGTGAAACCTAATTGTAGTGACTTATAAAATTATATATATCTTCCAAATGATATGTCATCATGCGGTAATTAAAACAAATAAGTCAACATAGTCATACGCAACCATGATATCAACCAACAGACAAGACCCATTAAGGTTTTGTCCAAAATAATACAAACATATCAATCCAACAACCGCCAAACCCGATATATTTTAAGAAATGTCAGAAATAATGTTTAAGGATCTACCCTTCCATAATATAAACTGCATTTCTGAAATCCTCTCGTTACAAGCTTGCCAAAAAAGTATACTTTTGCTATCATAGGTTGACAACTTTTTCTGTTATAATCATTTTTTTAAATCCGGTAAATTGAGGCTGATTATTCATGTTGACTTGAAGCGAATAGGAAGAAAGCTGATGATCATGGCCTTATCCATAATTAATTAATGGTTCTAAATAGTTGACAAGTCTGTTGAACCACATACCTAAGGACTACTAAATATCCTTTAAAGTGGGACCAGGGTGGTGTTTGTAACATCAGGGCAAGACGAGTTATTGTAAAAAGAACAAAGCATGTGATTATTCCATTGAGTTTGTACAGGCGGCACCGCTTCCGGCACCTCTGGTCCTCACCCTACAAAATGTTTTATCTCCACTTCTGGATGAGCTGTACCAATGACAGGCAGATAGCATATTAATCGAGCTTTAAAATGATATCAAATGTTGTGGTTTGAAAAAAAATTAAGAATAAATGACAGCATGAAAGAAAGAAAAAAAAGGTGTAACAGCACCACCCTTTTTGGGAGGCGAGCTTATAACGCATGACCATATATTATATAAATTGCCAAAATGATGGCTTTTCAGAAGAAGTTTGCCCATTCAAACAGACTGGTAAGAGAAATAAATAAATAATATATAGACTCGGACAAACGGGCGTAAATCAGATTAACAATGGTCTTTAAAAAATATACGGTCTCGAACCCGGTCCCTCTTCACTATCGCAGCGAAGAACAAACTACTAACTAGTCAGATTTCAACCATACTTAAATGTGGCTTAAGGGTGGTGCTGTTACACTTTTTAGTTTCATGCTGTCATATTCCTTAAATATTTTTAAAACCACAAAAGCTTTCTCAACAAATTTGGTATCATTTTAAAGCCCTAATAACAAGCTATCTGCCTGCAAGGTGGCATTGATATAGCTAATACAGAAAGGGGAGATACATCTGTTTGAAGTTTGGAGATCAGGGGTGGTGCCGGAAGAGGTGCCGCCGGAAGGGGTGCCGCCTGTACAAACTCAATGGGGATAATCCCCATGCTTTGTTCTTTTTACAATATCTAGTCATCCCCTAATGTTACAAACACCATTCTGGTCCCATTTTAAAGGATATTTAGTAGTCTTTAAGTATGTGGTTCAACAGACTTTTCAACTATTGGTATCAACTAATTAATTATGGATAAGACCATGATTTAATGTATTTTTATCTTTTGGATGGGGGCTTTTGCTTGTAAAGCGCCCAGGGACCAATGCTTTGTGCGCTATATAAATACATTATTATTATTATTATTATTATTATTATTATTATTATTATTATTATTATTATTATTATTATTATTATTATTATTATTATTATTATTATTATTATTATTATCATCATCAGCTTTCTTCCTATTCGCTACACTGTCAACATGAATAATCAGCCTCAATTTACCGGATTTATACAAATGACTATAACAGAAAAAAGTTTTCAACTTATGATAGCAAAAGTATACATTTTTGGAAAGCTTGTAACTAGAGGAATTCAGAAATGCAGTTTAAATCAGGGAAGGGTACATCCTTAAAAAATATGTCTGAAAATTCTAAAACTATATAAGATAAAAATTGGAGATATTCACTAGCCGGTATAATTACCTTACGATGTAGTAATATATCATTTGATGGGTAATTTCATGAGAAATTCAAATATGTAAATATTGATAGGGGTAGGTATAAAAATATATGGATCTCAAATTAAAAATTAAAAATTCTGATATTTTCCCGAACATTTCCCATCATACCATTTTAGTCCTTGGTCGTACTATAATTTCAATGGCATAATTGGTTTTCTTATGCAATTTCCCTTCAGAAAATGTATACTTTTACTACCTCGGGGGAGGGGGGGGGGGGTATACAAGCAATAGATGTCTAAAGTTAAAATCATGTAGCGAAAGCCCAAATCTGTGTGTAACGCAAAAGGAGGCGAGCAGCCGAGTGCACCAATGACGGGTAACCTAATATGCTCTAAGTTAGTTATGCTCTAACTGTAGCGTAACTTACTAACGATGTAATTCTTAGAGCATAACTGGCGAGTAACACCAGAATAGCAACTAGCAAGGTAAATATCCACATTAATCAGCATCGTCCCCTTACAAAATTAATTGGCGCATATGCAAAGTGTTAATCTATAGTTTACTGTAAAATTCTAACGTAAATGGTGCTCCGTAATATTAAAAACATGTCGTCACTCGCTAGGTCATAGGTGAGTGTAAATCAAGAATAACGCTGAGTCGGCCTGCGATCCGGAAAAAATGATGCCATTTTATGGACAATAATTTCGAAGTTTGTTTACCGCTTTTTCAATAATAAGGACTATCATGACATTACAAAGATATTTTGGGCGAGGGGCACATACAAACATTGCACCAAAAAGCACAATTTTAATGACAAACACAAGCACCCGATGGAAACAATTATATACAATTATAACACCTTGGATACCTTGTCCTTCGCTTGTTAACCGCAGAACCCCGGTTCGATTCCCAGACCACGCACGGCACGATATGCTTTTATTTTTTTCGTTCTAGTTCTACCCTTCCAGTCACAATAATGTTGAAACTTGGCTTTATCAGGTTTTTAATTAATAAAAACAATAATAAGTTTATTTATTTAGTCATTATTTAAGATCCTTGGACAATTAGTACATTTTGGTCAAAATATGACCCAAAGTCGGTGCGATTAGTATTTGAATGGGCAAAAGGAGTTGATCCAAATTTTGACTAAAAAAATCACCAAATTGCATTAATGGATTTTCAAAAATATAAAATCTTTCAGCTTATGAGGGGTCACATTCCACTTCAAATATACACCCCCTGGGCATGCAAGCGCAATTGGTCCTTCAGCATCAGCGAATCATCCCCTCCAATGTTCTCAACAAATGTACGCTACTGCTAGAATAGAATGACTTGTGGCATAAAACGTTATGCCCCAACTTAGGCCAAACAAAAAAAATGTTGTGTTGCCCTCAAGTGCCAAAAATGTTAAATTTTCTTCTTTTTTTTCCATTTTTTCTTCTTTTTTTTTGCTGAAAAATATATGGTTTATGTCAAGACAAAATTGGTATATGCCCATATGTCAATTTAACTAATGTTTCTAGTGTGACAATAGTCTAAAAAACATTTATTTAGGCTTATTTATTCATTTCAAGCAAGAAATAGTAACATCTAGACCCTTTTTATCAAATTTAATTTAAATCTTAAAAAAAAAAAAAAAAAAAAATGCGACCCTAGTTTTTACGATTTTAGGGTCGGTCTTACTTTTGGGTCCGGTCAGGTATAACATTTAGCGTAAATTACCCGCCAGTAACTAGCCTAGTAGCTTACCCCGCATTGGCGCTCTCAACATTTTGGGTTACGCCTCAGTTACTAGCGAGGTAGCGCTATTCTTCAGCTACCCGTCATTGGTGCACTCGGCCGATGACCTTAGTCATGGGGTGTACACAGATTGACCTCAAATGAATCCTACATGACCATTGACTCCATTTTTGCCAATACTTTATACTGCACTAATTGTTGCATGCTGTTTAGGGCTCACATATTATGTAAAGTCAGACTTCAATCTCAGCCAAACTAGGTGACAATATTATTTGGGTAAGAGGACTTGAGATGCTCATAAGTTCAACACACTGATTGATTTAAAATGCACTTATTGCTACATGTCATATGAAGTCAACCTTCTATCTTTGTTTGTTTGTTTGTTTGTTTGTTTGTTTGTTTACACGGTCGGTCCGTACAGACACACGCTTGGGTCCTGAAGGGACCAGACTCAAGCAAATTGCTCGGGCTAGGCTTAAAAAGCCTAAATAAGCATGCTGGTTGAATTATTATTAAAAACAGCCACTCCCAACAAATAAAATTAACAATTTTGCTGTCAGCCTTCAGACATGAGAAAAGAATAGTCTTGATCCAATCTCATTTATGCTACTGGCTTGATCTCAATCAAAGTTGGTGATATTAATCGTTGGGTTAGGGGACTTGAGATGATACATGGGGTGTACACGGATTGACATGTTATGACCCCTACATGACCTTAGACCCCATTCGATCAACATTTAAGGGCCTCTCTCTCCCATAGGAAAAGTCAGACTTCAATCTCAACTAAACTTGGTGACAATCTTTGGGAAAGATATTTGAGATGACTCTTGGGGTGTACACAAATTGACCTTTAATGGCCACTATATGATTTTATTTTATTTCTTTGTCAACAATAGATGAAAACTCCAAGGGATCAGATACGACATGGATAACCGAACTCCTTGAGCATCTTGATCTAGTATATGTAGTAAGTCAACTTACATTATTGCAATTGCTAATATTGGGTACAATAAGTACCGTTTTTAATGGCTGCATTTGTACGGCTGTAACACGAAGCACGACACCCGGATGTGTTGCCGTACCCGTCGTGCCCGTGTTTCCACCGCACCGTCCGAAAAAATGCCAATAAAAGACATAACGCCCGGGCAAAAACGTGGAAGTTCTGAGGCGTGTCTGTTTCACTAGTTTACACAGAAGCCGCCGCAGAAAGGTGATAGTGTAGAAAATGTGCAAACGTTAAATTACACGCAAAATAACGGAATTCATTTGTAGTGAATTGTATTTGTATTTTTAAATAACTAAATTGAGTGAAACAAAAGGAAACTAGAGATAAATTGTGATCATAGATCACGAATATATATTAGTCTCAACATGGTTTTGTCCTCTGGGGCGTGCCATAGTTTGGCACGTTTTCATGATGAGAAAAGATTATATGTGCATCCCTTTTTTCTCAAATAATTTGTTAATCCTTTAGATGATTTGTTGATTCTGTCACTACTTATGTCTTTTGTAGTACTGAGTCCGAAGATGTTTGAATGGAAATCTAACTCCATTTCCGCTTTGTGATATTAATTTTTTTGCATTAATTCGTACTTCTAGTACAATTTTTGTTGATGGAATGCCGTATATGACATTATACGGATATCAACACGACATGCCAGTACTGGACACGGCAATCATTCTAGATTTAGGGACATTACATTTTGACCCCTAGTGACCTTTTCTTGACCTCTGACCCAAAACTTGTATTTGATTTTTTTTGCTTGGCTGATCAATGCGCACAAGAAAAAAGTAGTCCTGTCAAAATCGGAGCATGTCTTAAGATTTTCACCTGTATAGTTCAATGACCTCTAGTGACCCCGTGTGACATGTCACTTTTAGTGGAGAAGGACCCTATATGAACATGGATGAGAGGAATCTTTTGACCAATTCTGAGTATCATCAGTCATAAAAACCGAACTACTGTACATGCGTACGGTCAAAAGGAATATGTTGACCAATTCTGACGATCATAGGTCATTTCACTAAATTGCAAATGCGTTTTAAGTGAAAATCACGTTTTGACCCCTAGTTACCCTTGTGTGACCTTTGACCCATTATGCTTTACAACCTGAGTAGTGGTGCACATAAGGGTACTTATGACCAAATATGGTCAAAATCAGCTCAATGGTTACGGAGCTATAGGTCCCATGACGGAAGAAGAAAGAACTAGACATAAGCTGCGATCGGAGATCGCGAATATTAGTCGAGCGTATAACATGTTGACCCCTAGTGACATTTTGCCCCTTGACCCCAAGTTCACGATCAGAGGAATCTTTTGACCTATTCTGACAATCATCAGTCATTTTCACTCGGACAAGTAGCATTTTGAGTGAATTGAGTGAAAATTTACATTTTGACCCCTAGTGACCTTTTCTTGACCTTTGACCCAAAACTTGTGATTGACTTTTTTTACTTGGCTGATCAATGCGCACAAGAACAAAGTAGTCCCGTCAAAATCGGAGCATGTCTTAAGAATTTCACCTGTATAGTTCAATGACCTCTAGTGACCCCGTGTGACATGTCACTTTTAGTGCAGGAGCAACCTATATGTACATGGTCAACAGTCCGGGCCGATTTCCCGTTCAGGAAGCATTCCTGAACTGGAAGTATTACCCATACTGCAATGCGATATGTTTGGGTAGTCCTCTACAGGAACCCGCTTGTCATAAGGCTAAGAGAACTGTAGCATACAAATTAAACCTAGACCTATTTCAATATAGGTGAAACATTTTGTATAATATAATGATAGATTTTATTGTCGTTCTCAGTGTTCAGTGGCTCATTTTAATCTCGTCATTTTGATTTGAGGGTCTATGAAGTTGACTACAAGCTAAAATGGATATCGATTCGTTATTTTAATTTGCGACATGCTCAAACTTGGTAATATGGAAGATCATACAATAATGCAAATTTCATTCGAAGGAAAAAAAAGTGTTACGTGTACTTTTTTTTTTAAAAGAGTTTGAATATTTAATGAGGTAATTAGCCAAATGTCTTAATTACAATAAATTAGGAAAATCACCACAATAATATTGATTAATTTTGACTAAACAGTTTATCTTATAGTTTGACTCATTTACTGATCGTCATTGATTCAAAGATCCATCATATTTGGTTAAAATAAATAAATTGGTCTTTTTGGTATAACCACTACAAATACTTTGCAATATATACATTCGCAAGGGATTATGGGTAATACTTCCAGTTCAGGAATGCTTCCTGAACGGGAAATCGGCCCGGACTGGTCAAGGGGAATCTTTTGACCAATTCTGACAATCATCAGTCATTTTCCCTCGGACAAGTAGCATTTTGAGTGAATTGAGTGAAAATTTACATTTTGACCCCTAGTGACCTTTTCTTGACCTTTGACCCAAAACTTGTGATTGACTTTTTTTACTTGGCTGATCAATGCGCACAAGAACAAAGTAGTCCCGTCAAAATCGGAGCATGTCTTAAGATTTTCACCTGTATAGTTCAATGACCTCTAGTGACCCCGTGTGACATGTCACTTTTAGTGCAGGAGCAACCTATATGTACATGGTCAAGGGGAATCTTTTGACCAATTCTGACAATCATCAGTCATTTTTCCTTGGACAAGTAGCATTTTGAGTGAATGGAGTGAACATTTACATTTTGACCCCTAGTGACCTTTTCTTGACCTTTGACCCAAAACTTGTGATTAACTTTTTTACTTGGATGATCAATGCGCACAAGAAAAAAGTAGTCCCGTCAAAATCGGAGCATGTCTTAAGATTTTCACCTGTATAGTTCAATGACCTCTAGTGACCCCGTGTGACATGTCACTTTTAGTGCAGGAGCAACCTATATGAACATAGTCAAGGGAAATCTTTTGACCAATTTTGACAATCATCAGTCATTTTCCCTCGGACAAGTAGCATTTTGAGTGAATTGAGTGAAAATTTACATTTTGACCCCTAGTGACCCCAAATATTTTTTGATTTTAAAAACCGAACTATTGTACATGCGTACGGTCAAAGGAAATATGTTGACCAATTCTGACGATCATAGGTCATTTCACTAAATTGCAAATGCGTTTTTAAGTGAAAATCACGTTTTGACCCCTAGTGACCCCTGTTTGACCTTTGACCCCTTATGCTTTACAACCTTAGTAGTGGTGCACATAAGGGTTCTTATGACTGAATATGGGTAAAATCGGCTCAATGGTGACGGAGCTACAGGTCGGAGAGTGACAGAAGAAAGAAAGAAGAAAGAAGTAGATTTGAGTGTCGTCTCAGACGACGAATATTAGTCGCGCATTGAAGTTATTTGTTATGTTGATCTCTGTGTGACATTTTTGACCTGTTATGCTTGACAATCTGGGTAGTGATGGCCATGACTATGAGGGTATTTATGACTAAATATGGTCAAAATCGGCCAAATGGTTACCGAGCTATTGGTTTCATGACATAAGAAAGACCTTTTACCACTGTATCACAACGTAGGTTTACCTTATTTGGCAATACCAGCGAAAACACGAGTATCGGCATTAAAATGCAAGACCGTTTTAAGTGAAAATCACATTTTGACCCCAAGTGACCTTTTCTTGACCTTTGACCCCAAACTTATGATTGACTTTTTTTCTAGGCTTATCGATGCGCACAAAATAAAAGTAATCTGGTCAAAATCAGAGCAAGTCTTCAGTTTTACACCTGTACAGTTCAATGACCCCTAGTGACCCCATGTGACATGTCACTTTTAGCGGAGAAGCAACCTATATGAACATGGATGGGAGGAATCTTTTGACTAATTCTGACAATCATAGATCATTTCCTCTCGGACAAGTAGCATTTTGAGTGACCCCTAGTGACCTTTTTTTTGACCTTTGACCTTAACGTTATGATTGACTTTTGTTCTTGTCTTATCAATGCCCACAAAATAAAATAAACCCGGTCAAAATCGGAGCATGTCTTACATTTTTCTTTTGTAAAGTTCAATGACCCCTAGTGACCCCATGTGACATGTCACTTTTAGTGGAGAAGCAACCTATATGAACATGGATGGGCGGAATCTTTTGACTAATTCTGACAATCATAGATCATTTCCTCTCGGACAAGTAGCATTTTGAGTGAATGGGGTGAACATGTACATTTTGACCCCTAGTGACCTTTTTTGACCTTTGACCTTATCGTTATGATTGATTTTTGTTCTTGTCTCATCAATGTTCACAAAATTAAACAAATCCGGTCAAAATCGGAGCATGTCTTACATTTTACCCCTGTAAATTCAATGACCCCTTGTGACCCTTGTGTGACATGTGACACCTCGTGCTTTAAGACCTGAGTAGTGGTGCACATAAGAGTACTTCTGACCAAACATGGTCAACATCGGCTCAATGGTGACGGAGCTATAGGTCCCATGACAGAAGAAGAAGAAGAAGAAACAGGACGAATACAGTATATTAGTCGTTGACACGACTAATATAAAGAAGAAAGAACTAGACATAAGCTGCGATCGGAGATCGCGGATATTAGTCTAGCGTATTACATTTTGCCCCTTGACCCCAAGTTCACGATCAGAGGAATCTTTTGACCTATTCTGACAATCATCAGTCATTTTCACTCGGACAAGTAGCATTTTGAGTAAATTGAGTGAAAATTTACATTTTGACCTCTAGTGACCCCAAAAAAAATTCGATTCAAAAAACCAAACTAAATTTTATGAAGACGGTCATGATAAATATGATGACCGATTTTGACGTTCCTGGGTCGTTTTAATAAAATGCAATGGCGTTTTTAGTGAAAATCACGTTTTGACCCCTAGTGACCTTTTCTTGACCTTTGACCCCAAAATTATGATTGACTTTTTTTCTTGGCTTATCAATGCGCACAAGAAAAAAGTAGTCCCGTCAAAATCGGAGCATGTTTTAAGATTTTCACCTGTATAGTTCAATGACCTCTAGTGACCCCGTGTCACATGTCACTTTTAGTACAGGAGCAACCTATATGAACATAGGGTTTCACACCACTAAATAACGTCTGGCCCTACCCCCTTTGAGGCAAAAGTCCTAAACCGGCCCGTTTCTGTGCCGAAACGGGAGACCTATTGTAAATTACAGTTTAAAATTAGGGTATTTACTACATGTTAGGAATTTTGACAGACACATCAGCGTTCTTCAGGTCCAAAAAAATTGATGCAATGATGATTTTTTAATATTTTAACAGAGACATTTGTGTTCAGGTCATTTCCGGTATCTGACGCAATAATCTTAATTAACAATTGCGTGTGACCAGGAAAACTCAACTCGTACTTTTTGAAAAAGCTCTAGCTCAAAATTATGCCGGTTACCCCCCATATATGAGTTGTTGAGTTAGTAGTCATGGCTTTCATCTTCAAGTTGAAACCAAATTTCAAGTTACCAGTTTCTTATAACGTCGAGAAATATCCATTTTAAAATTGTGCATTTCACGTGTAACCCTATGGGAGATGTATTTGGTGGTGTGCAACCTATACAGAGGGTCAAGGCGCTTTGACCTTCACCCTGCATTGCTGTCTAAACTGACTTGGCCGCAATGATACTTAGACTTCTAGTTAAAATTGGTTCTAACACATTATTACGGCCCGTACACTTCGTTCTCTTAGTATACACATCTGTTTCATCATGTAAGATCCGTCCGTTTGGTTAAATAAGCTACAATCTGACTAATTAAAGTTATTATCTAGTTTTTTAATCTTTTTTTTTTTTTTTTTTTTTTAAAGAAGAAAACCGTATATTCCCTGCCCAAAAAAGTTAATTTGAAAAAATATTATGTTTGATTAATGATTTTTATATCGAGATATCGACGGTTATGTAAATTTTTCTCTATAGAGCTGTGTATAAATGCTAATTTTCTCCACCCCACTGTCTTTTAATGCAAGACCCTGCGACATTAAGACTTCTCGGACACGTGCCATAGACGTAAATGATTACTTTAAACGATTTAAAGTTTATCATGTTTATTTATCGAAATGGCCGAAATATGAGGGTCTAAATTTCGCTAATAGGAACAAAATTTGGAGAAAAAGTGTTTTTCTTAAATATCAAAAATATAATTTTAAACGAATTACGCTCTAGTGAGAAGAAAAAAAAGATTTGAATACAAGTTTTGCATACTTCCGTACCTTCCCTCTCAGAACGGCGCGGGGTCTAACATGATCTAAATTGTATTCAAAAAGACATATTTGAAGCAAGAGTTGAACGTAAGCGGTGGGGGGGGGGCATAGGGCATATGGGGGGATAGGGCATGGGGGGGGGTAAATTGATTAAGCTATGTCTACTGAATAGGTCAACCTCACAGAATGTCCTTGTAATTTCAATACTTCCATGCAAAATGTTTTACAACAAGTGATTAGCATAGTGCCGTATGCCTTTTTGACGAGGATCATGGTAACCAAATCTACTTTTCTACTGACATAGCCAATATGGCGCACAATGTCTTTCACTGTTTTTTACCACTTTGAAGTCGTATATTTGATCAAAAATCATAACTACGCATTATGTTAAGTGCAAAAGATTAAGAAAATGAGGCAATAATAAAAAGTGTCCCCTATAGGTTTCACACCACTAAATAACGTCTGGCCCTACCCCCTTTGAGGCAAAAGTCCTAAACCGGCCCGTTTCTGTGCCGAAACGGGAGACCTATTGTAAATTACAGTTTAAAATTAGGGTATTTACTACATGTTATGGCGAAATTAATATAGTGTGAATTTTGACAGACACATCAGCGTTCTTCAGGTCCAAAAAAATTGATGCAATGATGAATTTTTAATATTTTAACAGAGACATTTGTGTTCAGGTCATTTCCGGTATCTGACGCAATAATCTTAATCAACAATTGCGTGTGACCAGGAAAACTCAACTCGTACTTTTTGAAAAGGCTCTAGCTCAAAATTATGCCGGTTACCCCCCATATATGAGTTGTTGAGTTAGTAGTCATGGCTTTCATCTTCAAGTTGAAACCAAATTTCAAGTTACCAGTTTCTTATAACGTCGAGAAATATCCATTTTAAAATTGTGCATTTCACGTGTAACCCTATGGGAGATGTATTTGGTGGTGTGCAACCATAGTCAAGAGGAATCGTTTGACCAATTCTGACAATCATCAGTCATTTTCCCACGGACAAGTAGCATTTTGAGTGAATGGAGTGAACATTTACATTTTAAACCCTAGTGACCTTTTCTTGACCTTTGACCCAAAACTTATGATTAACTTTTTTTCTTAGCTGATCAATGCGCACAAGAACAAAGTAGTCCCGTCAAAATCGGAGCATGTCTTAAGATTTTCACCTGTATAGTTCAATGACCTCTAGTGACCCCGTGTGACATGTCACTTTTAATGCAGGAGCAACCTATATGTACATGGTCAAGGGGAATCTTTTGACCAATTTTGACAATCATCAGTCATTTTCCCTCGGACAAGTAGCATTTTGAGTGAATTGAGTGAAAATTTACATTTTGACCTCTAGTGACCTTTTCTTGACCTTTGATCTAAAACTTATGATTAACTTTTTTTCTTGGCTTATCAATGCGCACAAGAAAAAAGTAGTCCCGTTAAAATCGGAGCATGTCTTAAGATTTTCACCTGTATAGTTCAATGACCTCTAGTGACCCCGTGTGACATGTCACTTTTAATGCAGGAGCAACCTATATGTACATGGTCAAGGGGAATCTTTTGACCAATTTTGACAATCATCAGTCATTTTCCCTCGGACAAGTAGCATTTTGAGTGAATTGAGTGAAAATTTACATTTTGACCTCTAGTGACCCCAAAAAGATTTCGATTCAAAAAACCGAACTATATTTTATGAAGACGGTCATGATAAATATGATGACCGATCTTGACGTTCCTAGGTCGTTTCAATAAAATGCAATGGCGTTTTTAGGGAAAATCACGTTTTTGACCCCTGTGACCCCTGTGTGACGTTTGACCTTTTGTGCTTTGAAACCTGAGTAGTGGTGCACACAAGTGTACTTGTGACCAAGTTTGATCAAAATCGGCCCAACGGTTACGGCGCAGGAGGTCAGAGGTCAGAAGGCCAAGAATTAGAAGAAGAAACTAGACATAAGCTGCGATCGGAGATCGCGGATATTAGTCGAGCGTATAACATGTTGACCCCTAGTGACATTTTGCCCCTTGACCCCAAGTTCACGATCAGAGGAATCTTTTGACCTATTCTGACAATCATCAGTCATTTTCACTGGGACAAGTAGCATTTTGAGTGAATTGAGTGAAAATTTACATTTTGACCCCTAGGGACCTTTTTTTGACCTTTGACCCAAAACTTGTGATTGACTTTTTTACTTGGCTTATCAATGCGCACAAGAAAAAAGTAATCCCGTCAAAATCGGAGCATGTCTTAAGATTTTCACCTGTATAGTTCAATGACCTCTAGTGACCCCTTGTGACATGTCACTTTTAGTGCAGGAGCAACCTATATGTACATGGTCAAGGGGAATCGTTTGACTAATTCTGACAATCATCAATCATTTTCCCTCGGACAAGTAGCATTTTGAGTGAATGGAGTGAACATTTACATTTTGACCCCTAGTGACCTTTTCTTGACCTTTGACCCAAAACTTGCGATTGATTTTTTTACTTGGCTGATCAATGCGCACAAGAAAAAAGTAGTGTGGTCAAAATCGGAGCATGTCTTAAGATTTTCACTTGTATAGTTCAATGACCTCTAGTGACCCCGTGTGACATGTCACTTTTAGTGCAGGAGCAACCTATATGAACATGGTCAAGGGGAATTTTTTGACCAATTCTGACAATCATCAGTCATTTTCCCTCGGACAAGTAGCATTTTGAGTGAATGGAGTGAACATTTACATTTTGACCCCTAGTGACCTTTTTTTGACCTTTGACCCAAAACTTATGATTGACTTTTTTTCTTAGCTTATCAATGCGCACAAGAACAAAGTAGTCCCGTCAAAATCGGAGCATGTCTTAAGATTTTCACCTGTATAGTTCAATGACCTCTAGTCACCCCGTGTGACATGTCACTTTTAGTGCAGGAGCATCCTATATGAACATGGTCAAGGGGAATCTTTTGACCAATTCTGACAATCATCAGTTATTTTCCCTCGGACAAGTAGGGTTTTGAGTGAATGGAGTAAAATTTACATTTTGACCCCTAGTGACCCCAAACATTTTTTGATTTTAAAAACCTAACTATTGTACATGCGTACGGTCAAAAGGAATATGTTGACCAATTCTGACGATCCTAGGTCATTTCACTAAATTGCAAATGCGTTTTTAGTGAAAATCACGTTTTGACCCCTAGTGACCCCTGTGTGATCTTTGACCCCTTATGCTTTGAAACCTGAGTAGTGGTGCACACAAGTGTACTTGTGACAAAGTTTGATCAAAATCAGCCCAACGGTTACGGCGCAGGAGGTCAGAGGTCAGAAGGCCAAGAAGAACTAGATATGACTCCGGTCTAAGACCAGGGGACCTTGATTTTTGTCTTGTTCCTGACCGTTTGACCCCAAGGTCATGATTTAATTGAAAACCGAACTATTATATATGCATACGGTCAAAAGGCATATGTTGATTGATTCTGACGATCCTAGGTCATTTAAATAAAATGCAAGGGCGTTTTATGTGAAATTCACGTTTTAACCCCTAGTGACCCCTGTGTGACCTCTGACCACAAACTGTGAAGACCCTATATGAAGGTAAGGTAGGCGGTTGTACTGACCGAGCCTATGCAACAAACCCGGTCCAAAACGAAGCATGTCTTAACTTTTACCCCTGTAAAGTTCAATGACCCCTTCTTGACCTTTGACCTGGTCAATATTATTAACTTATTTTCTTGGCTCATCAATCCAAACAAGATGCAACAAACCCGGTCCAAATCGGAGCATGTCTTAACTTTTACCCCTGTACAGTTCACTGACCCCTAGTGACCCCTTCTTGACCTTTGACCTGGCCAATATGATTGACTTATTTTCTTGGCTCATCAATTCAAACAAGATGCAACAAACCCAGTCTAAATCGGAGCATGTCTTAACTTTTACCCCTGTAAAGTTCAATGACCCCTAGTGACCCTTCTTGACCTTTGACCTTGCCAATATGATTAACTTATTTTCTTGGCTCATCAATTCAAACAAGATGCAACAAACCCAGTCCAAATCGGAGCATGTCTTAACTTTTACCCCTGTAAAGTTCAATGACCCCTAGTGACCCTTCTTGACCTTTGACCTGGTCAATATGATTGACTTATTTTCTTGGCTTATCAATCCAAACAAGATGCAACAAACCCGGTCCAAATCGGAGCATGTCTTAACTTTTACCCCTGTAAAGTTTAATGACCTCTATTGACCCCTTTTTGACCTTTGACCTGGTCAATATGATTGACTTATTTTCTTGGTTTATCAATTCAAACAAGATGCAACAAACCCGGTTCAAATCGGAGCATGTCTTAGCTTTTACCTCTGTAAAGTTCAATGACCCCTAGTGACCCCATATGACATGTCACTTTTATCGCTGAAAACCCTATATGGGTATGGACCCAAGGAATCTTTTGACCAATTATGAAGGTCATGAGTCATTTCCTCTGAGACAAGATGCACTTTAAGTGATCGAATTAAAAATTTACATTTTGACCCCTAGTGACCCCAAATGATTTTTAATTTTAAAAACCTAACTACTGTATATGCGTACGGTCATAAGGAATATGTGGACCAAGTTTAATGATCCTCGGTCATTTCACTAAATTGGAAATGCGTTTTAAGTTAAAATCACGTTTTGACCCCTAGTGACCCCTGTGTGACGTTTGACCCCAAACTGTGAAGACCCTATATGTAGGTTAGGTAGGGGGTCCTACTGACCAAATCTGGTGATTGTAGCATGTAAACTGTAGGAGAAGAAGCATTTTGTAGAAATATTGCCAGAAGAAGCAGAAGAAGCACTAGATATGACTCCGGTCTAAGACCAGGGGACCTTGATTTTTGTCTTGTTCCTGACCGTTTGACCCCAAGGTCATGATTTAATTGAAACCCTAACTATTATGTATGCATACGGTCAAAAGGCATTTGTTGATTGATTCTGACGATCCTAGGTCATTTCAATAAAATGCAAGCGCGTTTTATGTGAAAATCGCGTTTTGACCCCTAGTGACCCCTGTGTGACCTTTGACCCATTATGCTTTACAACCTGAGTAGTGGTGCATACAAGGGTTCTTATGACCAAATATGGTCAAAATCGGGTCAATGGTTACGGAGCTATAGGTCCCATGACAGGAGAAGAAGAAGAAGAAGAAACAGGACGAATACAGTATATTAGTCGTTTCTCGACTAATATAAGAAAGAAGAAGAATAAGAAACAGGACGAATACAGTATATTAGTCGTTTCTCGACTAATATAACTAGAACTATACATAAGCTGCGATCGGAGATCGCGGATATTAGTCTGGCGTATTACATTTTGCCCCTTGACCCAAAGTTCACGATCAGAGGAATCTTTTGACCTATTCTGACAATCATCAGTCATTTTCACTCGGACATGTAGCATTTTGAGTAAATTGAGTGAAAATTTACATTTTGACCTCTAGTGACCCCAAAAAAAATTCGATTCAAAAAACCAAACTTTATTTCATGAAGACGGTCATGATAAATATGATGACCGATTTTGACGTTCCTGGGTCGTTTTAATAAAATGCAATGGCGTTTTTAGTGAAAATCACGTTTTGACCCCTAGTGACCTTTTCTTGACCTTTGACCCCAAACTTATAATTGACTTTTTTTCTTGGCTTATCAATGCGCGCAAAAAAAGTAGTTCCGTCAAAATCGGAGCATGTCTTAAGATTTTCACTTGTATAGTTCAATGACCTCTAGTGACCCCGTGTGACATGTCACTTTTAGTGGAGAAGGACCCTATATGAACATGGATGAGAGGAATCTTTTGACTAATTCTGACAATCATAGGTCATTTCCTCTCGGACAAGTAGCATTTTGAGTGAATGGAGAAAAATTTACATTTTCACCCCTAGTGACCCCAAATATTTTTTGATTTTAAAAACCGAACTATTGTACATGCGTACGGTCAAAAGGAATATGTTGACCAATTCTGACGATCCTAGGTCATTTCACTAAATTGCAAATGTGTTTTTAGTGAAAATCACGTTTTGACCCCTAATGACCTTTTTTTGACCTTTGACCCAAAACTTGTAATTGACTTTTTTGCTTGGCTGATCAATGCGCACAAGAAAATGTAGTCTTGTCAAAATCGGAGCATGTCTTAAGATTTTCACCTGTATAGTTCAATGACCTCTAGTGACCTCGTGTGACATGTCACATTTAGTGGAGAAGGACCCTATATGGAAATGGAGAAGAGGAATCTTTTGACTAATTCTGACAATCATAGGTCATTATCTCTTGGACAAGTAGTATTTTGAGTTCGAGGAGTAAAAATGTACATTTTGACCCCTAGTGACCTTTTATTGACCTTTGATCTTAACGGTATGATTGACTTTTGTTCTTGTCTTAATAATGCCCACAAAATAAAAGAAACCCGGTCAAAATCGGAGCATGCGTTATATTTTCCCTTTGTAAAGTTCAATGACCTCTAGTGACCCCGTTTTACATGTCACTTTTAGTGTGGAAAGACCCTATATGAACATTGATCCAAGAAATCTTTTGACCAATTCTGAGTATCATCAGTCATTTTCCCTCGGACAAGTAGGGTTTTGAGTGAATGGAGCAAAATTTACATTTTGACCCCTAGTGACCCCAAATATTTTTTTGATTTAAAAAACCGAACTATTGTACATGCGTACGGTCATAAGGAATATGTTGACCAATTCTGACGATCCTAGGTCATTTCACTAAATTGCAAATGCGTTTTTAGTGAAAATCACGTTTTGACCCCTAATGACCCCTGTTTGACATTTGACCCCAAGGTCATGATTGACTTTTTTTCTTTTCTTGTCAATGCGCACAAAGTGGTAAAGTTTGAACAAAATCGGAGCATGTTGAATCACGTTTTGACCCCTAGTGACCCCTTTGTGACCTTTGACCCATTATGTTTTACAACCTGAGTAGTGGTGCATACAAGGGTTCTTATGACCAAATATGGTCAAAATCGGGTCAATGGTTACGGAGCTATAGGTCCCATGACAGGAGAAGAAGAAAGAAACAGGACGAATACAGTATATTAGTCGTTTCTCGACTAATATAATTGAGTGTCGTTTCAGACGACGAATATTAGTCGCGCATTGAAGTTATTTGTTATGTTGACCTCTGTGTGATATTTTTGACCTGTTATGCTTGACACTCTGGGTAGTGGTGGCCATGACTATGAGGGTATTTATGACTAAATATGGTCAAAATCGGCCAAATGGATACGGAGCTATGGTTTCATGACAGAAGAAAGACCTTTTACCACTGTATCACAACGTAGGTTTACATTATCTGGCAATACCAGCGTAGACACGAGTATCGGCATTAAAATGCAAGACCGTTTTAAGTGAAAATCACATTTTGACCCCAAGTGACCTTTTCTTGACCTTTGACCCCAAACTTATTATTGACTTTTTTTCTAGGCTTATCGATGCGCACAAAACAAAAGTAATCTGGTTAAAATCAGAGAAAGTCTTCAGTTTTACACCTGTACAGTTCATTGACCCCTAGTGACCCCATGTGACATGTCACTTTTAGTGGAGAAGCAACCTATATGAACATGGATGGGAGGAATCTTTTGACCAATTCTGACAATCATAGATCATTTCCTCTCGGACAAGTAGCATTTTGAGAGAATGGGGTGAACATGTACATTTTGACCCTTAGTGACCTTTTCTTGACCTTTGACCTTAACGTTATGATTGACTTTTGTTCTTGTCTCATCAATGCCCACAAAATGAAACAAACCCGGTCAAAATCGGAGCATGTCTTACATTTCCCCCTGTAAAGTTCAATGACCCCTAGTGACCCCATGTGACATGTCACTTTTAGTAGAGAAGCAACCTATATGAACATGGATGGGAGGAATCTTTTGACCAATTCTGACAATCATAGATCATTTCCTCTCTGACAAGTAGCATTTTGAGTGAATGGGGTGAACATGTACATTTTGACCCCTAGTGACCTTTTTTTGACCTTTGACTTTAATATTATGATTGACTTTTGTTCTTGTCTCATTAATGCCCACAAAATAAAACAAACCCGGTCAAAATCGGAGCATGTCTTACATTTTCCCTTTGTAAAGTTCAATGACCCCTAGTGACCCCATGTGACATGTCACTTTTAGTGGAGAAGCAACCTATATGAACATGGATACGAGGAATCTTTTGACCAATTCTGACAATCATTAGTTATTTTCTCTCGGACAAGTAGCATTTTGAGTGAATGGAGTGAAAGTTTTACATTTTGACCCCTAGTGACCCCAAATATTTTTTGATTTTAAAAACCTAACTATTGTACATGCATACTGTCAAAAGGAATATGTTGACCAATTCTGACGATCATAGGTTATTTCACTAAATTGCAAATGCGTTTTAAGTTAAAATCACGTTTTGACCCCTAGTGACCCCTGTGTGACCTTTGACCCCTTATGCTTTTCAACCTTAGTAGTGGTGCACATAAGGGTTCTTATGACCAAATATGGTCAAAATCGGGTCAATGGTTACGGAGCTATATTTCCCATGACAGAAGAAAGAAGAAGACGAAGAAGAAGAAGAAGAAACAGGACGAATACAGTATATTAGTCGTTGACACGACTAATATAAGAAGAAGAAACAGGACGAATACAGTATATTAGTCGTTGACACGACTAATATAAGAACTAGAGATAATTGTGATCTTAGATCACGGATATTAGTCGAGGGCTTTGACATTTGACCTTGGTATATGTTGTCTAAGGGCAATAACCTTATAATATCTTAAATTGTACTATATTTGATAATTGTTTTTATAAATTTCAGCCCTGAAGTAGTTTAAAAAATACATTTTGAACCCTAATGACCTTTTCTTGACCTTTGACTCCAAATTTATGATTTACTTTTTTTCTTGGCTTATCAATGCGTGCAAGAAAAAAGTAGTCCGGTCAAAATCAGAGCATGTCTTCAGTTTAACACCTGTAGTGTTCAATGACCCCTAGTGACCCCGTGTGACATGTCACTTTTAGTGGAGGAGCACCCTATATGAACATTGATACGAGAAATCTTTTGACAAAGTCTGACAATCATCAGTCATTTCCTCTCGGACAAGTAGTATTTTGAGTGAATGGAGTGAAAAATTAAATGTTGACCCCTAGTGACATTTTCTTGACCTTTGACCCCAAACTTATGATTGACTTTTTTTCTTGGCTTATCAATGCGCACAAGAAAAAAGTAGTCCGGTCAAAATCAGAGCATGTCTTCAGTTTTACACTTGTATAGTTCAATGACCCCTAGTGACCCCGTTTGACATGTCACTTTTAGTGTAGAAGCACCCTATATGAACATTGATCCAAGGAATCTTTTGACCAATTCTGAGTATCATCAGTCATTTTCCCTCGGACAAGTAGGGTTTTGAGTGAATGGAGTAACAATTTACATTTTGACCCCTAGTAGCCCCAAATATTTTTTGATTTTAAAAACCTAACTATTATACATGCGTACGGTCAAAAGGAATATGTTGGCCAATTCTCACGATCCTAGGTCATTTCAATAAATTGCAAATGCGTTTTAAGTGAAAATCACGTTTTGACCCCTAGTGACCCCTGTGTGACCTTTAACCCCTTATGCTTTACAACCTGAGTAGTGGTGCACATAAGGGTACGTATGACCAAATATGGTCAAAATCGGCTCAATGGTTACGGAGCTATAGGTCCCATGACGGAAGAAAGAAGAACTAGAGATAATTGTGATCTTAGATCACGGATATTAGTCGAGGGCTTTGCCCTTTGACCTTGGTATATGTTGTCAAAGGTCAATAACCTTATAGTATCTTAAATTGTACTATATTTGATAATTGTTTTATGAATTTCAGCCCTGAAGTAGTTAAAAAAATACATTTTGAACCCTAATGACCTTTTCTTGACCTTTGACCCCAAACTTATGATTGACTTTTTTTCTTGGCTTATCAATGCGCACAAGAAAAAAGTAGTCCGGGCAAAATCAGAGCATGTCTTCAGTTTTACACTTGTATAGTTCAATGACCTCTAGTGACCCCGTGTGACATGTCACTTTTAGTGCAGGTGCAACATATATGAACATGGTCAAGGGGAATCTTTTGACTAATTCTGACAATCATTAGTCATTTCCTCTCGGACAAGTAGTATTTTGAGTGAATGGAGTGAAAAATTACATTTTGATCCCTAGTGACATTTTCTTGACCTTTGACCCCAAACTTATGATTGACTTTTTTTTCTTGGCTTATCAATGCGCACAAGAAAAAAGTAGTCCGGTCAAAATCAGAGCATGTCTTCAGTTTTACACCTGTATAGTTCAATGACCCCTAGTGACCCCTATTGAAATGTCACTTTTAGTGGAGAAACACCCTATATGAACATAGACCCAAGGAATCTTTTGATCAATTCTGAGTATCATCAGTCATTTGCTCTTGGACTAGTAGCATTTTGAGTGAATGAGTTAAAATTTACATTTTGAGCTCTAGTGACCCATGACGGAAGAAAGAAAGAAGAACTAGGGATAATTGTGATCTTAGATCACGGATATTAGTCGAGGGCTTTGACCTTGGTATATGTTGTCAAAGGGCAATAACCTTATAATATTTTAAATTGCACTATAATTGATAATTGTTTTTACAAATTTCAGCCCTGAAGTAGTTAAAAAAATACATTTTTAACCCTAACGATCTTTTCTTGACCTTTGACCCCGAACTTATAATTTACTTTTATTCTTGGCTTATCAATGCGCACAAAAAAAAGTAGTCCACTCAAAATCAGAGCATGTCTTCAGTTTTACACCTGTATTGTTCAATGACCCCTAGTGACCCCGTGTGACATGTCACTTTTAGTTAAGGAGCACCCTATATGAACATTGATACGAGGAATCTTTTGACCAATTCTGACAATCATCAGTCATTTCCTCTCGGTCAAGTAGTATTTTGAGTGAATGTAGTGAAAAATTACATTTTGACCCCTAGTGACATTTTCTTGAGCTTCGACCCCAAACTTATGATTGACTTTTTTTCTTGGCTTATCAATGCGCACATGAAAAAAGTAGTCCTGTCAAAATCAGAGCATGTCTTCAGTTTTACACCTGTATAGTTCAATGACCCCTAGTGACCCCGTTTGAAATGTCACTTTTAGTGGAGAAGCACCCTATATGAACATGGACCCAAGGAATCTGTTGACCAATTCTGAGTATCATCAGTCATTTGCTTTTGGACAAGTAGCATTTTGAGTGAATGAGTTAAAATTTACATTTTGACTTCTAGTGACCCCAAACATTTTTCGATTTAAAAAACCTAACTATTATATATGCGTACGGTCAAAAGGAATATGTTGGCCAATTCTCACGATCCTAGGTCATTTCACTAAATTGCAAATGCGTTTTAAGTGAAAATCACGTTTTGACCCCTAGTTACCCTTGTGTGACCTTTGACCCCTTATGCTTTACAACCTGAGTAGTGGTGCACATAAGGGTACTTATGACCAAATATGGTCAAAATCGGCACAATGGTTACGGAGCTATAGGTCCCATGACGGAAGAAAGAAAGATTTCTTGTTTTTGTCGTACAAATACAAAAACATACTAGAGATAATTGTGATCTTAGATCACGGATATTAGTCGAGGGCTTTGACCTTTGACCTTGGTATATGTTGTCAAAGGGCAATAACCTTATATCTTAAATTGTACTGTATTTGATAATTGGTTTTTTTAATAAATTTCAGCCCTAAAATAGTTTTAAAAAAATACATTTTGAACCCTAATGACTTTTTCTTGACCTTTGACCCCAAACTTATGATTTACTTTTTTTCTTGGCTTATCAATGTACAAAACAAAAAAGTAGTCCGGTCAAAATCAGAGCATGTCTTCAGTTTTACACCTGTATTGTTCAATGACCCCTAGTGACCCCGTGTGACATGTCACTTTTAGTGGAGGAGCACCCTATATGAACATTGATACGAGGAATCTTTTGACAAATTCTGACATTCATCAGTAATTTCCTCTCGGACAAGTAGCATATTGAGTAAATGGAGTGAAAAATTACATTTTGACCCCTAGTGACATTTTCTTGACCTTTGACCCCAAACTTATGATTGACTTTTTTTCTTGGCTTATCAATGCGCACAAGAAAAAAGTAGTCCGGTCAAAATCAGAGCATGTCTTCAGTTTTACACCTGTATAGTTCAATGACCCCTAGTGACCCCGTTTTAAATGTCATTTTTAGTAGAGAAGCACCCTATATGAACATGGACCCAAGGAATCTTTTGACCAATTCTGAATATCATCAGTTATTTGCTCTCGGACAAGTAGGGTTTTGAGTGAATGAGTTAAAATTTACATTTTAACCTCTAGCGACTCCATACATTTTTAGATTTAAAAAACCAAACTATTATATATGCGTACGGTCAAAAGGAATATGTTGGCCAATTCTCACGATCCTAGGTCATTTCAATAAATTGCAAATGCGTTTTAAGTGAAAATCACGTTTTGACCCCTAGTTACCCTTGTGTGACCTTTGACCCCTTATGCTTTACAACCTGAGTAGTGGTGCACATAAGGGTACTTATGACCAAATATGGATAAAATCGGCTCAATGGTTACGGAGCTATAGGTCCCATGACAGAAGAAAGAAGAAACTAGAGATAATATTGTGATCTTAGATCACGGATATTAGTCGAGGGCTTTGACCTTTGACCTTGGTGTATGTTGTCAAAGGGCAATAACCTTATATTTGATAATTGTTTTTATAAATTTCAGCCCTGAAGTAGTTAAACAAATACATTTTGAACCCTAATGACCTTTTTTGACCTTTGACCCCAAACTCATATTTGACTCTTTTTCTTGCCTTATCAATGCGCACAAGAAAAAAATAGTCCGGTCAAAATCAGAGCATGTCTTCGATTTTACACCTGTATTGTTCAATGACTCCTAGTGACCCCGTGTGACATGTCACTTTTAGTGGAGGAGCACCCTATATGAACATTGATACGAGGAATCTTTGACTAATTCTGACAATCATCAGTCATTTCCTCTCGGACAAGTAGTATTTTGAGTGAATGGAGCGGAAAATTCCATTTTGACCCCTAGTGACATTTTCTTGACCTTTGACCCCAAACTTGTAATTGACTTTTTTTCTTGGCTTATCAATGCGCACAAGAAAAAAGTAGTCCGGTCAAAATCAGAGCATGTCTTCAGTTTTACACCTGTATAGTTCAATGACCCCTAGTGACCCCGTTTGAAATGTCACTTTTAGTGGAGAAGCACCCTATATGAACATGGATCCAAGGAATCTTTTGACTAATTCTGAGTATCATCAGTTATTTGCTCTCGGACAAGTAGCATTTTGAGTGAATTAGTTAAAATTTACATTTTAACCTCTAGTGACCCCAAACATTTTTCGATTTAAAAAAATGAACTATTATACATGCGTACGGTCAAAAGGAATATGTTGACCAATTCTGACGATCATAGGTCATTTCACTAAATTGCAAATGCGTTTTTAGTGAAAATCACGTTTTGACCCCTAGTTACACTTGTGTGACCTTTGACCCCTTATGCAATAAAACCTGAGTAGTGGTGCCCATAAGGGTACTTATGACCAAATATGGTTGAAATCGGCTCAACGGTTACGGAGCTATAGGTCTTATGACAGAAGAAAGAAGAAGAAAGAAAGAAGAAACAGCTAGAATACAGTATATTAGTCGTTTCTCGACTAATAGAAGAAAGAAAGAAAGAAGAAACAGCTAGAATACAGTATATTAGTCGTTTCTCGACTAATATAAAGAAAGAAACAGGACAAATACAGTATATTAGTCGTTTCTCGACTAATATAAGAAAGAAAGAAGAAACAGCTAGAATACAGTATATTAGTCGTTTCTCGACTAATATAACTAGAATTGAGTGTCGTCTCAGACGACGAATATTAGTCGCGCATTGAAGTTATTTGTTATGTTGACCTTTGTGTGACATTTTTGACCTGTTTATGCTTGACACTCTGGGTAGTGGTGGCCATGACTATGAGGGTATTTATGACTAAATATGGTCAAAATCGGCCAAATGGTTACGGAGCTATTGGTTTCATGACAGAAGAAAGACCTTTTACCACTGTATCACAACGTAGGTTTACATTATCTGGCAATACCAGCGAAGACACGAGTATCGGCATTAAAATGCCAGACCGTTTTAAGTGAAAATCACATTTTGACCCCAAGTGACCTTTTCTTGACCTTTGACCCCAAACTTATGGTTGACTTTTTTTCTAGGCTTATCGATGCGCACAAAATAAAAGTAATCTGGTTAAAATCAGAGCAAGTCTTCAGTTTTACACCTGTACAGTTCATTGACCCCTAGTGACCCCATGTGACATGTCACTTTTAGTGGAGAAGCAACCTATATGAACATGGATGGGCGGAATCTTTTGACCAATTCTGACAATCATGGATCATTTCCTCTCGGACAAGTAGCATTTTGAGTGAATGGGGTGAACATGTACATTTTGACCCCTAGTGACCTTTTTTGACCTTAACGTTATGATTGACTTTTGATCTTTTCTCATCAATGCCCACAAAATAAAACAAACCCGGTCAAAATCGGAGCATGTCTTACATTTTCCTACTGTAAAGTTCAATGACCCCTAGTGACTCCATGTGACATGTCACTTTTACTGGAGAAGCAACCTATATGAACATAGATGGGAGGAATCTTTTGACCAATTCTGACAATCATAGATCATTTCCTCTCGGACAAGTAGCATTTTGAGTGAATGGGGTGAACATGTACATTTTGACCCCTAGTGACCTTTTTTTGACCTTTGACCTTAACGTTATGAAAGACTTTTGTTCTTTTCTCATCAATGCCCACAAAATAAAACGAACCCGGTCAAAATCGGAGCATGTCTTACATTTTCCCCCTGTAAAGTTCAATTACCCCTAGTGACCCCATGTGACATGTCACTTTTACTGGAGAAGCAACCTATATGAACATGGTTGGGAGGAATCTTTTGACCAATTCTGACAATCATAGATCATTTCCTCTCGGACTAGTAGCATTTTGAGGGAATGGGGTGAACATGTACATTTTGACCCCTAGTGACCTTTTTTTGACCTTTGACCTTAACATTATGATTGAATTTTGTTCTTGTCTCATCAATGCCCACAAAATAAAACAAACCCGGTCAAAATCGGAGCATGTCTTACATTTTCCCCTTGTAAAGTTCAATGACCCCTTGTGACCCCTGTGTGACATGTGACACCTTGTGCTTTAAAACCTGAGTAGTGGTGCACATAAGAGTACTTCTGACTAAACATGGTCAACATCGGCTCAATGGTGACGGAGCTATAGGTCCCATGACAGAAGAAGAAGAAGAAAAAGAAGAAGAAGAAGAAGAAGAAGAAGAAGAAGAAGAAGAAGAGGAAGAAGAAACAGGACGAATACAGTATATTAGTCGTTGACACGACTAATATAAGAAAGAAACAGGACGAATACAGTATATTAGTCGTTTCTCGACTAATATAAGAAGAAGAAAGAAACAGCTAGAATACAGTATATTAGTCGTTTCTCGACTAATATAAGAAGAAGAAAGAAGAAGAAGAAGAAGAAAGAAACAGGACGAAAACAGTATATTAGTCATTTCTCGACTAATATAAGAAGAAGAAACAGCACGAATACAGTATCTTAGTCGTTTCTCGACTAATATAAGAAACAGCACGAATACAGTATATTAGTCGATTCTCGACTAATATAAGAAGAAGAAGAAGAACTAGAGCTAATTGTGCTTCAAGAAGCACGGATATTGGCTGCTTAAAATTTACTTTTTGACCCCTAGTGACCCATTCGTGACTTTTGACCCGGTCATGATAATTAACTTGTTTTTTTTGTTTTACTTAAACAAGATGAAACAAGTCCAGTCCAAATCAGAGCATTTCTTAAAGTTTACCGCTGTAAAGTTCAATGACCCCTAGTGACCCCATCGCTGAAAACCCTATATGGACATGGACTCAAGAAATCTTTTGACCGATTATGATGGTAATCGGTCATTTTCTCTGCGACTAGAAGCATTTAAAGTGAACAGATTGAAAATTAACATTTGGACCCTTAGTGACCCCTTGTTGACCTTTGACCCGGTAGCGATTATTTCCTTTTTTTTCTTGTCTTATCAAACCACATTCTATGAAATAAGTCCGGCCCAGTTTGGAGCGTGTAGTAAGTTTTACCCCTGTATAGGTCAATGACCCCTAGTGACCCCATATGACATGTTACTTTTAATCGCTGAAGACTCTATATGAGCATGGACTAAAGGAATCTTTTGACCAATTATGACGGTCATCGGTCAATATTCCTCTGAGACAAGAAGCATTTTAAGTTATAGAAGTGAAAATTAAATTTTGCCCCGTAGTGACCCCAAATAAATTTCGATTTTGAAAACCGAACTATCACGCGTGCGTACGGTTATAAGGAATATGTTGACCGATTCTGACGATCCTAGTTCATTTCACTAAATTGCAAGGGCATTTTAAGTGAAAATCACGTTTTGACCCCTTATGACCCCTGTGTGACCTTTTACCCTTAACTGTGAAGACCCTATATGAAGGTCAGGTAGGGGGGTCCTACTGACCAAGTCTGGTGATTGTAGCATGTAAACTGTAGGAGAAGAAGCATTTTAAGATATAGAAGTGCAAATTGACATTTTGACCCCTAGCGACCCCAAATAATTTTTGATTTTAAAAACCTAAATATTATATATGCGTATGGTCATAATGAATATGTGAACCGATTCTGACGATACTCAGTCATTTCACTCAATTTCAACAGCGTTTTAAGTAAAAATCATTTTTTTACCCGTATTGACCCCTGTGTGACCTTTGACCCCAAACTTTGAAGACCCTATATGAAAGTTAGGTGGGGGGTTCTACTGACCAAGTCTGGTGAATGTAGCATGTAAACTGTAGGAGAAGAAGCATTTTAAAGAAAATCACGTTTGGACCCCTAGTGACCCCTGTGTGACCTTTGACCCAAAACTGTGAAGACCCTATATGAAGATAAGGTAGGGGGTCCTACTGACCAAGTCTGGTGAATGTAGCATGTAAATTGTAGGAGAAGAAGCATTTTAAAGAAAATCACGTTTTGACCCCTAGAGACCCCCGTGTGACCTTTGACTCCTAACTGTGAAGACCCTATATGAAGGTCAGGTAGGGGGTCCTACTGACAGAGTTTGGGGATTGTAGCATGTAAACTGTAGGAGAAGAAGCATTCTTAAGGAGCGTTTGGAAGAAAGAAACAAACTAGATATGACTCCGGTCTAAGACCAGGGGACCTTGATTTTTGTCTTGTTCCTGACCGTTTGACCCTAAGGTCATGATTTAATTGAAAAACCGAACTATTATATATGCATACGGTCAAAAGGCATATGTTGATTTAATCTGACGATCCTAGGTCATTTCAATCAAATGCAAGGGCGTTTTATGTGAAAATCACCTTTTAACACCTAGTGATCCCTGTAACAAGGAATATACGGGAATCGAACCCGTGATTGCCTATTGTCAACGACTTGGCCATCGTATGCACGCCACAGAGATCGACGAGTATAATTGTGATATAGTTTTATTATTTAACCTTTCGATCCCCATGTCAACGTTCCATCCACTACACCAACCGTGCTGATTTAACAAATATCTTATTTTATTAATTGGAATATTTCTACATTCCCGGCAAACACTCTGTTCAAAGGCACAAAAGGTGGACTTGTTTTAAGCTTTTTTTGCAACTCTGAGGTGTGCGGATCGTGTTTTATCAAATTGGTTAGAAATCCATCCATTTTAGAACATCTGAAATTTAAAGTGGACCCGCACACCTGGGAAAGTATGATGCCAAGGGCATATATTTTGCACGTGAATCCAATACGAAAGTTCAGAAAATCTAACAAAATATGACGTCATGACCATTGCTTCGGGACAAAATGGCGCAGTACCCCCCCCCCCCCCCCCCCTAGCCTGTATGCGTGTCCACACGGACAGCGCCGGCGGCGTTGAGTATACGCAGCAGCTGTATCAGACGTGTTTGGATACACCTGGTAAACAACAATAGATCGAGTCTATGCTTCCTATCCCTTTAGGTATATTAGTCTCAGCCTTAACCAACAGCGTATTTCTCCAATATTTGCCCGCCCGCGTGTGTTGGGATGCGTGGGTGTAGTGCATGTGCGCGCTTATTTGCATGGCGCATTACAACGCGTTATGTGTTACGCGCGCTGACTGCATGGTTACAGTACGCATAGAGATAAACAAACATGGCCCGTAGAAATAGTCTGAAAAAAAAACCTGGATTTGGACCTTTCCCCGATCATATCTTGGTCAATTCTGTACGGTTTTCGGCCATTTATAGCTTATAACCCTTATAGATCTTAAACATTTTTTATTTCCATGTTCCGCTCAAAATGACATTAGAGTCGATGAGTTTCGAAAATTAGAGATTAAACTCTATCTCATGATCTTGAACCTTCCTAGAGTATATTTATTTATCTCTAGCAATTTGACTATTAAAATGTGTTTTATGCTAGGTTTTTCTGAGGAAACTGTCTCTGTAACTGTAAGTGATAACTTTCCCTTACTGCCAATATTTGATGTGTTTTGTAAGTCATATTTGAACGTGCATGGGCTGCACGTACAGCTATTATTAGCTCTCTGTGATTCTTATCGCCATTTATACTTCTGTTGAAATTGTTTGTATATAATTTTACTGCCGCTTTTCATATTGTATTTTATGGACGCATTCGCCAAGTTGGCGGATGCCACTGTTCTGAGAGTGTATGTCCTAATAAATAAATAAAATATCGGACGTAAAAGCAGGGACACTGCAGGATATGAAACGCCCGCGACATCAACCTGGTTAGTGGTTCCCCTATGCGATTTGCCACATTTGAGTCAATCGGGTCTCTGGAATCCCAGCATGCGTCACCTTTTAAAGCAAATCTCTGACACATAATAATACTGGAGTTCACGATGCACATTCGTAAACACATAAAAGTGTTACTCTAGCGGCTGTGTAAGAGATAATTGTTTACAAAACAATGATCATATTATGTGTCCGTTTTCTGGACGCATAAATGCTTGTAACAATCTTACCTTGAAAGATAGAAAATAGTATCGTATATAGAAATGTAGGTATATCTCTAAGGAAAATATTTTGGCGAAGACCATATGTCGAGGCTTACTCGTAAAGCTTCAATTTTGGTCCGAACGGTGGCTATCGTATACAAGAAAATCGCCATTCATAGATTATGTCTGCAACTATTTTACGCGATTGCGCAGTAGTTCATATTTGCGGCATATTTGCTCCATTGACGCAAAGCACTTCGGGATAATGAAAACGGACACAATTTGAATGCTAAATGTCCACCATGCTCAATTCAAAAAAAAATGTAGAGGGCGTCCACTTCAGCATGGGAATGGCAGGGTAATGGCGGCACCCATGGGTGAATGAGTATGCAGTATTGGTGGCTTCGAGATTCTTAGCGTGAGACATAATTTAGAAACGTGTCGTAAGCACGACAATCTAGCCTCTGATTATGCTCCTGGAATACAATACGCAATATCAAACTGCATATACATGTATAATTTAGCCTTAGGAGTGTAACATAGGGCCTATATTTATATACCGCCATGGCTTAGCGTGAGACTTAATGTGGAACAAAAACGTGCCATGGTTACGAGCCCCAAAAATACCTTACCAACGCCTTATTTTTAATGTTTTTGACCACACACAAAAATATGCCCATGCAGTAGGTCTGATTCTAATACACAACATATCCTACTTTCGCCTATCCAACAGTTACAAATATGCGACGCACAATGAAACCACGTTATTTAGAAGTAACTGATTAGTTATTACACAACACATACGGACAAAACTCACAAAAAATGGACCTGCCAAAATCATGCCGACGAAAACAGTATTCGAGACTACTAGTAGTTATCTCATAACTACATAGACACAATGAAGGAGCAAAGCCCTCTCTATAATATTATACATTAAAGCGCAAATGGATGAAAAATGAAATCCCTTTATAACGCGTAGTAGCAGCCTCACGTGTTGACGCTGGTGCCAAACTAAGTTAGAGCCTATGGCAGCACTGATGCTAAGATATTTAGCGATGTCTTTGCTCTTACTGGAGCTAATCCCAAGCATTTATTTTTTAAATTTTGTTTTAGCCTTTGTATTGTAAGTATAACCTTATTTAATATCATTATGAGCCAATGATAATGACTATTATTTTACAAATATATTACACATATTCAACAAGGGCGAAGCCCGCGTTTTTGAATAAGTAATTTATTTCTCCCCAACTCAAGGTAGTTTGAGTTATAAACATTGGCATATGGCCCAACCACTTCTAGATATGTCATGTAAATGACAGACAGTTAATGTTTACATTATGACAGCTAATGTTTACATTATGCCAGACGAGCTCAGACCATGCTCAGACAATGTTCTGAATCCATGATTGTCTTATGTCATGTCATGTATTATGTGTTGTGTGAGATAACTGTTACTGCAGAAAATAACTAGAATTATATACCGCATACATATATAGATTCCTGTCATTTGATTGGTTAAAAGTGAGGGGATAATTAAACTTTGCCTTCAATTTCAATATGACGTTATGAAAAACAACTATGCCCGGGGCATAGTCTTTTTTGATGACGTCACAGCCCAAGGTTGACGGTCAAACAATCTGCGACCCAGTTTGAAAACTTTGAATCATCCGAATCGCCCCAATTGCCGCCCGATTGTTGGAACGTAATAATACGGTGAAGACGCGGCAAACGATTTGTTTGGCCCACCCTACCACCCTGTATATTCGCGGCGGTAGGCTGATCTTTGACTTATTCGTAAATTTGTGTGTGTATTATTGTTCGCCGTAAGGTGTAGACATTTAAAAAATGGATGAAAAAACCTTGGTCTGCTCTTGTTTACGACGAAGAGGGCATCTAAGTTCATTGATGCCTCATTGATTTAGCTGACAGCCGAAATACATCGTGTCTTGTGAAATACGCATGACAATATCAATTTTCGGTAAGCATAGACTAAGACCTACAAAAAAGGTTTCCAAATTCGGAAGTCGATTACACATTTCCGTTCGGCAACAAATCGATGAAAAGCACTGCGAGAGGTGATTAGCCTACGTTTAATCAGAATTGATTGATATTGAATTTGTCAATCATTCTTGATGGTAGGCCTAAAAGACAAAGGCCTATTTAATTACAGTATTCTTTTATTCTATCAAATGACAACAATCTATATATTTGGTATATAAATCAAATATTGACTGCTTTCATTCGGGTCATGTTCAAATTATAGGCCCTCGGCTCCGCCTCGGGGCATAGTCTGGTTTTGAGATCACCTTGGGCCTATAATTTGACCATGCCCCTCATAGCAGTCAATATTTGTATACTATCATTTTTGGGGGTGTCCTAGCTGACAGGTATGTCACAACATTT
>JAYJML010000194.1:0-70599 GCA_035610835.1 Ophiura sarsii
GGAGCAGATTAAATAGAATGAAATGGAAACCAGTCTACCTGGCCCCCTTTGAACACAGTGTTAAATCGGCCATTTTACATTATAAATGCTAAGACGTCTGAAGTTCTGAACAAAGCTTCAATTAAGCAGATGTATTTCGTATGTTAACATTTTCGCTGCGGCAGGCGTTTGCAGACGACATTCCAACATTTCACAAAATGTTTCAAATACGTCAACATTGTTGAATTTCATTACCATATTTGGAATCACCATGAGACAAGTTAGCCATTTTGCAATTTTAAGGTTTGAGCCCTTGATGACATGAAGGTCTATCCTGATTCCTGCAAAATGTTCCTCTAATATCATTGGGTTTATTGTTACATTCAGGCCGATCAGGACTAAAGTTAAAGAAAATCTATATAGGGTAGTTTGAAGATTACAACTACCAGGGCGAACATGGCCTACATTAACACGGAACAACGGGTCTACTTGCGCCGCGGTGCGAATCCAGGCGAGAGACTGAGCGGAATTCGTCGCGGGTACAGCGTTAGTAAATAACACATACCCCTAGTTTGTTTTGAATCATACTATGAACGCCTATCAGCACTGCGGGCCAATTCTGGTAAGACCTTTAGATCGGGAAATTAAGCGAGCACATGTCGAATTCAGCAACATTAATTAATTTATATTGTTCATAAAGCTAGAGCTTCATGATCAGTTCCAATCGGTGAACGCGCGAAAAAGAAATCCAAAGTGCCAACACCCATTTATCATAATACTATTTTTGGCGAGTCTGTCCGTCTGTCCGTCCAATGACTCCGAGCGCGGATTCTTGCCCATCTGTCCATGCAATCGCTATGCGCAGGGATCTTCGCCCCACGTAGCAACCAATGCCACGCAACAGTCACCAAAGTGTCACGCACGGCCCACTACCGACATTTTGATTTCCCGGCTAGCTACCTCCAAAATCATGAAAATCACATTTTTGGCACTTTTTGGTCAATATAATTCAAAGAATAATACAGATTTTCAAAAACAAAAACAAAAAAATCCTAGGGAATTGTATTATCAATAATTTATAATAAAACCAGTATGACAAAATTTGAAACAATATATTTTGAGTTATCTTTGGCATTGCAGAACCTAAAATGGGTCAAAAACGTGTTTTTTTATAATTTTATCCAAAATGGTCAATTTCATGATCATGGTTGGATTCATTGAACCCTTCTCTGCAAAAAAAATGTATACTTTATATAGATATAAATGAATAATGAAGAAGTTACGGCAGTTTTACGGGGGCTATATCTGAAGGTGAACCTGAGACGAATATTCGTCTCAGGGTGAACAGCCCCCTTAATTTGGCTTGATAACAGACCGGGAATAAATAGTACTGACAGAAACAAATGTAGAAGACTAATGATATTACTAGTATTAAATAATTCGCCATTTGGAGCTGATCAAACTATAGGCACTTTCTTTTTTATGGTCAAAAATATTGTGTGCATTACAATCTAAACTAACTATTTTGCATTATTGCAGATATTTACGTTATTAATTTTGTTGGTGAGGTATCAATTAAGATAGAATCATGATTTAATTCTTATAATTAAATCATGATTCTGTTACCACATTTTCCTCAGGAACAAAAAAAAAAATCATATAACGGCACTTATCTTTTAGGTATACCTTTACCTGTTTACAGCTTATTGATCTCTTTTATCTCCTTTCTTTAATCCTGATTCATTTCTTATTTACCTCGACTAATTTTTTCACACGCAGCATAATCCAAATCCACCTGTGGTGCTGCTTTTCTTCTTCTTCTCAGTTGAGGTGGTGCTGCTTTTCTTCTTCTTCTCAGTTGAGGTGGTGCTGCTTTGCTTCTTCTTCGCTGAGGCGGTGCTGCTTTGCTTCTTCTTCGCTGAGGCGGTGCTGCTTTGCTTCTTCTTCGCTGAGGCGGTGCTGCTTTGCTTGTTCTTCGTTGAGGCGGTGCTGCTTTGCTTGTTCTTCGTTGAGGCGGTGCTGCTTTTATTCTTCTTCCTCTTAGTTGGGGCACTTGTGGGTTTGGGGCGGGAATCTCGGGTATTAGACTTTGGCGGAGAATATGATTTGTTTGCTATTGGCGATAATCTGTTTCCGGTTCGTGAGAAATAGTTCGGTCTTTCCGAACTGGCTATGCTCCCCGACTCTTGTCGATGTGCAGATCCTGGCCTCAGACTCCTTTGCCGATCTTGAATCGTAGGTCTGGGTACGTCTATCTGCACTTCTCTGCCTTGTAAGCTAAGCCTGCTGAGCCCCTGTGACACACCATACATGTTAGTAGGCTCATGCGTGATAGGATTATAGCGTGAAATCTGAGAAGGTAAGTTATATTAACATATTAACTAGATAAACAAAGAAGTAAATACTTAAAAGCATATCCTACCATGCCCTAGATCTATTCATAAATCCTCTGACAACCCGATCCAGTGTCCAAGTGTGGGGCGTTTTCGTACCTCAGGGTGCGTTCCCACTGTGCCTGTTTGATACCAGGACGTGGACTCGATGCTACATTCAGTCTGACCACGTAATGAGGGGTTTCGACCCTACATCCACAGGGTCGAATCTACTCGAATAGGTAGTCTCGCACCTAGGACGTGGTATCAAAATCGCTAGTGAGAACGCGTTTTACTTATCATCGTATGTAGACTCGTACCACTTGTTCCACAATAACAAGCGAGCGTGTATCGCTGCGTCTGACTGCGCCGCCGTCAGCCGCGCGCTTCGAAATGCAATTTCACGCGGTTCTTTAGCTACTGAGTACAAAGAAAACAGCGTCACTCAGCGTAAAAGATAACATAAATTCCTGGTATCGGCTGAAAAGAATGTTAAAGGTAACCCGCTTTATTCCTGCCCTAAGGGCGTGTTCACACTATAGCTTTTTCCTCATCCCGGGTCGAACCCGGATTGATCGATATTTCATTTTCTGTTCACACTAGCGCTATGTATGTGTTGAAGTTGTATCCGCATTGGCAAATGGGTTCACTGAACCCGGAAGTTAAACTTCTTGTATCAATGACCTATGACCTAGCTTGCTCATCATGGCGGGCATAAACACAAGCAACAGTGGCTGGTAATGAAATACCGTCAAAAACATCAGCGACAACGTGCCAGACATGCCAGAGGCCGTAGAAAGATGGCAGGTATAAAGCGGGCAACCATTAACATTCTTTTCAGCCGATACCAGGAATTTATGTTATCTTTAATAACGCTGAGTACGCGACGCTGTTGTTTTCTTTGTACTCGGTAGCAAAAGATCGTACGCAGTGGGACGGCCTGGGCAGTGGTGGGAAGTGGTGTGGGAGACGTACGGTGATAACGATTGGACTGAGAACTTTAGAATGAAGAGGTCTACATTTGATTTTATTATTAGATCACTGTACGATAGACTTTACCGGCAAGATACTACTTCCGGCAACCCGGGTCGAAACAGCGATTTCTGTTGACACTACAGTCGATGCGGGTTGAACCCGGGTTCTACCCTTCACTTTCGCAAGGTTGTAATTTTCGACCCGGTCTGTTTTTTGAGCCTATTTTTCTGTTCACACCAGACTTCAACCCGGGTTCGACCCGGGTCCGAAGCAAATAAGACTAAGTACCTTGCCCAAGGATGCAAACAAGTTGGCTGTAGCGGGGCTAGAACTCACAATCTTTGCATCGTGAGACCGGCATACTATCCACTAGACCACACGTGCTCTCTAGACTGGGGAAGTCTATACACACTATAACAATGGCGGACCAAATCGCGCATTCTTGCTTCCAAAGGGACCGTGTGTAGATTGTGAAGATGGGAAGGATTCAGTCTACTCCTTGCCTGCGCCGGTACCCTTGCCTACGTCACTTCTTGTCCATACCATTTTCCTTATATACGCACCGCTTCCCAATTTCCCAGCCCCGACCCCTTGCCCAGGCGCCGCTCCTCCTCTCCTTACCAGTAAAGACGTGATCACCTTCTTGGCTAGTTCATTGCATTCACAGAGTTCATTCATTAACAGACTGATGCAATCAGCAATTTGATGACTTTCCAGGTTATGTGTGACCCTTCGTCTGATACCTAAAAGGAGAAAAACGAAAAGAAAAAGGTCAAAATATACGCGAAAGCATGAAATTCAGAGTTATGACTTCTATACCAGAAGGTCTATTACTTTTAATTTTGTAAGCTATATATATATATATATATATATATATATATATATATACATACAATTCAAAGTTTAGACCTTCCGACTAGCCATTGGACAAAGTGCTCAATACCGTAAACGGTAGAGCTTATAAAAATTCAGAGGTATAGACCTCCCGGCATATTATCGCTACTCTGAGTTTCATGGACAATCCTATACGGTCATTTTGTCCAATCGTCAGGCGAAAAGATGTCTCTCTGATCGCAGGCTTTTGACACATTGAAAATGAGAGTACACAATCAATGGTGTTAAAACTAACGATCACCATTTAAACACCATTGATTGATTGATTAGCTCCATGGATTAAAATGCGCGGAGTAAAAATATGCCCCATTTTCGAACACATAGAAAATTCAGTAGATTTCTAGTTCATAGTCCTAAACCACTCGGCCATGCCTACTCATTGAAGCGTCTATCGTGTGCACTAAACTTTCAACATCAATGATTATTGAGGAATTTACATTTTCACATTTTTCTTTTCTACACGCGAACTGCATGTCATACTCTCCTCCGTGTTGAATAGTAAAGTGAAAATGATATTGTAACTTTACCTTACATTTTGGATTGTAACCTGTTCAATATTCAAACTATTCTAGCGTGCAATACCTCATATTAAAGAAGACATATTTGTCAACAACTTTATATTTAGTATTTTTAGGTATGATAAACATTTTAGAGTTGGTTAAAGCCCATGCATTACCTGTATAGTTACTTTTTTGATGACTGTATATAGTTATCCTTTCTGGCCTGTTTCAGGATAGAAGTTATATTGATTTATTCGGGAAACAGTTTACTACCTCTCCCGAAGTGTGGACAGGCCCACAACTTTTAATGAGGTAACACATTTGCTGAAACCGATTATAGTGGTGAACTGTTAAGTTATTCGACCCAATTTTAGCCAAATCGAACCCACTTTTTAAATCGTTTTTTAAATGTGAAATCGCCGTCGCAGCAGGTAAAATCGGGTACCAACGCGAAGAGCAATACATTCATGATCAAAAAAGTTAAAGCCTAATGATTCAAGATTCAAGGCCGACAAGAGCCAAAAGTCAATGCCACAGCAAATAAACCGTCATTTTTTTGTAAAGAAAAAAACACCCCATATTTTTCAGAAAATAACATTTTCGACCAGCGTCCCGGCAAACACGACTTTAGCCAACTTATAGCCAGGCCTGGTTATAGTACCCCCTGCGTTGTACCTATATGGCAAAAAAAAAAAAATTGTTTCCGGTAGGTGGTCTGAAAACCAAGATGCGAGATGTGTTTTTTTTTTTTTGAGGGGATGAGGGGGGGGGGGGGGGGGGGGGGGGGGGGGGGGGGAAGTGCGGTGGGATGACTTTCTAAAGGCAATTTTTGCAACTTACCATACGCCGCTGTGCCCCATGTCATAGTTACTGGGCTTTCCAGAGCAGTCAGATTCAATAGTTTGTGCAAAATGTTAATCTTTTTTACAGTAATTTGTATTTAAATCGCTTTTGAGATTTTATGTTTTCAAAAATGGGAATACAAAAAATGAAAAGCGGTATTAATTTACGTCGCTAAATCGAAATGCGCGCGGCCTACCGAAAACAATTTTTTTACGCATAAGGCTGACATTTTGTCAAATGAATTGCACGTGGGATGACTTTCTAAAGGCAATTTTTGCAACTTACCATACGCCGCTGTGCCCCATGTCATAGTTACTGGGCTTTCCAGAGCAGTCAGATTCAATAGTTTGTGCAAAATGTTAATCTTTTTTACAGTAATTTGTATTTAAATCGCTTTTGAGATTTTATGTTTTCAAAAATGGGAATACAAAAAATGAAAAGCGGTATTAATTTACGTCGCTAAATCGAAATGCGCGCGGCCTACCGAAAACAATTTTTTTACGCATAAGGCTGACATTTTGTCAAATGAATTGCACGAGATGACATCCTCTTTCCACGTGAAAACAAAATCGTGTCGTCTACAATAGACCATAGATTCACTCAACTTTGGCAACTGACACGACTGCATTACATGCATTAGGGCTCGTCTTGTGGTGCTCACTTGAACACAGTCTCCGTGTGGTCTAGTGGATAAACTCCGGCCACAGAAGCGAGAGGACCCGGGTTTAAGACCGTGTATATTTCATGGTAGTCTTCATGTTATTTTTTATTTCCCCAAACTGTTTATAGTTTTCTTACTTTTATTCATTCCAGTGGACACCAATATGAATACAATATTATGTATTACATAGCAAGCTGAATACTGATTCACGCTTGGTTGCACATCGCTTAAATACCCATTGAAGAATGTTGAGATTGTCATTTAGTCGGGTATCTACAGAGGGTTAGTGTGCACCCCCCCAGGACTCCCCCAAACCAACTTTTTTACTTCCTATTATGATCCTAAGACATAATCAGGATGTTACCAAAAATATTTTCATATTGCTAAGGGGTTATGCAAGATGGCGTCCAAAATGGCCGCCATAACTGGTCAAATCTCATAAAATGACATATAGCAATCAAATAGTATTGAGAAAGTAAAGTTTTAATAGTGGGAAGTATGTATTAGACCATTAGACACTAATATTCAGAACTTTTTCTTTATTAACACACCTAAATCCAAGAAGGCCCCCAAAATGGCCGCCAAAATTGGTAAAATTCCATATATTGGCATATATAAACCAACATGTATGATCAGAGTATAGGTTTAACAATGGAATGTATGTGTTAGACCACTATAAACTCAAATCTAGTATTTGTGCTTTGTTAACATACTTCAAAAACAAAATGGCCGCCAAATGAATGGTCAAAAGTGGTCAAAATTCCATAAAATAGCATAATATCAACCGAAATGTATGATAAAAATATAATTTTAATGATGTGATGTATGTATTAGACCACAAGTAACTCATATCGAGTATTTATGCTCTGTTGAGATAGTTCAAAATCCAAAATGGCTGCCAAAATGGCCCCCAAAATGGTTCCTAAAGTGGCTGCAAAATTGTCAAATTCCAAAAAAGGGGATAATATCAACCAAAATGTATGATGAAAATATAGTTTTAATGATGGGATGTATGTATACATCTAGTGTTTTTGCTTTGTTAACATACTTAGAAATCCAAAATGGCCCCCAAAATGGATCCCAAAATGACTGAACAAATTGTCCAAATTCCATAAAATGGTATAATATCAACCAAAATGTATGATCAGAGTATAGTTTTAACAATAGGATGTATGTGTTAGACCACTAGAAACTCAAATCTAGTATTTGTGCTTTGTTAACATACTTCAAAAAAAAAAGGCCGCCAAATGAATGGTCAAAAGTGGTCAAAATTCCATAAAATAGCATAATATCAACCGAAATGTATGATAAAAATATAATTTTAATGATGTGATGTATGTATTAGACCACAAGTAACTCATATCCAGTATTTATGCTCTGTTGAGATAGTTCTCGACGAATATCCGTGATCTATGATCACAATTATCTCTAGTTCTTTCTTCTTTCTTTCTTCTGTCATAAGACCTATAGCTCCGTAACCATGAAGCCGATTTTGACCATATTTGGTCATAAGAACCCTTACGTGCACCACTACTCAGGTTGTAAAGCATAAGGGGTCAAAGGTCACACAGGGGTCACTAGGGGTCAAAACGTGATTTTCACTTAAAACGCATTTGCAATTTAGTGAAATGACCTATGATCGTCAGAATTGGTCAACATATTTCTTTTTACCGTACGCATGTACAATAGTTCGGTTTTTAAAATCAAAAAATATTTGGGGTCACTAGGGGTCAAAATGAAAATGTTTACTCTTTTCACTAAAAACCCTACTTGTCCGAGGGAAAATGACTGATGATACTCAGAATAAGTCAAAAGATTCCTTGGATCAATGTTCATATAGGGTGTTTCTCCACTAAAAGTGACATCTCAAACGGGGTCACTAGGGGTCATTGAACTTTAGAAATGGAAAATATAAGACATGCTCCGATTTTGACCGGGTTTCTTTTATTTTGTGGGCATTGATGAGACAAGAACAAAAGTTAATCATACCGTTTAGGTCAAAGGTCAAGAAAAGGTCACTAGGGTCAAAATGTACATTTTCACTCCTCGCATTCAAATTACTACTTGTCCTAAAGATAATGACCTATGATTGTCAGAATTAGTCAAAAGATTCCTCTCATCTATGTTCATATAGGGTGCTTCTCCACTAAAAGTGACATGTCAAACGGGGTCACTAGGGGTCATTGAACTTTACAGAGGGAAAATATAAGGCATGCTCCGATTTTGACCGGGTTTCTTTTATTTTGTGGGCATTGATGAGACAAGAACAAAAGTCAATCATACTGTTAAGGTCAAACGTCAAGAAAACGTCACTAGGGGTCAAAATGTAAATTTTCACTCCATACACTCAAAATACTACTTGTCCGAGAAAAAATGAGTGATGATTGTCAAATATTGTCTCAAGTTTCCATACAAATAATAGCATACTGTTATCAGCAGGTAAAAGGTCAACACTTCATCGACTAATATCCGTGATCTATGATCACAATTTCTCTCTAGTTCTTATATAACGACTAATATACTGTATTCGTCCTGTTTCTTATATTAGTCGAGAAACGACTAATATACTGTATTTGTCCTGTTTCTTTCTGTCTTGATATTAGTCGAGGAACGACTAATATACTGTATTCGTCCTGTTTCTTCTTCTTCTTATATTAGTCGAGAAACGACTAATATACTGTATTCGTCCTGTTTCTTCTTCTCCTGTCATGGGACCTATAGCTCCGTAACCATTGACCCGATTTTGACCATATTTGGTCATAAGAACCCTTGTATGCACCACTACTCAGGTTGTAAAGCATAATGGGTCAAAGGTCACACAGGGGTCACTAGGGGTCAAAACGTGATTTTCACCTTAAAACGCATTTGCAATTTAGTGAAATGACCTAGGATCGTCAAAATTGGTCCACATATTCCTTTTGACCGTACGCATGTACAAAAGAACGGTTTTTAAAATTAAAAATCATTTGGGGTCACTAGGGGTCAAAATGTAAATTTTACTCCATTCACTCAAAACCCTACTTGTCCGAGGGAAAATGACTGATGATACTCAGAATTGGTCAAAAGATTCCTTTGATCAATGTTCATATAGGGTCCTTCCACATTAAAAGTGACATGTCAAACGAGGTCACTAGAGGTCATTGACCTTTACAGGGGAAAAATATAAGGCATGCTTCGATTTTGACCGGGTTTCTTTTATTTTGTGGGCATTGATAAGACAAGAACAAAAGTCAATCATACCGTTAAGATCAAAGGTCAATAAAAGGTCACTAGGGGTCAAAATGTACATTTTCACTCCTCGCACTCAAAATACTACTTGTCCAAGAGATAATGACCTATGATTGTCAGAATTGGTCAAAAGATTCCTCTTATCCATGTCCATATAGGGTCCTTCTCCACAAAAAGTGACATGTCACACGAGGTCACTAGAGGTCATTGAACTATACAGGTGAAAATCTTAAGACATGCTCCGATTTTGACAAGACTACTTTTTTCTTGTGCGCATTGATCAGCCAAGCAAAAAAGTTAATTACAAGTTTTGGGTCAGAGGTCAAGAAAAGGTCATTAGGGGTCAAAACGTGATTTTCACTAAAAACGCATTTGCAATTTAGTGAAATGACCTAGGATCGTCAGAATTGGTCAACATATTCCTTTTGACCGTACGCATGTACAATAGTTCGGTTTTTAAAATCAAAAAATATTTGGGGTCACTAGGGGTCAAAATGTAAATTTTCACTCCATTCACTCAAAATGCTACTTGTCCGAGAGGAAATGATCTATGATTGTCAGAATTAGTCAAAAGGTTCCTCTTATCCATGTTCATATAGGGTCCTTCTCCACTAAAAGTGACATGTCACACGGGGTCACTAGAGGTCATTGAACTTTACAGGTGAAAATCTAAAAACATGCTCCGATTTTGACGGGACTACCTTTTTCTTGTGCGCATTGATCAGCCAAGCAAAAAAGTCAATTACAAGTTTTGGGTCAGAGGTCAAGAAAAGGTCACTAGGGGTTCAACTGTATTTATTTACTCCATTTACCACTCGAAGGGGTTAACATGTAACACATCCGACTAATATTCGTGATCTCCGATCACAGTCCATGTCTAGTTCTTATATTAGTCGAGAAACGACTAATATACTGTATTCTAGCTGTTTCTTATATTAGTCGAGAAACGACTAATATACTGTATTCGTCCTGTTTCTTTCTTCTTCTTATATTAGTCGAGAAACGACTAATATACTGTATTCGTCCTGTTTCTTTCTTCTTCTTTCTTCTTCTTCCGCCATGGGACCTATAGCTCCGTAACCATTGAGCCGATTTTGACCATATTTGGTCATAAGTACTCTTATGTGCACCACTACTCAGGTTGTAAAGCATAAGGGGTCAAAGGTCACACAAGGGTAACTAGGGGTCAAAACCTGATTTTCACTTAAAACGCATTTGCAATTTATTGAAATAACCTAGGATCTTGAGAATTGGCCAACATATTCCTTTTGACCGTACGCATATATAATAGTTCGGTTTTTTAAATCGAAAAATGTTTGGGGTTACTAGGGGTCAAAATGTAAATTTTACTCCATTTACTCAAAACCCTACTTGTCCGAGGGAAAATGACTGATGATACTCAGAATTGGTCAAAAGATTCCTTGGATCCATGTACATATAGGGTGCTTCTCCACTAAAAGTGAAATGTCAAACGGGGTCACTAGGGGTCATTGAACTTTACATAGGGAAAATATAAGGCATGCTCCGATTTTGACCAAATTTCTTTTATTTTGTGGGCATTGATGAGACAAGAACAAAAGTCAATCATACCGTTAAGGTCAAAGGTCAAGAAAAGGTCCCTAGGGGTCAAAATGTACATTTTCACTCCGCGCACTCAAAATACTACTTGTCCGAGACGAAATGACCGATGATTGTCAGAATTTGTCAAAAGATTCCTCTTATCCATGTTCATATAGGGTGCTTCTCCATTAAAAGTGACATGTCAAACGGGGTCACTAGGGGTCATTGAACTATACAAGTGTAAAACTGAAGACATGCTCTGATTTTGACCGGACTACTTTATTCTTGTGCGCATTGATAAGCCAAGAAAAAAAGTCAACTATAAGTTTGGGGTCAAAGGTCAAGAAAAGGTCATTAGGGTTCAAAATGTATTTTTTTAACTACTTCAGGGCTGAAATTTATAAAAACAATTATCAAATATAGTACAACTTAAGGTTATTGCCCTTTGACAACATATAGCAAGGTCAAAGGTCAAAGCCCTCGACTAATATCCGTGATCTAAGATCACAATTATCTCTAGTATGTTTTTGTATTTGTACGACAAAAACAAGAAATCTTCTTTCTTCCGTCATGGGACCTATAGCTCCGCTACCATCGAGCCGATTTTGACCATATTTGGTCATAAGTACCCTTATGTGCACCACTACTCAGGTTGTAAAGCATAAGGGGTCAAAGGTCACACAGGGGTCACTAGGGTCAAAACGTGATTTTCACTTAAAACGCATTTGCAATTTAGTGAAATGACCTAGGATCTTCAGAATTGGTCAACATGTTCCTTTTGACCGTACGCATGTACTATAATTCGGTTTTTTAAATCAAAAAATATTTGGGGTCACTAGGGGTCAAAATGTAAATTTTGCTCCATTCACTCAAAACCCTACTTGTCCGAGGGGAAATGACTGATGATACTCAGAATTGGTCAAAAGATTCCTTGGATCAATGTTCATATAGGGTGCTTCTACACTAAAAGTGACATGTCAAACGGGGTCACTAGGGGTCATTGAACTTTACAAAGGGAAAATATAAGGCATGCTCCGATTTTGACCGGGTTTCTTTTATTATGTGGGCATTGATGAGACAAGAACAAAAGTCAATCATACCGTTAAGGTCAAAGGTCAAAAAAAGGTCCCTAGGGGTCAAAATGTACATTTTTACTCCGCGCACTCAAAATACTACTTGTCCTAGACGAAATGACCGATGATTGTCAGAATTTGTCAAAAGATTCCTATTATCCATGTTCATATAGGGTGCTTCTCCATTAAAAGTGACATGTCAAACGGGGTCACTAGGGGTCATTGAACTATATAAGTGAAAATCTTAAGACATGCTCTGATTTTGACGGAACTACTTTTTTCTTGCGCGCATTAATAAGCCAAGAAAAAAAAGTCAAACATAAGTTTGGGGTCAACGGTCAAGAAAAGGTCAATAGGGGTCGAAACGTACATTTTTACTCCATTAGGACTCCTAGTGACCTTTTCTTGACCTTTGACTCCCATAAAATGATTGACTTTTTTTCTTGTCTCATCAATGCCTACAAAATGAGCCATGACCGGTGAAAATCGGAGCAAGTCTTAAATTTTACCCTGTATAAACCTTTTAAAAAAAACTGCGGTCTTAATAATTATTCAATTTAAAAAAAAAGTTATACAAGGTAAAATATAAGACTTGCTCCGATTTTGACTGGTCATGGCTCATTTTGTAGGCATTGATGAGACAAGCAAAAAAGTCAATCATTTCTTTGGGGTCAAAGGTCAAGAAAAGGTCACTAGGGGTCGAAATGTACTTTTTCACTACATTAAATAAAACGTGAAATAAAAATAATAAAACATCTGGACCTGGATTCGAACCCGCAACTTTTCGTTACCAAAGCGAGATTTTATCCAATTACGCCATGGAGAGATTCCTTGTATAATGATTGTGTTTTTAAAACTCTATACTATTCAGGTAGCACACCTCTAAATCACGTCTACACGCGTTTCTATGCAATATGCGTCATTTTCCGGCGATCAGAACTCGAGTTAGCCACATACGATATTTATGAATATGGTATGAAAATTTAGCCCTGATTCAACTCTTTCAAATAAGATTGTAAAAACTATACGAATAACAGTTAGATTTTTCACAATTTCGTGTCGAACCAGTGCATGCGAGATTCACGCATTGTCATCCACATGGGACGGGGTAACAAGATACGAAATAGTGCCTCTGTATTATCAACAAAAACTGATCAAATCGATTCCTCACGCGCATTTTTCAATTCTACATATTCTCAGCTTTATTTTGGTACCACATTCAGATAGTCAATCTTAATACTTTTACAAATATCAACGTTTCATGCAGCGTAGCGTTTTATACTATTGCGCAAGAAGAGTTGCAAGTTTTCGCCTGGAACTATTTAGAGGCGTGCTAAAGGGTGTCGGAACCGATGCAAATTAGATTTAGGCAAAATGTAATTTTTCACTCCATTCACTCAAAATACTACTTGTCCGAGAGGAAATGACTGATGATTGTCAGAATTGGTCAAAAGATTCCTCGTATCAATGTTCATATAGGGTGCTCCTCCACTAAAAGTGACATGTCACACAGGGTCACTAGGGGTCATTGAACAATACAAATGTAAAACTGAAGACATGCTATGATTTTGACCGGACTACTTTTTTCTTGTGCGCATTGATAAGCCAAGAAAAAAAGTTAATTATAAGTTTGGGGTCAAAGGTCAAGAAAAGGTCATTAGGGTTCAAAATGTATTTTTTTAACTACTTCAGGGCTGAAATTTATAAAAAAAACAATTATCAAATATAGTACAACTTAAAGTTATTGCCCTTTGACAACATATAGCAAGGTCAAAGGTCAAAGCCCTCGACTAATATCCGTGATCTAAGATCACAATTATCTCTAGTTTCTTCTTCTTTCTTCCATCATGGGACCTATAGCTCCGTAACCATTGACTCGATTTTGACCATATTTGGTCATAAGAACTCTTATGTGCACCACTACTCAGGTTGTAAAGCATAAGGGGTCAAAGGTCACACAGGGGTCACTAGGGGTCAAAACGTGATTTTCACTAAAAACGCATTTGCAATTTAGTGAAATGACCTAGGATCGTCAGAATTAGTCCACATATTCCTTTTGACCGTACGCATGTACAAAAGAACGGTTTTTAAAATTAAAAATCATTTGGGGTCACTAGGGGTCAAAATGTAAATTTTACTCCATTCACTCAAAACCCTACTTGTCCGAGGGAAAATGACTGATGATACTCAGAATTAGTCAAAAGATTTCTTGGATCAATGTTCATATAGGGTCCTTCCACACTAAAAGTGACATGTCAAACAGGGTCACTAGGGGTCATTGAACTTTACAGGGGGAAAATATAACGCATGCTCCGATTTTGACCGGGTTTCTTTTATTTTGTGGGCATTGATGAGACAAGAACAAAAGTCAATCACACCGTTAAGATCAAAGGTCAAAAAAAGGTCACTATGGGTCAAAATGTACATTTTCACTCCTCGCACTCAAAATACTACTCGTCCAAGAGATAATAACCTATGATTGTCAGAATTGGTCAAAAGATTCCTCTTATCCATGTCCATATAGGGTCCTTCTCCACTAAAAGTGACATGTCACACGAGGTCACTAGAGGTCATTGAACTATACAGGTGAAAATCTTAAGACATGCTCCGATTTTGACGGGGTTACTTTTTGTTTGTGCGCATTGATCAGCTAAGCAAAAAAGTCAATGACAAGTTTTGGGTCAGAGGTCAAAAAAAGGTCACTAGGGGTCAAAACGTGATTTTCACTAAAAACGCATTTGCAATTTAGTGAAATGACCTAGGATCGTCAGAATTGGTCAACATATTCCTTTTTTACCGTACGCATGTACAATAGTTCGGTTTTTAAAATCAAAAAATATTTGGGGTCACTAGGGGTCAAAATGTAATTTTTTCTCCATTCACTCAAAATGCTACTTGTCCAAGAGGAAATGACCTATGATTGTCAGAATTAGTCAAACGATTCCTCTCATCCATGTTCATATAGGGTCCTTCTCCACTAAAAGTGACATGTCACACGGGGTCACTAGAGGTCATTGAACTATACAAGTGAAAATCTTAAGACATGCTCCGATTTTGACACAACTACTTTTTTCTTGCGCGCATTGATAAGCCAAGAAAAAAAGTCAATCATAAGTTTGGGGTCAAAGGTTAAGAAAAGGTCACTAGGGGTCAAAAAGTGATTTTCACTTAAAACGCCGTTGCAATTTAGTGAAATTACCATAGGATCGTCAGAATTGGCCAACATATTCCTGTTGACCGTACGCATAAACAATAGTTCGGTTATTAAAATCAAAACTGAACGCTGATTGGTTCCAACAAATACGCACATCCCCGCTCTCTAACTACCAAATCCGCTAGACTAATATCCGCGATCTCCGATCGCAGCTTATGTCTAGTTCTTCTTCTTTCTTTCTCCTGTCATTAGGCCTATAGCTCCGTAACCATTGAGCCGATTTTGACCATATTTAGTCATAAGTACCCTTATGTGCACCACTACTCAGGTTGTAAAGCATAAGGGGTCAAAGGTCAAACAAGGGTAACTAGGGGTCAAAACGTGATTTTCACTTAAAACGCATTTGCAATTTATTGAAATGACCTAGGATCTTGAAAATTGGCCAACATATTCCTTTTGACCGTACGCATATACAATAGTTCGGTTTTTTAAATCGAAAAATGTTTGGGGTTACTAGGGGTCAAAATGTAAATTTTACTCCATTCACTCAAAACCCTACTTGTCCGAGGGAAAATGACTGATGATACTCAGAATTAGTCAAAAGATTCGTTCGATATATGTACATATAGGGTGCTTCTCCACTAAAAGTGGAATGTCAAACAGGGTCACTAGGGGTCATTGAACTTTACAGGGGGAAAATATAAGGCATGCTCCGATTTTGACCGGATTTCTTTTATTATGTGGGCATTGATGAGACAAGAACAAAAGTCAATCATACCGTTAAGGTCAAAGGTCAAAAATAGGTCCCTAGGGGTCAAAATGTACATTTTTACTCCGCGCACTCAAAATACTACTTGTCCGAGACGAAATGACCGATGATTGTCAGAATTTGTCAAAAGATTCCTCTTATCCATGTTCATATAGGGTGCTTCTCCATTAAAAGTGACATGTCAAACGGGGTCACTAGGGGTCATTGAACTATACACGTGTAAAACTGAAGACATGCTCTGATTTTGACCGGACTACTTTTTTCTTGTGCGCATTCATAAGCCAAGAAAAAAAGTTAATTATAAGTTTGGGGTCAAAGGTCAAGAAAAGGTCATTAGGGTTCAAAATGTATTTTTTAACTACTTCAGGGCTGAAATTTATAAAAACAATTATTACAAATTATCAAATATAGTACAACTTAAGGTTATTGCCCTTTGACAACATATAGCAAGGTCAAAGGTCAAAGCTCTCGACTAATATCCGTGATCTAAGATCACAATTATCTCTAGTTCTTTCTTTCTTCCGTCATGGGACCTATAGCTCCGTAACCATTAAGCCGATTTTGACCATATTTAGTCATAAGAACACTTATGTGCACCACTACTAAGGTTGTAAAGCATAAGGGGTCAAAGGTCACACAGGGGTCAAAACGTGTTTGCAATTTAGTGAAATGACCTATGATCGTCAGAATTGGTCAACATATTCCTTTTGACCGTACGCATGTACAATAGTTCGGTTTTTTAAATCAGAAAATATTTGGGGTCACTAGGGGTCAAAATGTAAATTTTACTCCATTCACTCAAAACCCTACTTGTCCGAGGGAAAATGACTGATGATACTCAGAATTGGTCAAAAAATTCCTTGGATCAATGTTCATATAGGGTCCTTCCACACTAAAAGTGACATGTCAAACAGGGGTCACTAGGGGTCATTGAACTTTACAGGGGGAAAATATAACGCATGCTCCGATTTTGACCGGGTTTCTTTTATTTTGTGGACATTGATGAGACAAGAACAAAAGTCAATCATACCGTTAAGATCAAAGGTAAAAAAAAAGGTCACTAGGGGTCAAAATGTACATTTTCACTCCTCGCACTCAAAATACTACTTGTCCAAGAGATAATGACCTATGATTGTCAGAATTGGTCAAAAGATTCCTCTTATCCATGTCCATATAGGGTCCTTCTCCACTAAAAGTGACATGTCACACGAGGTCACTAGAGGTCATTGAACTATACAGGTGAAATTCTTAAGACATGCTCCGATTTTGACGGGACTACTTTTTTCTTGTGCGCATTGATCAGCCAAGCAAAAAAGTCAATTACAAGTTTTGGGTCCGAACTATTGTACATGCGTACGGTCAAAAGGAATATGTTGACCAATTCTGACGATCCTAGGTCATTTCACTAAATTGCAAATGCGTTTTTAGTGAAAATCACGTTTTGACCCCTAGTGATCTTTTTTGACCTCTGACCCAAAACTTGTAATTGACTTTTTTGCTTGGCTGATCAATGCGCACAAGAAAAAAGTAATCCTGTCAAAATCGGAGCATGTCTTAAGATTTTCACCTGTATAGTTCAATGACCTTTAGTGACCTCGTGTGACATGTCACTTTTAGTGGAGAAGGACCCTATATGGACATGGATAAGAGGAATCTTTTGACCAATTCTGACAATCATAGGTCATTATCTCTTGGACAAGTAGTATTTTGAGTGCGAGGAGTGAAAATGTACATTTTGACACCTAGTGACCTTTTCTGGACCTTTGATCTTAACGGTATGATTGACTTTTGTTCTTGTCTCATAAATGCCCACAAAATAAAAGAAACCCGGTTAAAATCGGAGCATGCGTTATATTTTCCTTATGTAAAGTTCAATGACCCCTAGTGACCCTGTTTGACATGTCACTTTTAGTGTGGAAGGACCCTATATGAACATTGATCCAAGGAATCTTTTGACCAATTCTGAGTATCATCAGTCATTTTCCCTCGGACAAGTAGGGTTTTGAGTGAATGGAGTAAAATTTACATTTTGACCCCTAGTGACCCCAAATATTTTTTGATTTAAAAAACCGAACTATTGTACATGCGTACGGTCAAAAGGAATATGTTGACAAATTCTGACGATCATAGATCATTTCACTAAATTGCAAATGCGTTTTAAGGTGTGACCTTTGACCCCTCATGCTTGATAACCTGAGTAGTGGTGCACAAAAGGGTACTTATGACCAAATATGGTTAAAATCGGCCCAATGGTTACGGAGCTATAGGTCTTAAGGTGACAGAAGAAGAAGAAGAAGAAGAACTAGAGCTAATTGTGCTTCAAGAAGCACGGATATGGGCTGCTTAACATTTAATTTTTGGCCCCTAGTAACCCATTCATGACCTTTGACTTGGTCATGATAATTAACTTGTTTTTTACTTGGTCATGATAATTAACTTGTTTTTTGGTTTTTTTTACTTAAACAAGATGAAACTAGAGATAATTGTGTTCATAGATCACGAATATATATTAGTCTCAACACGTTTTTGTCCTCTGGGGCGTGCCATAGTTTGGCACGATTTTATGATAAGAAAACATTATATGTGCATCCCTTTTTTCTCAAATAATTTGTTAATCCTTTATATGATTTGTTGATTCTGTCACTACTTTTTGTCTTTTGTAGTACTGAGTCCGAAGATGTTTGAATGGAAATCTAACTCCATTTCCGCTTTGTGATATTAATTTTTTGGCATTAATTCAAACTTCTATTACAAATTTGATAGAATGCCGTATATGACATTATACGGATATCATCATTAATATAAAGACACACAGGGTAAAATTTAAGACTTGCTCCGATTTTGACCGGTGATGGTTTATTTTGTAGACATTGACTAAACAAGAAAAAAAGTCAATCATTTTTGTGGGGTCAAAGGTCAAGAAAAGGTCACTAGGGGTCCTAATGTAGTAAAAATTTACATTTCGACCCCTAGTGACCCTTTTTTGACCTTTGACCCCAAAAAAATGATTGACTTTTTTGCTTGTCTTATCAATGCCTACAAAATGAGATATGACCGGTCAATATCGGAGCATGTCTTACATTTGATCCCTGTTTAGGTCAATGACCTCTAGTGACCCAATGTGACATGTCACTTTTAATCGCTGAACAGCCTATATGAACATTGATCCAAGGAATCTTTTGACCAATTCTGACAATCATAGGTCATTTCCTCTCGGACAAGTAGCATTTTGAGTGAATGGAGTGAAAATTTACATTTTGACCCCTTGTGACCCCAAATAGTTTTTGTTTTAAAAAACCGAACTATTGTATATGCGTATGGTCAAAATGAATATGTCGAATAATTCTGACGATACTAGGTTATTTCACTAAATTTCAACAGCGTTTTAAGTAAAAATCACGTTTTTACCCGTATTGACCCCTGTGTGACCTTTGACCACAAACTGTGAAGACCCTATATGAAGGTTAGGGGGGGGGGGGTTCTACTGACCAAGTCTGGTGAATGTAGCTTGTAAACTGTAGGAGTAGAAGTATTTTAAAGCAAATCACGTTTGGACCCCTAGTGACCCCTGTGTGACCTTTGAACCAAAACTGTGAAGACCCTATATGAATATCAGGTAGGGGGTCCTACTGACCAAGTCTGGTGAATGTAGCATGTAAACTGTTGGAGTAGAAGCATTTTAAAGAAAATCACGTTTTGACCCCTACAGACTTCCGTGTGACCTTTGACCTAAAACTGTGAAGACCCTATATGGAGGTCAGGTAGGGGGTCCTACTGACCAAGTCTGGTGAATGTATCATGTAAACTGTAGGAGTAGAAGCATTTTAAAGAAAATCACGTTTTGACCCCTACAGACTTCCGTGTGACCTTTGACCCAAAACTGTGAAGACCCTATATGGAGGTCAGGTAGGGGGTCCTATCGACCAAGTCTGGTGAATGTAGCATGTAAACTGTAGGAGAAGAAGCATTTTAAAGAAAATCACGTTTTGACCCCTACAGACCCCCGTGTGACCTTTGACCCAAATCTGTGAAGACCCTATATGGAGGTCAGATAGGGGGTCCTACTGACCGAGTTTGGGGATTGTAGCATGTAAACTGTAGGAGAAGAAGCATTTATAAGGAGCGTTTGGAAGAAAGAAAGAAAGAAACTAGACATAAGCTGCGATCGGAGATCGCGGATATTAGTCTAGCGGATTTGGTAGTTAGAGAGCGGGGATGTGCGTATTTGTTGGAACCAATCAGCGTTCAGTTTTGATTTTAAAAACCGAACTATTGTATATGCGTACGGTCAACAGGAATATGTTGGCCAATTCTGACGATCCTATGGTAATTTCACTAAATTGCAACGGCGTTTTAAGTGAAAATCACTTTTTGACCCCTAGTGACCTTTTCTTGACCTTTGACCCCAAACTTATGATTGACTTTTTTTCTTGGCTTATCAATGCGCGCAAGAAAAAAGTAGTTTCGTCAAAATCGGAGCATGTCTTAAGATTTTCACCTGTATAGTTCAATGACCTCTAGTGACCCCGTGTGACATGTCACTTTTAGTGGAGAAGGACCCTATATGAACATAGATAAGAGGAATCTTTTGACTAATTCTGACAATCATAGGTCATTTCCTCTCGGACAAGTAGCATTTTGAGTGAATGGAGAAAAATTTACATTTTGACCCCTAGTGACCCCAAATATTTTTTGATTTTAAAAACCGAACTATTGTACATGTGTACGGTCAAAAGGAATATGTTGACCAATTCTGACGATCATAGGTCATTTTTACTAAATTGCAAATGCGTTTTTAGTGAAAATCGTGTTTGACCCCTAGTGACCTTTTCTTGACCTTTGACCTTAACAATATGATTGACTTTTGTTCTTGTCTCATCAATACCTACAAAATGAGATATGCCCGGTCAAAATCGGAGCATGTCTTACATTTTATCCCTGTTTAGGTCAATGACCTCTAGTGACCCCATTTGACATGTCACTTTTAATCGCTGAACACCCTATATGAACATAGATCCAAGGAATCTTTTGACTAATTCTGAGTATCATCAGTCATTTTCCCTCGGACAAGTAGGGTTTTGAGTGAATGGAGTAAAATTTACATTTTGACCCCTAGTGACCCCAAATATTTTTTGATTTAAAAAACCGAACTATTGTACATGCGTACGGTCAAAAGAAATAAGTTGACCAATTCTGACGATCATAGGTCATTTCACTAAATTGCAAATGCGTTTTTAGTAAAAATCACGTTTTGACCCCTAGTGACCCCTGTGTGACCTTTGACCCCTTATGCTTTACAACCTGAGTAGTGGTGCACATAAGGGTTCTTATGATCAAATATGGTCAAAATCGGGTCAATGGTTACGGAGCTATAGGTCCCATGGCTGAAGAAAGAAGAAAGAAGAAAGAAGAAAGAAACAGGACAAATACAGTATATTAGTCGTTTCTCGACTAATATAACAAAGAAACAAAGAAACGGAAGGAATAGAGTATATTGGCTCGCTACGCAGCCAATATAAACAGCTAGAATACAGTATATTAGTCGTTTCTCGACTAATATAAGAACTAGAGAGAAATTGTGATCATAGATCACGGATATTAGTCGATGAAGTGTTGACCTTTTACCTGCTGATAACAGTATGCTATTATTTGTATGGAAACTTTAGACAATATTTGACAATCATCACTCATTTTTTCTCGGACAAGTAGTATTTTGAGTGTATGGAGTGAAAATTTACATTTTGACCCCTAGTGACCTTTTCTTGACCTTTGACCTAAACGGTATGGTTGACTTTTGTTCTTGTCTCATCAATGCCCACAAAATAAAAGAAACCCGGTCAAAATCAGAGCATGCCTTATATTTTCCCTCTGTAAAGTTCAATGACCCCTAGTGACCCCGTTTGACATGTCACTTTTAGTTGAGAAGCACCCTATATGGACATAGATGAGAGGAATCTTTTGACTAATTCTGACAATCATAGGTCATTATCTCTCGGACAAGTAGTAATTTGAATGCGAGGAGTGAAAATGTACATTTTGACCCCTAGTGACCTTTTCTTGACCTTTGACCTAAACGGTATGATTAACTTTTGTTCTTGTCTCATCAATGCCCACAAAATAAAAGAGGGGGGGGGGTTCTACTGACCAAGTCTGGTGAATGTAGCTTGTAAACTGTAGGAGTAGAAGTATTTTAAAGCAAATCACGTTTGGACCCCTAGTGACCCCTGTGTGACCTTTGAACCAAAACTGTGAAGACCCTATATGAATATCAGGTAGGGGGTCCTACTGACCAAGTCTGGTGAATGTAGCATGTAAACTGTTGGAGTAGAAGCATTTTAAAGAAAATCATGTTTTGACCCCTACAGACTTCCGTGTGACCTTTGACCTAAAACTGTGAAGACCCTATATGGAGGTCAGGTAGGGGGTCCTACTGACCAAGTCTGGTGAATGTATCATGTAAACTGTAGGAGTAGAAGCATTTTAAAGAAAATCACGTTTTGACCCCTACAGACTTCCGTGTGACCTTTGACCCAAAACTGTGAAGACCCTATATGGAGGTCAGGTAGGGGGTCCTATCGACCAAGTCTGGTGAATGTAGCATGTAAACTGTAGGAGAAGAAGCATTTTAAAGAAAATCACGTTTTGACCCCTACAGACCCCCGTGTGACCTTTGACCCAAATCTGTGAAGACCCTATATGGAGGTCAGATAGGGGGTCCTACTGACCGAGTTTGGGGATTGTAGCATGTAAACTGTAGGAGAAGAAGCATTTATAAGGAGCGTTTGGAAGAAAGAAAGAAAGAAACTAGACATAAGCTGCGATCGGAGATCGCGGATATTAGTCTAGCGGATTTGGTAGTTAGAGAGCGGGGATGTGCGTATTTGTTGGAACCAATCAGCGTTCAGTTTTGATTTTAAAAACCGAACTATTGTATATGCGTACGGTCAACAGGAATATGTTGGCCAATTCTGACGATCCTATGGTAATTTCACTAAATTGCAACGGCGTTTTAAGTGAAAATCACTTTTTGACCCCTAGTGACCTTTTCTTGACCTTTGACCCCAAACTTATGATTGACTTTTTTTCTTGGCTTATCAATGCGCGCAAGAAAAAAGTAGTTTCGTCAAAATCGGAGCATGTCTTAAGATTTTCACCTGTATAGTTCAATGACCTCTAGTGACCCCGTGTGACATGTCACTTTTAGTGGAGAAGGACCCTATATGAACATAGATAAGAGGAATCTTTTGACTAATTCTGACAATCATAGGTAATTTCCTCTCGGACAAGTAGCATTTTGAGTGAATGGAGAAAAATTTACATTTTGACCCCTAGTGACCCCAAATATTTTTTGATTTTAAAAACCGAACTATTGTACATGTGTACGGTCAAAAGGAATATGTTGACCAATTCTGACGATCATAGGTCATTTTTACTAAATTGCAAATGCGTTTTTAGTGAAAATCGTGTTTGACCCCTAGTGACCTTTTCTTGACCTTTGACCTTAACAATATGATTGACTTTTGTTCTTGTCTCATCAATACCTACAAAATGAGATATGCCCGGTCAAAATCGGAGCATGTCTTACATTTTATCCCTGTTTAGGTCAATGACCTCTAGTGACCCCATTTGACATGTCACTTTTAATCGCTGAACACCCTATATGAACATAGATCCAAGGAATCTTTTGACTAATTCTGAGTATCATCAGTCATTTTCCCTCGGACAAGTAGGGTTTTGAGTGAATGGAGTAAAATTTACATTTTGACCCCTAGTGACCCCAAATATTTTTTGATTTAAAAAACCGAACTATTGTACATGCGTACGGTCAAAAGAAATAAGTTGACCAATTCTGACGATCATAGGTCATTTCACTAAATTGCAAATGCGTTTTTAGTAAAAATCACGTTTTGACCCCTAGTGACCCCTGTGTGACCTTTGACCCCTTATGCTTTACAACCTGAGTAGTGGTGCACATAAGGGTTCTTATGATCAAATATGGTCAAAATCGGGTCAATGGTTACGGAGCTATAGGTCCCATGGCTGAAGAAAGAAGAAAGAAGAAAGAAGAAAGAAACAGGACAAATACAGTATATTAGTCGTTTCTCGACTAATATAACAAAGAAACAAAGAAACGGAAGGAATAGAGTATATTGGCTCGCTACGCAGCCAATATAAACAGCTAGAATACAGTATATTAGTCGTTTCTCGACTAATATAAGAACTAGAGAGAAATTGTGATCATAGATCACGGATATTAGTCGATGAAGTGTTGACCTTTTACCTGCTGATAACAGTATGCTATTATTTGTATGGAAACTTTAGACAATATTTGACAATCATCACTCATTTTTTCTCGGACAAGTAGTATTTTGAGTGTATGGAGTGAAAATTTACATTTTGACCCCTAGTGACCTTTTCTTGACCTTTGACCTAAACGGTATGGTTGACTTTTGTTCTTGTCTCATCAATGCCCACAAAATAAAAGAAACCCGGTCAAAATCAGAGCATGCCTTATATTTTCCCTCTGTAAAGTTCAATGACCCCTAGTGACCCCGTTTGACATGTCACTTTTAGTTGAGAAGCACCCTATATGGACATAGATGAGAGGAATCTTTTGACTAATTCTGACAATCATAGGTCATTATCTCTCGGACAAGTAGTAATTTGAATGCGAGGAGTGAAAATGTACATTTTGACCCCTAGTGACCTTTTCTTGACCTTTGACCTAAACGGTATGATTAACTTTTGTTCTTGTCTCATCAATGCCCACAAAATAAAAGAAACCCGGTCAAAATCTGAGCATGTCTTATATTTTCCATTTCTAAAGTTTCTTAAGTGACCCCGTTTGACATGTCACTTTTAGTGGAGAAACACCCTATATGAACATTGATTCAAGGAATCTTTTGACTAATTCTGAGTATCATCAGTCATTTTCCCTCGGACAAGTAGGGTTTTGAGTGAAAAGAGTAAACATTTGCATTTTGACCCCTAGTGACCCCAAATATTTTTTGATTTTAAAAACCAAACTATTGTACATGCGTACGGTCAAAAGGAATATGTTGACCAATTCTGACGATCATAGGTCATTTCACTAAATTGCAAATGCGTTTTAAGTGAAAATCACGTTTTGACCCCTAGTGATCCCTGTGTGACCTTTGACCCCTTATGCTTTACAACCTAAGTAGTGGTGCAGGTAAGGGTTCTTATGACTAAATATGGTCAAAATCGGCTTCATGGTTACGGAGCTATAGGTCTTATGACAGAAGAAAGAAATAACTAGAGATAATTGTGATCATAGATCACGGATATTAGTCGAGGGCGTGTTGACCTTTGACCTGCTGATGACAGTATGCTCTTATTTGAATGGAACCTTGAGACTATTTTTGCCAATTATCAAGCATTTCCTCTCAGACAAGTAGCATTTTGAGTGAATGGAGTGAACATTTACATTTTGACCCCTAGTGACCTTTTATTGACCTTTGACCCTAACTTATGATTGACTTTTGTTCTTGTCTCATCAATGCCCACAAAATAAAACAAATCCGGTCAAAATCGGAGCATGTCTTACATTTTCCCCCTGTTAAGGTCAATGACCCCTAGTGACCCCATTTGACATGTCACTTTTAATCGCTGAACACCCTATATGAACATGGATCCAAGGAATCTTTTGACTAATTCTGACAATCATAGGTCATTTCCTCTCGGACAAGTAGCATTTTGAGTGAATGGAGTGAAAATTTACATTTTGACCCCTAGTGACCTTTTCTTGACCTTTGACCTTAACAATATAATTGACTTTTGTTCTTGTCTCATCAATACCTACAAAATGTGATATGCCCGGTCAATATCGGAGCATGTCTTACATTTTATCCCTGTTTAGGTCAATGACCTCTAGTGACCCCATTTGACATGTCACTTTTAATCGCTGAACACCCTATATGAACATTGATCCAAGGAATCTTTTGACCAATTCTGAGTATCATCAGTTATTTTCCCTCGGACAAGTAGGATTTTGAGTGAATGGAGAAAAATTTACATTTTGACCCCTACTGACCCCAAATATTTTTTGATTTTAAAAACGAACTATTGTAGATGCGTACGGTCAAAAGGAACATGTTGACCAATTCTGACGATCCTAGGTCATTTCACTAAATTGCAAATGTGTTTTTAGTGAAAATCCCGTTTTGACCCCTAATGACCCCTGTGTGACCTTTGACCCCTTATGCTTTACAACCTGAGTAGTGGTGCACATAAGGGTTCTTATGATCAAATATGGTCAAATTCGAGTCAATGGTTACGGAGCTATAGGTCCCATGGCTGAAGAAAGAAGAAGAAAGAAGAAGAAACTAGAGATAATTGTGATCTTAGATCACGGATATTAGTCGAGGGCTTTGACCTTTGACCTTGCTACTTGTTGTCAGAGGGCAATAACCTTAAGTTGTACTATATTTGATAATTGTTTTTATAAATTTCAGCCCTGAAGTAGTTAAAAAATACATTTTGAACCCTAATGACCTTTTCTTGACCTTTGACCCCAAACTTATAATTGACTTTTTTTCTTCAAAATCAGGGCATGTCTTCAGTTTTACACCTGTATAGTTCAATGACCCCTAGTGACCCCGTTTGACATGTCACTTTTAATGGAGAAGCACCCTATATGAACATGGATAAGAGGAATCTTTTGACAAATTCTGACAATCATCGGTCATTTCGTCTCGGACAAGTAGTATTTTGAGTGCGCGGAGTGAAAATGTACATTTTGACCCAATGCGACCTTTTCTTGACCTTTGACCTTACCGGTATGATTGACTTTTGTTCTTGTCTCATCAATGCCCACAAAATAAAAGAAACTCGGTCAAAATCGGAGCATGCCTTATATTTTCCCCCTGTAAAGTTCAATGACCCCTAGTGACCCCGTTTGACATTTCACTTTTAGTGGAGAAGCACCCTATATGTACATGGATCCAAGGAATCTTTTGACCAATTCTGAGTATCATCAGTCATTTTCCCTCGGACAAGTAGGGTTTTGAGTAAATGGAGTAAAATTTACATTTTGACCCCTAGTAACCCCAAACATTTTTCGATTTAAAAAACCGAACTATTATATATGCGTACGGTCAAAAGGAATATGTTGGCCAATTCTCAAGATCCTAGGTCATTTCAATAAATTGCAAATGCGTTTTAAGTGAAAATCACGTTTTGACCCCTAGTTACCCTTGTGTGACCTTTGACCCCTTATGCTTTACAACCTGAGTAGTGGTGCACATAAGGGTACTTATGACCAAATATGGTCAAAATCGGCTCAATGGTTACGGAGCTACAGGTCCCAAGGCGGAAGAAGAAGAAGAAAGAAGAAGAAGAAAGAAGAAGAAAGAAACAGGACGAATACAGTATATTAGTCGTTTCTCGACTAATATAAGAAGAAGAAAGAAACAGGTAGAATACAGTATATTAGTCGTTTCTCGACTAATATAAGAACTAGACATAAACTGCGATCGGAGATCGCGGATATTAGTCTTTGGATTTGGTAGTTAGAGAGCGGGGATGTGCGTATTTGTTGGAACCAATCAGCGTTCAGTTTTGATTTTAAAAACCGAACTATTGTATATGCGTACGGTCAACAGGAATATGTTGGCCAATTCTGACGATCCTAGGTAATTTCACTAAATTGCAACGGCGTTTTAAGTGAAAATCACTTTTTGACCCCTAGTTACCTTTTTTTGACCTTTGACCCCAAACTTATGATTGACTTTTTTTCTTGGCTTATCAATGCGCGCAAGAAAAAAGTAATTCCGTCAAAATCAGAGCATGTCTTAAGATTTTCACCTGTATAGTTCAATGACCTCTAGTGACCTTGTGTGACATGTCACTTTTAGTGGAGAAGGACCCTATATGGACATGGATAAGAGGAATCTTTTGACTAATTCTGACAATCATAGGTCATTTCCTCTCGGACAAGTAGTATTTTGAGTGCGAGGAGTAAAAATGTACATTTTGACCCTAGTGACCTTTTATTGACCTTTGATCTTAACGGTATTATTGACTTTTGTTCTTGTCTTATCAATGCCCACAAAATAAAAGAAACCCAGTCAAAATCGGAGCATGCCTTATATTTCCCCCCTGTAAAGTTCAATGACCTTTAGTGACCCCGTTTGACATGTCACTTTTAGTGTGGAAGGACCCTATATGAACATTGATCCAAGGAATCTTTTGACCAATTCTGAGTATCATCAGTCATTTTCCCTCGGACAAGTAGGGTTTTGAGTGAATGGAGTAAAATTTACATTTTGACCCCTAGTGACCCCAAATATTTTTTGATTAAAAAAACCGTTCTTTTGTACATGCGTACGGTCAAAAGGAATATGTTGACCAATTCTGACGATCATAGGTCATTTCACTAAATTGCAAATGCGTTTTTAGTAAAAATCACGTTTTGACCCCTAGTGACCCCTGTGTGACCTTTGACCCCTTATGCTTTTCAACCTGAGTAGTGGTGCACATAAGGGTTCTTATGACTAAATAAGGTCAAAATCGGCTCAATGGTTACGGAGCTATAGGTCCCATGACGGAAGAAAGAAAGAAACAGGACGAATACAGTATATTAGGCGATTCTCGACTAATATAAAGAAAGAAGAAAGAAACAGGACGAATACAGTATATTAGTCGTTTCTCGACTAATATAAAGAAACAGGACGAATACAGTATATTAGTCGTTTCTCGACTAATATAAAGAAGAACTAGAGATAATTGTGATCATAGATCACGGATATTAGTCAAGGGCGTGTTGACCTTTGACCTGCTGATGACAGTATGCTCTTATTTGAATGGAACCTTGAGACCATTTTTGCCAATCATCAAGCATTTCCTCTCAGACAAGTAGCATTTTGAGTGAATGGAGTGAAAATTTACATTTTGACCCCCAAGTGACCTTTTCTTGACCTTTGACCTTAACAATATGTTTGACTTTTGTTCTTGTCTCATCAATACCTACAAAATGAGATATGACCGGTCAATATCGGAGCATGTCTTACATTTTATCCCTGTTTAGGTCAATGACCTCTAGTGACCCCATTTGACATGTCACTTTTAATCGCTTAACACCATATATGAACATTGATCCAAGGAATTTTTTGACAAATTCTGACAATCATAGGTCATTTCCTCTCGGACAAGTAGCATTTTGAGTGAATGGAGTGAAAATTTACATTTTGACCCCTAGTGACCTTTTTTGACCTTTGACCTTAACAATATGATTGACTTTTGTTCTTGTCTCATCAATGCCCACAAAATAAAAGAAACCCGGTCAAAATCGGAGCATGTCTTACATTTTACCCCATGTTTAGGTCAATGACCCCTAGTGACCCCATTTGACATGTCACTTTTAATCGCTGAACACCCTATATGGACATTGATCTAAGGAATCTTTTGACCAATTCTGAGTATCATCAGTCATTTTCCCTCGGACAAGTAGGGTTTTGCGTGAATGAAGAAATATTTTCATTTTGACCCCTAGTGACCCCAAATATTTTTTGATTTTAAAAACCGAACTATTGTACATGCGTACGGTCAAAAGGAACATGTTGACCAATTCTGAAGATCCTAGGTCATTTCACTAAATTGCAAATGCGTTTTTAGTGAAAATCACGTTTTGACCCCTAGTGACCCCTGTGTGACCTTTGACCCCTTATGCTTTACAACCTGAGTAGCGGTGCACATAAGGGTTCTTATGACCAAATATGGTCAAAATTGGGTCAATGGTTACGGAGCTATAGGTCCCATGACAGGAGAAGAAAGAAGACGAAGACGAAGAAGAAGAAACAGGACGAATACAGTATATTAGTCGTTTCTCGACTAATATAAGAAGAAACAGGACGAATACAGTATATTAGTCGTTTCTCGACTAATATAAGAAGAAGAAACAGGTAGAATACAGAACTCCAATGTATTACTATGCTTTTAGCATACTATAATATTTCTAATCGGTCACATTCATTGTAAAATGTATGCCACAGTGATGCCTCTTATGTTAAATCTTTAGAATGATTGTCACTTTATGAGTTTCGTTGTGTGCAACCTTCAGAATAGCCAATCAGATAGTCAACCGTACAGAAAATCAATTCGTGAAGAGACTTGAACCCCCTTCAGTTAGTCCTGTAATTGATATATCTCAGTTCAAAAACAAACTACTTTTGCAGTATTTCTTATAGGGGAGGGTAAAGCTTAATGGTTGTCTTGACCTGGATCTGGATAATCAAAATGCAATTTAATATCAAATTAGCCATTTCTATTGTTTGCAGTCTGTGAAAGAGATATCTGAAATTTAGACCGGTTATATTTGACCTTATTTCACAGAAATTCACACTAAATGGAAATTTGGTTTTCTCTGAACACCCAGTACTGATATCAATGTACAATGCACTTGTAGATGAGATTCAAAGCTACAATTACGGAATATTGCGTAACACTTTCCACGCGGCTATTGGTTTTACCATATAAAAACAGATGTTCAGAAATCTTTCACAATCTATCTCAAGGATTACTGAACCAATACGAGGCATGTTTGTACTTTATATTTCAATGCATTTCACATGCTGATTCCAAGTATGGTTATGAAATTTAACAATTTTGACAACAGTTTGAGACATTTTAGAATGTCGTCTGCAGACGCCTGCCACGTGGAAAGTGTTAAAACTGGCTTATACAGGGTGTCCCAAAAGTCTATGCACGTTTTTGAAGAGTCATATCTCATAAAATATAAATCATATGGTATAAATTTAACCATATTTTGATAGACGAGATTTGGGAAATTATTTTGATAACAAACACAACCCTATTGGTGAACCCAGAACATTATAAAAGTGGTTGAAAGTTTTTGGCCGTGTGAGACCCACCCATACCAAGTACGGCCAAACATTGTTGCTAAAATTAACGGTATGAAAGCAACGTTGCGCATTAGTCACAGTTCACTGCTTACCTTGCAACATTAATGTTATTACCAAACTCGGTCATTCACAACATTAATAGGTGTAGTAGACAACATTGCACAGCAAAAGCCTTCATTCAAGATGGTTTACCGCATAGATAAGCGAATACAAATTGTGTGGTTCTACGTTGAAACAAATTCAGTTCAATTTACTCAACAACATTTTAAAGTGACACGCGCACCAGGAAGAATATCCATTCATAAGTTGGTGAATAAATTGTTGAACACAGGAACTGTGCATGATTTGTCTCGATGTGGTAGAAAAAAGACTGGCAGATCAACATGTCACATTGATGTCATAAGACATGCAGTAGCCAAAAGTCCAAAGAGATCTATTCGCCGTGTGATGTGTGTGTTCACTTTTCTGTTACGTTATTCAATCTTTTAGGTCTGTGTTTTTGCATTAGCACACGTCTCTGTATAAATGTTTACATTTAAACTAGATTTCACTATAGAAACGAAAACTATATGTGATTTAGTTTGTTATTATGATGGGATCACTGTAATGTAAAATTTTAAATATTACAATTGACGGTTCACTTTCCGTGTAACCAACTCTACCCATCTTTTTGTTAATCTCAATAGGTATGGATTTATGGACTTTATTCCTCTGAAGTATAAAATTACGTTTTTGCAGTAATACATATTTCACTTCTAGGGTGGCATTACATACAGATGTTACGCCAATGTTTGGTATAAAAATTATTTCCCACATCTCCTCTTTCTAAATATGTATTCATATTTTCAATACGACTTATATTTTGTAAAATACAAAGCTTCAAAGTCGTGCATAGACTTTTGGGACACCCTGTATAATATAGATTGGTTTATAGATTGGTTTATTGAAAATTACAAAATCGTGGCTTAAAAGCCAAATTGCATTGCACTTACAATATTATAAAAACATTTAAATACATTCAAAGAAATACATTAAAATATAAATATAAAATACAAAGACACATTTATATAAAACATGTGATACCATTAACACTCTCACGAGATGAACATACACATACCCTCAAACAGCCTTACCCACACGTACCCCACCCCTCACACACCAGACCTCTCCCACACACTTTCATAAATTTAACAATAAAAAGATCCTCTCACGAGATGAACATACACATACCCTCAAACAGCCTTACCCACACGTACCCCCACCCCCACCCCACCTCTCCCACACACTTTCATAAATATAACAATAATAAGATGCACTTATTTATTGATTGCACACACAAATTCTAAAATTATTCATTGTTTAAAAGTCTGACATAATATGGTACCGGGCTGTTAAAAAATCTCTTTGTCCTGAAACGAGGCTGGGAAATTGCACTTGAATTACGTAGGTTAAAACTGTGACATTCATTTCTTCTGGGTGGTAAAAGATGTTCAGTCCTGACATTTTGATCTAAACCTTTGGCAAACTTGAGAGAGTGATGTTCTCTTCTTTCCTCCAGACTATCAAGATCACACATGCTTAAGGCATCAGAATAAGAATGATACTTGCGGCCTAAGATAGTTCTACAGGCCCGTTTTTGAATTCTTTCTATAGTCTTAGATTGTTTCTTGGTAATACTAGGATGCCATACAACGTCACAATATTCGATGACTGGTCTGAGGTAACTTTTGTACACGACAGTAAGCTCATCTTGATCAAAGCCAAACTTTTTTAGAGATCGTAACATGAACAAGCGCTTGTTGGCTTTAGAAAGCATGTCATCTATTTGAGCGTTCCACTTGAGATCATGTTGGATAAGTACACCAAGAATTTTAGCCTTTTCAACATACGGCAGTACCTCATTACCAATTCTCAAATCTAAATGACGCGGTGTGTCTTTACCAAACTTAACTTGCAATGCTTGACATTTGGCAGGGTTTAGATTCAGACAATTGGCATCTGACCATTTTTTAAAATCATTCAAATCCTTTAAAATCATTCAAATCCTCCTAGAAAAGGTAGTTGGCAAATAAGGAACAATAGCGTAACCTACAATCTTTCCTGATCTTTGTACCATTGAAATTGACAAAAGAGAACTGTAGTCAATCTCGGGGAAAAAAATTACCTTTAGTTTTGACATGTTTGACATTGCTGAAAACTGACGTCATGAAAATAATGTTCACTATTGCAAACTATATGCAGCGGGATATACATGTACATTGTATCAAACACCATTGTAAATTATCAGGTGATGTATGTATTAGACCAATAATATGGAAAACATCTAAGAACATTTGTTCTTGTGGAAAATTAACACAAACGAATAGGCCTATCCTCGCATATAATTTTATTTGTTCAAAATGTGTATGTTTTCTCATTTAAGAAACCATCAAATTGTGAATAAAAGGTTCGAAAAGGTCATCGACCCAGGCAGTGACTTCTATTTGTTTTATTTACAGTCAAGGTTTAAATAAAATACAATTCCGAATAACTCGTTTCATTTTATTTTAGTTATATCGAAATAACCATAATGAGCACTATATCTGTATAGTTGCGTTCAATTATAGTCGATTTGACACTCAAGTCAAGTTTAACATTTTGTATTTATTTTATGCTCACGTGATCCTAAAAGAAATTAAGCTTGGTTGCAAAAATTGTCAATTTAGGCAAATCTGATAATGTTCACGAATTCAAAATAGTTCCATTAAAACGTTACGCCAGCATTTTATAATTACGCTCTCGCAGCAATGAGCATGATGAGTTCAGCACGGTATCAAATCCACGCCAAACTACTGTCGCCCATATCAGGCCGTGAAAGCCTTGAACCGCGTAATGTACTTTTGAAGATACAAGATTTTCTGAATTTTGAAGCAAATTACAAATATCGGTGGTGTAGGAAATAGGAAAATCGATTCAAGGACATAAGCCGACTGGCTTCTTATTTACATAACAATTTGCCTTTGCAGATCATGTTCATAGACTAGATAGGGGCCATTCAATGTAGGCCTACGGAGTAGTAAACACAATTATATTTACAGGACATTCTTTATCGCAGTGAAATTGCAAAAGAAAAAAGTATCATTCAACATTCAATAAATATAGCGAACGATAAGCAATCCTGTCAATTTATAAAAACAAACAGTGTAATAACAAAACAGAAAAGAAAACCCCATCCCCATCCGCAGGATTCGAACCACTGACCTCATGATTGTGAAGCCGGCGCTATGACGTTTGAGCTAATGAAGGCAATACATAAACGTTTTGAAGAAAAACATATATAGAGTTCAAAATAAAAATATCTTTAATCGGAGGCTAAAATGCTTTATATTTCGATTGGTGTGCATTTTTAACATGGGTTATCGCCCAAAAGTTGATTATATGCTGAAGGAGATTGTAATTCTGATTTCATTATAATGCATAACACTATTTTTTTAAACGATTTTAGACACCTATTTCGTTCGTGAATAAATTTTACCATTACGTTTGATCGATTAAAATTCGCGGCAAATCTATTGCACCATGGGTATTATTACTTGGAAACACGGAGACTCAGATACATAGGGAGTCATGTGACTTTTGTCCGGGACAAACACTTGAGATGTACACGCCCCTTTAAGTACATCTTCCCCTACAGTCTTCAATTTAAACAATGATGCATCTAAAAACACACGTTTTGGCCAAAAAAAGCACCCTTTTCATGATGTTATTTGATGTTTCCAAATTACGCAAAACGTGTTTTTTGGCCTTTTTGAGAAATTATTGGGTGTGCTGCTCCCTATAACAGTGTGAAACACGTCACTTACTTAATAAGCCCGTATCCCGGTCGTCACCTTCCATGAAATAGCGTAATCGGTATTCTTGTAGTTTATCTTGTATCAGTAAAATGTGCTTGAGTGTGTTCAACAGTGGGCTACGGTCGCGGTAGACGGGATGTATTTCCTCTAATTCTCCAAAGATCATGATAAGTTTCTAAAATGAATTTAAAATGTTGTATCAGCTAGGAGATATTTACATACAACACCCGAATAGCTCGGTAAACCTAAATGTATATCAACAGCCCAAAAGTTATTAGTTGATTTTCATGGTTTAGGTGCAAACAGTCATTGTGCGGTGTTGCTATGGATAGACGATCGAGCAGGCATACTCGACGGAAAATTACCAAAATAGAAATATTGTGAATATGAAATATCTAGGAGTGATTAGACTCCTGATAATATTTAACTAGCAACTCTCACAGTAGGAAATTAGTACAATCAGCATGGTGGGGACGTGTTTGTTTAATATGGTGAAAATAGCTTGTTTTATGGCCCGAGGGCGAGTGTCGTGGAAAAGTGTGTACGACATACTTTGTTGGAGCGTAATGGTAATTCTCGGTATTCGCAATCCGCCGCCAGCGGCTGCTCGGGAGAGAACGAAATACGCAGTGCATCATGGTACATCTACATCCAAAGCCCGCGTAATACAAATACAACACACAAAACATGTCGGGGTGTGTTTATAATGTCCATATAGTGCAGACGACGGTGGACACGAACGGCCGTTAATTTTGAATTTCCGTTGATTCATTCATTCATTTTTTTCATTCATTCATTCACCTATTCATTCATTCACCTATTCATTCATTCATTCATTCATTCATTCATTCATAAAAGGTTTATTAAAAACTGTTCTTGCAGCAAATACAAAGTAGCTGAATTACAACAATTTTACAATTTTACACATAAAAATATAATCATTAAAAGAAACAATATAATCTACTAAAATTAAATACATGAACCCAATCTTCACACTCACCGAATACCACTAAAACAACCCACACTCAAAAACATCCACACACACACACACACATCCAACGCACCCCCCCCGACCCCCCCACCATTCAGACGACTCGGCTCAATTTCAATGTAACAATGGATTTCATCTCAAAGCAACTCAATTTCAATGTAACAAATGATTTCAATGTAACAATTGATTTTGATTATATGACCCCATAAAATTCATCACACGTTGGAACTAAATTATTTCATCCTAAAACCGCTGGAGTTGGCTAACCAACGACAGTGTCAGTATCATTTTTTGAATTTAAACCGTTGTTAAGCGTTCATCCCATTCACTTGATCACGTAACCTCGTCGCATATTTTAACCTGAATATTCGTGAATACGCCCGTGTCCAGCGTCGTCTGATATAGTGGGTTATAGACAATACACGCCCCCAACACCCAATTTACAATTATAGATAGATTCATTTTCTTTGTATTACTCATACGGGATCCTTCTATTAAAATAGCTGTGTGTCGCAAGTTTGTCCTTGTCCTTGTTCTGATTTGAGGCCTTTTTGACAGAGAAAGTCTCGTACCTGTATCCTTGATATAACCGCTCGTGAAAATTGCTCGTTTGTTGAACAGTGCTTCAGTGTCTTGATAATAGTAGCGGGCATGCCATCTCGTTGGTATTGTTTACACGTCATTGCCAGAACGAACTGTAGTGATAAATCATTAAAAATTATTTTCCGCTAACATATCTTACTATAATTCATATATGTTTCTAAGTTTCTAAAAGACCAGGAAGGAAGACAATGCTATAATTGTCTTCTCTCTAATAATTACTCCTCACCTATCGTCTCACCTATAATCAAGGGGTATATATAGCAGGCGCGGATCCCGGACAATTTTCGGGGGGGGGGGGGGGGAGGGGGGAAATGAAATTGTGCTGGTACCATCCAAGCGGTGCGCAGCATCGCCATCCGAGCTATGCTCGGACAGAGGGGGCTGAGGGTGGATGTGCCCCGGCCCCCTCAGAAGTAGATTTTTTTTCAATTTTCGAACTCATTTGGTGCGATCTGGTGTATACTTTTGACCAAAATGTTATCGAAAAGCCACCTCTTCAAATAAATATTTTGTTTTTTATTAATGCGCGAAAGAAGTTGAGGATATACTGATATATTTTTGATTTCAGTATAGATGGTTTCAAAGCTCGAACAGGGGGGAGTCTGAGGGGGGATGTGGATGTGCCCCTTTCAGAAGTAGATTTCTTTTTCAATTTTCGAAATCATTTGGTGCGATCTGGTGTATTTGACCAAAATGTTATCGAAAATAAATATTTTGTTTTTTTATCAATGCACGAAAGAAGTTGATTTAAGTTCAGATGGTTTAAAAGCTCGAACAGGGGGGAGTCTGAGGGGAGATATGCCCCCCTTCAGAATTGGATTTTTTTCCTTCAATTTTCGAACTCAATTGGTGTCCGACCAGGGGGTGGAGGGGGGGGGGGTCTGAAAAAGCCACCTCTTCATTTCAAATAAATATTTTGTTTTTTATCAATGCACGAAAGAAGTTGAGGATATACTGATATATTCTTGATTTAAGTTCAGATGGTTTAAACGCTCGAACAGGGGGAGTCTGAGGGGGGATATGCCCCCCCTTCAAAATTGGATTTTTTTCTTCAATTTTCGAACTCAATTGGTGCGATCTGGTGTATACTTTTGACCAAAATGTTATCGAAAAGCCGCTACAAATAAATATTTTATTTTTATCAATGCAAGAAAAGTTGAGCATATATACGGATATTTTCTCGATTTAAGTATATATTGTTTAAAAGCCCGACCGGGGGGGGGGGGGGGGGGGGAGGTCTGAATTGGATTTTTTTTTTCAATTTTCGAACCTATTTGGTGCGATTTGGTATGTACTTTTGAGCAATATTTTATTGTAAAGCAATCACTTTATTTCCGATAAATATTGGCTTTTTATATATACCTATAACTATATAGTTACCTCCAAAATATCAGATTTCTCGTCAACGTACGTATGAGTATTAATCCCGACCAACTTCCAATAAACTTTAAACGTTATTATGTCCCTCGCATGTCTCCCCTCCACGCCTTGTTGTACCCCTCCTCCCCCACCCTTTTCTTTTTGCTTTTTCGTTTGTCCCCTCTTCCTCTCTCTTTCCCCTTTCCCCCTTTTTTCCCCACTCCCCCTTTTTCCCCCCTTTCTTTTCCCCTTCCCCCCTTTTTTTGGTGGTGAGGGGGGGGGGGGGGGGGGGGGGGGGGGGGGCGGAGCCCCCTGTATCCGCGCCTGATATATAATAGGAGAAGACATATAGCTCAATTGGATATATGTCATTAATATGATTAACCCTGCCTTGACCCTATGCCCTGCTGTGAGAGGTCAACGATAACGCAATTTTTTGTGTTCGAAAATGTCAACGTTTTAGGGGCCATATCCAAACTCAAAGTGATTTTATAGCTATTTTCTACCGATTTTACCCCGGTATTACAACGGTATTTTTTTCTATTGTTAAAAGCATCGGAAAAAGATCGGTGATTAACTAGAGCCTCTCTACTTATCTGGCGTTAACAATAGAACTATTGTAGTACTCTCGATGGCTCAATTAGTGAAGCAGACAGATGAAAGCGCGAGGAAGGTTGTGTTATATTCTTTAAGAAATACTATAAGCTTTTAAAATCCGATCGTAAAATGTTTACGTTCACCGCCGATCAATGTATCTGGTCGTCTAGACATATGAATTAAGCTACCGCTCCATCACGAGTGTGGCATGTTGTTTACTCTCACTCTATTCATCTATTGTTCGGCGCAGTATTGCCATGATCTTGTGAAAGTAGCCCATTTCCCCCTTCATTGCATTGAAATCAATGCTGAAAACATTTTGGCGATAGGTCACGTAACATATTTGTATAATGGATGGGTGATGACGGAGGGGGCGTAATATATTGACCATCGTGTTTGGAAGTATTATACAATATAATACTTATGTATTATACAATATACAATCCAAGTCATTAGTTTAGAGAGGATATTGTTTCCGACTTTTGTCCTTTCTTCAATTTTCGATACAATGTTCCCTATCAATAGAATATAATGGTCTTTGCTGGTTGTCAACTGTCACATCGCATTGCATTTGGCCTGTAACCCTTTGGAACATGAAACCACCATACAACTTGCGACATTTGACGCTCAATTCTCATAGCCCGAGTGAACGCAATACTGAAGCGATTCTGTAATCGCTTCAGTATTGCGTTTACTAGGGCTATGAGAATTGAGCGTCAAATGATTGCACAGCACCGGCAAGAAGCTGAAATCCTAAAGAACAATTCCCATTTTTTAAAATGTTAATCGCTTCATTATTTTAATTTTGAAAACAAAGTTTGGGGATCAGCAACGCGTAAGAAATGTGATGCTTGAATAACTCCATACTAAATATGTATTTATCAACGACTTTGCCAAAATTGTAATAGTCTAGTGTAGCATAGTGGCCACGCTCTAGTGCTCACACGCAGGACCCGCAATCATGTGCAAAACTGTTGGGACACTTCCTGCATGTCTTGTGGAATGGTGGTCCCTCCCCCTAAATTCAATGTTGGTCCATATATGTATACGTAATTAGACTATGAAATTCAACTCGGAATGTTACAGAAGCAATATTCTTCATTTCTTAAAAAGAATTGTTGAAATCAAAGCTACCGTTTTCGAGATATAGCGATTGAAAAAAATAATGTACTAAATTCATATAAGTCCTTGTAACTGCATTAAAAATGTTCCAATTAATGCCAGAGAACTCTATATAAGTGCGTTTAATACAAATTATGTATTTTGTTTTTACATTTTTTGTATTCATTAAGTAAAAGAATTAATTCAAATAGTTAAATACTTAATACGATAGTGTGTGCGCCGATTGATTTAACTTGTTGGTACTCGCCAAAGCAAGCACAATGTTCCCCAATTGAGATGCATACGAGTTGCGTAATCGATTAGAGCGCCCACCCTTCCTTGTTATGTAATCCATTTTCCGTGACGCAGGAGTCGCGTAAGCGACGAGAGTATTTTCTAGCATGTTTGGATGGTATTATATGTTATCAAGAAACCATTTGAATCTAAATAACTGGCAATATCCATTACTTCTTGGGCATCTAGTGTGCAAAATATACCCCCGTAATTAAAAGTGAACTATCCCTATAAGTAAGTTGGAGCATAACATTTGTAAGTAGTTGGTCACATGACCGATAACATGACCTATATATCCTCCAAATCTGATCAAGAAACCCTTTATTGAATCAAAAGTTGTGTCTAAAAACGGAAAACAGGTGATGCAATCGTTTAAAACACCCACCGCTGTAAATTAGATACTTTGAAATTATGACACTTCATCAAAATAAAGGTTATTTATGTATTTTATTAAATATGTATACGTAATTAGACTATGAAATTCAACTCGGAATGTTACAGAAGCAATATTCTTCATTTCTTAAAAAGAATTGTTGAAATCAAAGCTACCGTTTTCGAGATATAGCGATTTTTGTATTATTTATAGCTCACTTTCTCACTCCCTTAATACAATCATGTGCAAAACTGTTGGGACACTTCCTGCATGTCTTGTGGAATGGTGGTCCCTCCCCCTAAATTCAATGTTGGTCCATATAAAAGCATCGTCCAGCAACGGGCTGTGTTATATATATATCAGCCCCAACATTGATTGGGGGGGGGGGGGGGGGTGGGGGGGGGGGATGGCAGCTTTACATAAACTAGTTTTGACTATCATACTTTCAACTGACAGCTTTTTACTCATTTTGGAAGATATTTCATGCGCAAGTGTATAGTGTCCCAACAGGTTTTGAACAAGATTGCGGGTTCAATTCCTCAAACAATAATTATTTCTTCTCTGTCTGTTTTTTCCCTTTTCTTCTTATTTTTCTCTGTGTCTCCAATTTCTCTGTTTTGTTTTGTTTTGTTGACGTTTTCGTTTTGTTATTTTTTAATATTTTTTTTGTTTTTGTTTTTTGGGGAGGGGCTTTGTTATTCATAAGACCTATTATTGTGTTATCATTTTTTTTAAAAATCATGTGAACCTATCCATATATTTGAATGCGCATGACAAGAAATTGCTGTGTACCGGTTAGCTCAGTTGGTAGGGCAGCGGATTTACAATGAACACTCATATTGATATAGATACCATTGAATCGTAAGTTCGATCTCAGTAGTACCGTTATTTTGTACGTCCCACGGTTTTTACTCATATTTATGATTATATTTACTTATGTTATCCCTTTATATTTATTTCTTCTGTTTTTTCTTACTTTTTTTTTTTTGGGGGGGGGGGGGGGTGTTGAATTTGTTTTTTGTTGTTTTTGTTTTTGTTTGTTGGGGCTTTTTATGTGTGTGGTTTTTGATTGTTGTTTTATTATAAGGAGCTACATACGTATTGTGTCGGGCGCGTGTGGTCCAGCGGATATCACCCTCGCTCCACAATGCAAAGATTGTGGGTTCGAGCCCCGTTGGTGCCAACGTGTTGTGTCCTTGGGCAAGGCACTTTACCGCACTTGCCACGCTTCACCCAGGTGTATAATTGGGTACCGGCATTAATTCATGTTGGGAAGTAAAACAGACTCGCTGTGCGGGAGGAGTGGCGAACCCCCCACAGCCAAGTATTACATGGGGAGTCTGGCCTAAACGCTAATGAAAGAGAGATGGGCACTCCGCGCGCGAGCTTTGCTCGGCACGAGTCTTTACTTACTTTTTTACATACGTAGTAGCCATAACATTATAAGAAACAGAACATGGATTTTAACATTATTCGATACGAAATCGGATACAGTAATTGGACAGGTACAATTGAATGTTTTCCTTGTCCTCCTCGTGACAGAAAACCAAATCCTTTTTGTAATCTAAATTATATTCAATGCTATATGTATTGAATATTGATTTAGATAATGTGATGTGAATACTAGCAATAGAAGCCATCCATGAGTCGGTCATATTTGTAGGAACTAAAGTCTGTTCCCAAATTTGAAAAGACTAATACTACAGATCAACACGCATGTTGACGGATACTCTTTTAAATAACCCGCCAAATGTATAGGTCATTCTTTGAACAGTAAGACTTGCATAAAATTGATCTGAACAACGAATACTACGGGAACAAGAACCTTTTGTTACGGACACGCATGAGTGAAGTGGATTCTATTGAGGTAATTCCTTGATGTCTGACTGTGCAATCGATAGGGATTTACATAAGTTTCGTAAAAATCGTTGAGTCATGAATGCAACATTTGAGTTGGGAGGTGGAGGGAGGGGGGGGGGGGGGGCGGGTATACTAGGGTTTTTGTTAAATTGTACATTTATCAGACCGCGAATAGCTTTTAATGTTGTTCAAAAATTATATATAGGCCGAACGAAAATAACTTAAGAATCGTTTCACAAAGTACGGGATTTGTTATTCGTTAAATCTAATAAATCATAGACTCATTTTACAGACAACAACACCGTGTTGAAAAATCCGTGTGTATTTAGGGAATAATGAGAACTATATTTGGGTATAAAGCGCTGAGGATTTCAGGAAAATCGAAATAGCTCAGTTGGTAAAGATTAGGACTCTCAATCAGCAGGCCGTACGTTCGAATCTTTGTGGCGGTTTATATTCCTTGTGCTATATACTTAGAGCGGTCGAGTCTGGGTAGAGGTCGGTTAGGGTTTTTAGTATGCCGAAATATAATATTTATTATTGTTCTCTCATTATACGTCCGTTCGGGGTTTTCATTTATATTGACATAATTTTAACGTTATTTATTTATTTTGTATTTACTTTCTTAATTGTTGATGTTTATTTAATTATTTATCAATCAATTAATTATAAATAGGCCTAAATACAGTTTATTTTATTGATATAATTATTAATTTATATATTATTTATTTACATTAATTACTTAATTTCTTCATATAATTTATTTATTAGGTCACGTTCAGAGTGTATGCAACATTCTTAAAAAGTCTAAAAACGCAGAAAAATGACACTATTTAGGGGAGTAAGATTCATAATGCTACTTGATTACACACATTATGCCTAAACCAGAAAACAATAACACGTTGTATGTTTAATGGCTTCCATATTGTTTAGTATTAAATGATAACATTATCCATGCTTGTACTGTTTACTCAAAAATCATCCACGGCTGAACACTAGTCTTTAAAGGCCACTTCAAGGAGGATTATTCTTATGACGTTAACGAGTGGATTACGATAAGCCTAGCAATGAATAGGCGGCTACAAACATATCTCGTTTGAGTCGGGGTTTGAGGAGTGTCGCGATTAGCCTCTATCACCTGCCATGATAAAACCTGGCACTTGTACTAGAAACCCGATAGGTGTACAATCTGGCAAATGGGTCGCTCTTTACGTCACAACGGGGGTCGGGTGAACACTGGTCAGCTTAGTAACACAACCTTCCTCGCGCTTTCATCTGTCTGCTTCACTAATTGAGCCATCGAGAGTACTACAATAGTTCTATTGTTAACGCCAGATAAGTAGAGAGGCTCTAGTTAATCACCGATCTTTTTCCGATGCTTTTAACAATAGAAAAAAATACCGTTGTAATACCGGGCTAAAATCGGTAGAAAATCGCTATAAAATCACTTTGAGTTTGGATATGGCCCCTTAGTACCGTTCTTTCAAAAATAAGGAGTTTAATCACATTACAAACACATTTTGTGCGAGAGTAACATACAAATATGGTATAAAAATGGAAAAAATGGCAAGATAAAAGTCCGTTCGTTATAAATAAATGGATAAATGGTTAATCACAACCACACTCGTCGATCTCTGTGGCGTGCATCGTTGGCCATGTCGTTTGCAAACGGCAACACGGGTTCCGTGTATTCCTTGTTATTCTTTTTTTTCCCTTCTTTTTTTAAACTTGACGGTGGATTAATGTAGCATCATTTTTATGTCAATTTTTGTAAATTATAAAGGCACGTGCGTTTATAGTTTTTGTTTTTTCTATCATTTATCTCTTTGATTTATTTAACTTCTAAACAATTGTATGTGTAAACAACATACATGTATATTAGCGCGATAAATAAGTGATTTAGTTTGAGTTCGGTTTGATAATGATAGCAAAACTTGTTGTATCAATTCCTTTGTTATGAAATGATTAAAGTGTGGTAATTGTGTCATAAATAGGCCTTAAAGCTGTCTATTGTTTCAATCTATTAGGAGACAATTTTGAACAAGTCTATTGTCTACTTAATTATTTTAATAAACAAGATGTGTAATGCTTTACATCACAATCCTAGTAAACATTATTAAGCTCGTTAAGCTTGAAATTAAAAACCGTGTTTTTGGTGAAAAAACAGCTCCTGTACAGAAATAGTCATATTTACTTAACGGTATCATCAAATAGCGTGATTCTTTTTCCAGATGGTAGCAAAGAAATGGCGCAATCATTTAAAGTTTTGTTTGCCTTGATTTTGTGGTCAGAATTTTTGTTGTTGATTTTTTCAATTAGGGTAAACTTTTTTTTGACTCACCCTGTACATGCATATGTTTTTATTACGGAAATGTTGATCTGTCCGTAAATTAGACAAATTTTGCCGCATCATTTGAGCCATGGCAGGTAATAGAGAAGGAGGCTAATCGCGACACTACTCAAACGAGATATGTTTGTAGCCGCCTATTCATTGCTAGGCTTATCGTAATTCACTGTTTTACGTCGTAAGAATAACCCTCCTTGAAGTGGCCTTTGAAGACTATTGTTTAGCCGCGATCGACCTCCATGCTCGAGCGGTTTTGATGCCACTTGTTTATCATAAGCCTTCCTCGTACTTCGGTCGGCATTACAATCCATTCAGTTTATTCTTTGAATTGACGCTTTTTTAAAAAAGTGTTTTAACTCGCATGGATACAATGGGATTTTTAGCTTCTTATAGTTTTGGTGAACACAGTTCAGTAGTCTGCCTCGATTCTGCTATATGCATCAGAAATGTAGCAATTTGTGATTCAATCGGTCACGATCATATCATACACGATACACGAATAAGTTTATTTTGAACTATGTCTGAATTACAGGAAATTGCAGGAAATGCATGAAAATGACCAAATTGTCGGACTCATTATTTTCTTAAGAATTAACAGTTTGGGAACCAAATTTCCCTAAACAGAATGACGTATTCAATAATTCGTAACTTTCCGAATATACCGCCGATTTCGGTAGAAGTTTTGCTGAAATGTTCGTTTCCCTGAGATCTCTTTCTATGGTGTAAAATATTATCACGCATGCTTACGAGGGACCAAACATCCATTGTCTTAATTAAGAAAATAGATGTTACGCATGCGTGATAAAAGTTTACAAATAAAATCTAGAAATACTTTTAGTGTGATACGTACACGGGACGTCAAAACCACTCGAGTGTGGAGGTTGATCGCGGCTATACACATGTCTTGAAAGGCCGATAATGAGCTAATTGATATTCATGAGGTGATTTACTACGGCACTTTTACATTGGAATTTTGACTTGCTCGATAAAATCATGAATTGTAATGCTTTTAAATCATGAGTCTGAATAGGAAACATGAATTTATCGGTTACGTATAAAATGTACAATGAACACAATGAAATGGTAATTGGGTCTGATGGTTTAATACTTTGTCGACAACACAGTGATAACTTGCAAGCTTCCAGGGGGAGAAATACTTTTGCGCGGCAGTGTAAGGGGTAATTATTATAAGGGTTTGGATTGTTTGTACGTTGTTTGTTTATATGTTGTACCAGGCCCCTGCTACTGAGATTCTCGGCGGCTGTGACTCCGATACAACGTGCAAATCTGATAGAAACAATTCTTAACACAGACGGGGCCAGCTAAATGCCGAGAACAGCACAGAGAAAGCCATTGACTTTCGGCAGCTCGTGCATTGTCCTGGTTCCCAATTTGAATACGATTTTTACATCTAAAATAAACAATCGGGTTCCAACCCGTCGGCAATATGTATGTTGAAAACCGTGTAAACCGCCCTCTAAAAACCGTAGGACAATCCAGTTAAGGTTTGTCCGGCAAAAACCCAGACAATCCAATTGGGGCTACACAGAGCTTGGACACAGTTTCGTCCGGGCTTAGCCTCTCAACAAGCTCTTGCATTGTAGTTTTCAATTCGCATGCCAACGCATCACCAAACCTATCATTATGACTTTATATCCAATTAAATACCTATGACAGTACATGCAGTAGTTGTAATAAAATAACATATTCCCTTTGAAAGGGGAAAATGCAACAAGCACCTACACACACATGATGAATGAATACACGTTGAACAACTAGCATAAACAATCACAATATAGCGTAAATAAAGACTTTCATAAGTCTATAAAGGTTAGCAGACGACAGCTCTATTTCGATAGCGTCATATATCTCTGTTTCATATATTGATAGTTTTTATTTTATGCATTGAATAATGTGTGTTAACGTGCAGTGGCCTGCTGCGAATGAGGTAAAAATGCCCGGTTTTGGCGACGGTTTTTGAAGTCTTGTCTAGCAAATGTGGAACGGTAACAGTGTACACTTTGAAGACACGAGCCACTACACTTCCCCGACGGCTTCAGGAAGCACAATTTTGCCAGAAGACACAGACTCAGGATAAAAACTGTCTTCAATAGACTAATGGTCTTACATCATGTACATAGACGTGTTATATTACGTGTCTTCATGGTGATATTTCATCACGGGACATGTCTTGCATTATTACATATAGCCTTGTGGTATGAAGAACTGTAAATTATTACAACTTGCTTTACGTCGTATCTTGGTTTGTGCCATTTTTTGATTGCTAACCGTTATTGCCTCACAAGACATGACTTCAAAAAGTCTGAAAAACACCACTGACCTCGAGAATAGAAGCCCAAAGTTATGTGCTTTGTAAAGTTCAAATTCTGCTTTGTAAATTCAACTTGTGCCCGGGCTTGTACCTTCTTCAATTTTCAATTGAATTAAACACACCTGCACCCAGGATAAGCATTTATTTTAATTTTGAGTATTTAGACCAAGGCATAACGTGGCATAATAACATCATCAAATCATCAAATTGTTTATCATCACTGCACCGCATTGCAGCCTCATCGTTTATCCCACAATACTACAAAATATATAATTGATAGGGGGTGTATGTTACAAAAAACAGCCATATATAATGATATATGGTTGGATGAGGAATTGAACCCGGGATTCCTGCGTGGAAGCGTTAGAGCGTGGCCGTTATGCTACACTAGACTAACTATTTTGGCAAAGTCGTTGATAAAGATATATTTAGTATGGAGTTGTTGAAGCATCATATTTCGTACGCGTTGCAGATCCCTACAGTTCTTTCAAAATTAAAGCGATTAGCATTTTTAACAATGGAAATTGTTCATTGTATTGGGACTCCGTGTACAAATACGTTACCCCGTTTTCACGCCGATTTCATTAGACTGATGCAAATCTCTTTTACAACTCTATTGTACCGAACTATAAGAAGAGTAAGACTGGTTACCTCTTGAGGATTACGCACAGAAATAGTCATATACATATTCACACTAACGTTTCAAGCGGCCAATGCAACGTAGTCTAAATTTAACCGGAACTACCGCACATTGATTGAGGGCGTATCAGCCCATATTGGTCCTGTTTTATCAATCGAGTCACCCCTCCTTAGTTAATCCTCCATGTTGTACCTTGCCGCTGATTTATCCATCTCAAACGTAGCTCCTGTATAGAGACGGTCTCGTTTCATCGATAGCTGCTGCCTGGACATTGCATTGTGTATGTATGTATAATTTGTAATTTGATTTGTAATATTGTAGCAATTCAGCCAGTTGGCTGCGATGACACTAAAATATATATATATCATGATTTTAGGAACTTGTCAACGATTTTGGAGGACAAACCAAAGCAATCGCACGCACTAAATACCGTACGGTTTCGTCAATGTTTATACGAACACATTTCACTCCCAGTTTAAAATTAAAAAAAAACCCCCATCATGTCAGGTATAACAGCGATTATTTTCTTCTCTTGAATCTTGTGCGTACAATGATTCTCTAGTCAGAATAGATTCATCTTTGACTTGTTGATCACTAACTACACGGTAAATGCAAGAGGTCCGCGTCACTATATTTGTATCAATATTTTTTAACTTTTCCGTGCCGATAAACTACTAATTAGTCAAAATGTTGGCTTCATGTTTAATGTTCAATTCATGGTTCAAATAACCGATGCCTAAATGGTTAGAGCTTAACTGCTGTTTCAATTTCCAATAAAAAGTATTTAGTCTTTGGATCGCCGCAAATCAGCTGTCCAAAGCCCGGGGGGGGGGGGGGGGGGGGGGTTCTTCTACCAAAATCATACGTGGTTGTGCCTCCCAAGTTTGATTTTGGTAGAAAAAACATACGTGCATGTGCCTCCCAGACTTTCTATACCTGCATCATATGCAAAATTAACACCAGATCGCTATACCAAACTTGGTGAAATGTTTACCGATCAATATACCCTTGTATATACCCTTTTATATCTATATACTAATTTTCGGAACATTGCCTGATTCAATAATGAGTTTACACTCACTTCCCTCTTTAACTGAAAAGGCGTGGTAATTACGCCTGTAATACACGAGCTAATTAGATAGTTCAATGCCAGTATTTTCCCGTTTCAGACATGCGCAGAAAGGATCACAGATGATAATCCGAAATGTTGAATTTCTTTTACTCGGGTAGCTACTGTTTGGACAAATATTGTGGTTTTCGGAGTGAGTGATGACATATGGTCTTCACCCAAAATATTTTCATCAGGGATATAGCTACATTTCTGTATATGCGGCCGTTTGTTATTCTTAAAGATCGCATGAGTAACAAGCATTTATACGGGACTATACGTCCGACAAATAAAAATATGTTACGACATTTTCTAATAAACAAAAACTCTTACATACAGGGTGAGTCAAAAAAAAGTTTACTCAACTTCAGCGATTTTTTTAGAAAAATGTATTCGTTTGTTTTCAAAACGATTTACTTCGGTATAAAGACAAGTCAATTAGCTTTAATAGGAATTTTATCTGGTTTAGATTGGTTGAGGGAAACTTATTTTACGCTGTTTTGAATAAAAGTGACCAATTTAACGTCCGAACACGCTTCCAGATCTTGACCATTATATTTTCATAAGATACGACCAATAAATAATTACAATACCGACAGCGAAATGATCAATTCCTTTGTTATGAAATGATTAAAGTGTGGTAATTGTGTCATAAATAGGCCTTAAAGCTGTCTATTGTTTCAATCTATTAGGAGACAATTTTGAACAAGTCTATTGTCTACTTAATTATTTTAATAAACAAGATGTGTAATGCTTTACATCACAATCCTAGTAAACATTATTAAGCTCGTTAAGCTTGAAATTAAAAACCGTGTTTTTGGTGAAAAAACAGCTCCTGTACAGAAATAGTCATATTTACTTAACGGTATCATCAAATAGCGTGATTCTTTTTCCAGATGGTAGCAAAGAAATGGCGCAATCATTTAAAGTTTTGTTTGCCTTGATTTTGTGGTCAGAATTTTTTTTTTTGATTTTTTCAATTAGGGTAAACTTTTTTTGACTCACCCTGTAGATCTTAAAGTGACACTTTCTCATTAGTAACATATGAACGCGGAGTTTGCTAACGATAAAGAAACTGGCGGTACCATACCAACCGTACCTATGTTGTTGTTGCGCGACCGCGTTTAACATGGCGCACGCAATTCGGCGCACACGTAATGACGCAGACAAAGTGTACGCGTTTGTGGCGCAAACTGTACATTGTAACGGGGCAGGGTGAAATCAGGCAGTCCTGTCGTACGGTTTTTTCGCGGTGCATAACGTACAGTACAATTATACAAGGTAACGAGAGCAAGACACAAACAAAACATTAATCATAAAGCCAAGACCGTTATAAAGAAACTGAGAGCAAGGCGCAAACCGTATCCAGGATAACATGTATTAAAGTGACTGAAGGAAAATACATTTGATGGAGTCACCTATGCAGTTGTTACCCCGTGGATCAGGGTCGACCCCCACATACACCCCTTTCATTTTCTTTGTGCGACTTATACAGCGGTGCGGCTTACTGTATACTATGATGAGGTCTGAATCTTAATTTGAGGTGCTGCGGCTTATTCGCCGTGCGGCTTATAGCACGTACATTACGGGATTGACACCTCATACCCTAAGCCTTAGGTCTAAGCCCCCTTCCCCCGCACTTCCCTTACTTGATAATATGGATATAGTAAGGCGGCCTTACTTAGGCCACATGGGGTATCTGGACAAACGGAACGTGCTGTATTGCCCCATCATACCCTAAAACCACCACCTCCTCGTCGCACTTCCCTTACTTGATAATCTGGATATAAGGGCACATGGGGTATCTGGATAAACGGAACGTGTAGTATATTATCATGATTATTATAGAGTGTCTGGGTTAGTAAGGGCACCCGTGGTACCTGGATTACGGGGTTCACTATAAAACGCAGATAGTCTCAAATTACTTGGATATACTGTGTGCAGGTGGGCCACCCTGATAACTGGATGTTAAGGGTGTATTAGGTAGTATCTCGGGAGACCTTATTTAGAACACAACAGACATGACAAAGGGACTACATACGTTTAGGCCCTACATGCCTATTGGAGGAATAATGTATTTAATGTAAATAGGCCAAACAAAACCCGGATGGCACACATATAACGCTCAGAAAGTAGGCCTATTACCTTGATACAGTATGTGCATGGGCAGTGGCGGCACCAGTATCAACATTTTAAAGGAGGAAAACGGGGTGGCGGGGCAATAAAAGAATCGGGGAGACATTTTAAAGCTAATTTTAAGTTACTTTCAGTTTTGACATTAAAATTCATTTTTAAAAATTATTTGGGGTACAAAATGGGTAGGGACATGAGCTGACAGGGGGTAACTGGGGGGAGGGGTCACGATTGGGCATCCCCCTATCGTTAGTGCCGTCACTGCACCTGGGGGTAGGTCTACCTGCTGGATTAAAGGTCACACGGGGTTACCAGGTCCTATATTGGATCACTAAAACACAATCTTGATTATTAAAGTACATGGGGTGGTACCTGAATAATCAAGGGCACCATGTGTTATACGTCACTGCACCGGGGGGTAGGTCTACCTGCTGGATTAAAGGTCACATGGGGTTACCCACCCATGTGTTCTATAATTATATTAAGGCAATCTAGATACTCAGAATAGTCTAAGTATTCCTACACCTAAATAACCATTCAGGTGTCCTTTTATTAATCCACGTAGGCCCTAATAGCCGCATACACAGTTATCACGGGTGCCCTTAATATTCGATTCAAGATAAACCACATAGTCCAGGGAGGTCCTATATTGGATCACTAATACACAATCTTGATTATTAAAGTACATGGGGTGGTACCTGAATAATCAAGGGCACCATGTGTTATACATGCATGGCGTACATGGATTTCTTAAGGGCACATGGTATACAGTGGCGGATCCAGGATTAAAATTTACGGGGGGCTGACCATTTTTTTTTTAAATGTGTACAACCAAAAAAATTGTAAAAAGTCCCCAATTGTTTTGGCCGTAAGCTCGTGAAATTCTGCTAAGTGGGGGTAGCGATGTGGTTGTCCCAAAACCGGCAAAAAAATCGCAGGGTACAAGTGGAAAATGTACCGACGGAACACAAAAAAGGTATATTGTAAAATTGTACGGGGGGGGGGGGGGGGGGGGGGGGGGGCGCGTACACAATAAAGGTATATTGCGCCCGCCCCCTCCGCCCCCCCCTGTATCCGCCACTGGATGGATTATTAAGGGCACTGTGGTACCAATGTCAGTATTAAGGGCACCTAGGATACATGGAGTATAATTGCTCGAGGTCTTTAAAAATAGATTGTAACAAAACATAAAAACTGGTATTGTCCATCTTTTAGTTTCCAGTAAGTTAATGATTATATTATCGCAAAGTGGCCAGGCTCCTTTTATGTTGCAAGTTTCAATGTCATAATAACTTTTGACGATACTGACACTTGAATTTGTTATCCAGCTCCAGCGGTTTTAGGATGATAATAATTTAGTTACAACGTGGGATGAATTTTCTTTGGTCATAATCAAAATCCATCCATTATAACATTGAAACCAAGGGATATTCAAAAATTACGGCCGTTCGTGTCCACCATCGTCTGGTACTTTTAATTTTCGACTCTACAAATGACGTGTTTTTCAATATTCATTGATATGATTATTCATTGTATATTCATGAACGTCGCTACGTTCTATTGTTCGAACAATAAGTGTCCGGGGATTGCTATAATCTCCACCCACAAACTAGATACAGCCAAGAAGGATGTAACTAAGGAGGGGTCATACTTGATTTACAATACAACACTGATACGGGCTGATACGCCCTCAAAAACCGCCAGGTCAATCCACTTAAATTAGACTACGTTGCAGTGGCCCGCTTGAAACTTAGTGTATATAGTGTATGACTATATTTCTGTGCGTAATCCAAAAGAGGCAATTAGTCTTACTCGTTTAATAGTTCGGTACAATACAGTTAAAACAGACTTTGCATCAGTCTAATGAAATCAGCGCGAAAACGAAGTCACGTAATTTTACACGGAGTACACATTGTTTGAAATGCTAATCGATTCATTGTTTTAATTTTGAAATAAGTATGGGGATCATCAACGCGTACGAAATGTGATGCTTGAATCACTCCATACTAAATATATATATCTTTATCAACGACTATGCCAAAACAGTTAGTCTAGTGTAGCGTAGTGGCCACGCTCTTGCGCTTCCACGCATGAATCCCGGGTTCAATTCCTCATCCAACCATATCATTAATATATATGGCTGTTTTTTATGTAACATACACCTTTCTGCAGCGTTTATAGTTAACTCACCGGATCTGAACAAACGAAAATCCCCTATAAATTATATATTTTGTAGTATGGGATAAACGCTGAGGCTGCTATGCGGTGCAGTGATGAACAATTGATGATGATTTGATGATGTTATTATACATGTATACACATGGAAAAAAGTATCGCACCACTTTTTTGTTGTTGAAAAGTGCAAATGTGGCCTCGAATTTTGCCACCATGGTGTGATATAAAGGATCATTTGTTTGCGTAAGCTGTCTTTTTAGTTTGTGACGTAATCGATGGGATGTTTTTCAAGGCCAGAGGGGAAATGTATGCTTTTGTCCAAAAACGTGCATGAAACACGTTTGGGTATAACTAGATATTGAATAGACTTTAAAAACTTAAAATAGTCATTATATTAGTTTTGTATTTGGCGCAAGAAATGTTTCATTTAGACGTTATAGGCCAAAATGCAGTGAATGAGTCCAAACATGCCATTTTTGTGTTGCTCATAAATTCAGCATATACGATGAGGTCACCGTTGATTTTTTTAAATTTATTTGACCTAGGTCAACACTTCCGCAATATTGCTTTTGTCATTTGAACTTATTTAAAATTTGACGTATTTTGACCTTTGACCCCATAACCGTTGGGCGTACGAAAAAGGGAGTTTTTTCATGTTTGAGGACAATCGGTCAACTTTTGAAATTTGACCTCAGATGACCTTTGACCTTGGAAGACTTGAATGTGTTACCAAGGATTACAACTATAGAGATTAATCATTGGGCCTCTCAATATCGCGTTTTACCCAAACTTGTTTTATGCATTTTCCCTTTGGCCTTGAAAAACATTACATCGATTACATCACAAACAAAAATGTGGCCCTTTGTATTGCATAACATTTTGTTGGACAGCTTACGCAAACAAATGATCCCTAATATTACACCATGGTGGCAAAATTCGAGGCCACATTTGCACTTTTCAACAAGTGATGCGATACTTTTTTCCATGTGTATATTATGCCACGTTATGCCTTGGTGTAAATACTCAAAATTAAAAGAAATGCTTATCCTGGTGGGGGTGTGTTATGCTTATCCTGGGTGGGGTGTGTTAAGCTCAATTGAAAATTGAAGAAGGCACAAGTTAAACTTACAAAGCAGAATTTGAACTTTACAAAGCAGATAACTTAGGGTTATGTAATAGGCCTACTTTTCTCGAGGTACTGATGGTGTTTTTTTAGACTTTTTGAAGCCATGTCTTGCAAGGCAAAACGGTTAGCAATAAAATAATGGCAAACCAAGATACGACTGAAAGCAAGTTGTAAGAATTTACAGTTCTTCATACCACATATATGCAATAATGGAAGACATGTCCCGCGATGAAATATCACCACGAAGACACGTAATATAACACGCATACTGTAAGACCATTAGTCTATTGAAGGCAGTTTTTATCCTGTCTTCTGGCAATTGTGTGCTTCCTGAAGCCGTCGGGGAAGTGTAGTGGCCTGTGTCTTCTAGGCATGATAAGGGTACACTGTTACCGTTCCACACTTGCAAGACAAAACTTCAAAAACTCGCCAAAACCGCTCATTTTTACCCAGCGCGACAAGCCCCAAAACCACCTCATTCGCAGCAGGTCGCTGCACGTTAACACATATGATTCAATGCATGAAATCAAAACTATCAGTATATGAAACGGAGATATGAAGCTATCGAAATAGAGCTGCCGTCTGCTAACCTCTATAGACTTATTAAAGTCTTTATTTACGCTATATTGTGATTGTTTATGCTAGTTGTTCAACGTGTATTCATTCGTGTGTGTGTGGGTGCTTGTTGCATTTCCCCCTCACATGGAATATGTTATTTCATTACAACTAGGCCTACTGCATGTACTGCATAGCTATTTGATTGGATATAAATTCATAATGATAGGTTTGGTGATGCGTTGGCTTGCGACTTGAAAACTACAATGCAAGAGCTTGTTGTGAGGCTATTAAAGCTCGGACGAAACTGTGCCCAAGCTCTGTGTAGCCCCACTTGGATTGTCTGGGTTTTTGCCGAACAAACCTTAACTGGATTGGACTGGCGCCTTTAGAGGGCGGTTTCGACGGTGTTTTCAACATACTTATTGCCAACAGCTTGGATCCCGATTGTTTATTTTGAATGTATAAATCGTATTCAAATTGGTAACCAAGACAATGCAGGGTAATTCTTAAACTGCCGAAAGTCAATGGCTTTCTCCACGTTGTTCTAGGCATTTAGCCGGTCCCGTCTTTGTTAAGAATTGTTTCTATCAGATTTTCACGTTGTATCGGAGTCACAACCGCCGAGAACCTCAGTAGCAGGGGCCTGATACAACGCACGTTTATCATTAGAGCAACAAGTGGGCACACGTAAAGCTACTAAAATAAATGATCGTTCTACATTCGCTGGTTATAGGGTTGATGTGCATGGCAGAGTGGAAAAAGGCAGCAAGGTTAACGTACCAACATTAGTAGGGTCATAATCTTGGATTCCGTGACCATTTGCTCCGTACCGTGGTTTTTTGGTGAATTTGTCAAATAAAACCATTTTAAAAGAAAATGAGTTCCTATGTCCCTCTCAAAAGTGACGGGAACTTTTTTTATAGCGCAAATTCCAATATGGCTGCCATACAGGGGCCCGAAAATTCGAATGGCTTCAATTAAGCTAAAAAGCATACCGAATTGTTCGGCTGTCCAAAATATGTGGTTGACCAATCTAAACATAAAAATAAATTGAAAAAAAATTAGAAAATCTCTAACCCACCTTTTACCTGTACATTTTGATGAAAAACAATATCTCATATTGCACGTGTACTTCCTCTTCTCAAGAAGGCGTCACTTGATCCGGAAGAGCTTCGAAACTACCGCCCAATTTCTAACCTGCCCGCTTTGTTTAAAATTACTGAAAGAGCCGCCGTCAAGCAGCTGCAGGGGTACCTTGACAAAAATAATTTGCATGCGAAGATGCAGTCAGCATACCGTCCATTCCATAGTACCGAAACTGCTCTACTGCGTATTAACAACGACCTGTTGCGCGCCATCGATTAACATCAAGAAGCTGTTCTAATATTGTTGGACATGACTGCGGCATTTGACACAATCGACCACCGTATTCTACTTGACCGATTGTCTAATCGCTATGGAATCTGTGGCACTGCCCTTTCGTGGTTTACATCTTATTTGGATGGTCGAACACAGCGTGTTGTCATCAAAGACTCAGTGTCAGATCCTGTATTATTGAACTGTGGTGTTCCACAAGGATCAGTTGCCGGCCCAATCAAGTTCATCATGTATAGTGCCCCAATCCAAGACATAATTTCTTCGCATGGCCTAACTAGTGTTTCCTATGCAGACGACACTCAGTTATATATCATGTTTCATCCAAATGAACGCTGCACTGCAATCAGCAAAATTGAGAAATGCGTGAATGATGTGAAGTCATGGGCAATCATGAACAAACTTGCGCTAAATGACAGCAAAACTGAAATAATACATTTTTCTTCCAGATTTCGTACCGCTGATCCCCTCAATTTGTCTTCGATTCTGGGCTCCGAATGTCTCTACACATTAACAATATCTGCAAATCAGCCCATAATGCTGTTAGAAAGATTGGTAACATAAGGGACCACGTCAAAACTCGACCGCCCGGCAACCGCCGGTTACGGCCGGTTCCGCCCGGTTCTCACAAAACGTGTCGTCTGTTATAATATACACACATAATGAGGTCAAATAGTTACACTCTGGTGAACACGACCGGTTCATAGTGCCTCGTCACACGCGTGAGCAATAAAATCTTGAAGCAATGGGCTCTCTGACAACCAGTACAATACAGCTATTGATTTTCGCTGGGTTGGCTTTTTCAATCTGTTTATAGCTCAATTAACTTTTTAAAATCAATACCGAAAGTCTATGAATGGTGTTTTTTTATAGAACGATAATAGAGAGAGTTATTATGACCGCAAAGTAGCAGATTGATAGTGTAAATTGGTCCGGTTACAGCATTACGTCAACCGGCGGTTGTTCAGTGTTGCATGCGCGAATATTCATATACCAGTAAAACATTTGACCTGAAAGAACCTGGCGGAACCGCCCGTAACCGGCGGTCAACGGGCGGTCGAGTTTTGACGTCTTCCCTAAGACAATATCTAGACCAGCCTACTACAGAGCGCCTTGTCCATGCCTTTGTAACATCAAGACTCGACTGCTGCAACAGTTTGTTGTATGGACTGCCAGACTCGGACATCCTCAAGCTGCAACGCGTGCAAAACATTGCTGCAAGACTTGTTTGTAAAGTAAAACGAAAGGAACACATATCACCTCACATTCGTCGACTTCAACTTCAACAAACGGATCATCTGCAAAATTCTTCTTCTGACTTTCAAGGCCATGCACGATCTTGCTCCATCATATATCTGTGAACTTTTGCAACACCATAATGCAAATCGCGTATTACGCTCAGCATCACAATTCCGCCTCCACGTGCCTAGATCATCTACTTCGTCATACGGTATGAGAGCTTTTTCGATCGCGGCACCTATGTTATGGAATAATTTGCCTTTGACTGTTAAAAATGCAATTTCCGTCTCTTCATTCAAACGTGCTCTCAAGACTCACCTTTTCTCGTGATCCTATCGGACTCTCTATTTTGTATAATTTTACGTTCCTGTGTGTGCATCATGATCAATGCTCCATGTTGCTGTTATATTGTTTGCCTTCCCTTCTTTTATGTGTATTTTTGTGTACAGCGCTCTGAGGTTTTTATACATGTTGCGCTTTATAAATACGTTATATTATTATTATTTTGATGAAAAACAATATCTCATATTGTTCGTATGATCACAAGGATTCCAGAAATGGTGGGTCAAGGTATACTGACCTATATGGAACCTAATCGTTTGACCCCTTTATAAGGTACAAACTATTATTTCTGTAATCCTTGTGATCATGACGAACAATATTATGAGATTTTTTTCCTTCAAAATCGGTGCAAAAGTTTAAGTTTTGACCCCATATGCAAATGCAAAGGTCAACGACCGTTTTATATTTGTCCCGATAACTTGTTAACTAAACATCGGAAGTATAGCAAACTACACCTTTTCGGAATCCTTGTGCTCAGCCGAACAATTTGGTATGCTTTTTAGTTTAATTATAGGTATTGAATTTTCGGGCCCCTGTATGGCGGCCATTTTGGACTTTGCGCTATAAAAAAAGTTCCCGGCACTTTTGAGAGGGACATAGGAGCTCATAAATTCACCAAAAAACCAAGGTACGGAGCAAATGGTCACGGAATCCAAGATTATGACCCTACTACATCGATTTAGATTGAACTAAATGAGCTAAGTTTGCGCAAAACTTTGACTTCAGAGATAAACGGAGGCGATTATGTTATACGAGTACAATCGATGATGAAGTCTCCATCGTCCTTAAAACCCACTCTGCCGTGTCCAATCACGTTAAAACAAATAATTATAATAAACGTGTTGCAAGATTCAGATCAAAGCTTTCGCAAGGTATATTAAACACCCTAGGTAAAATGTTCTCTATAAGACGGTTACAGTTTAACCTTTTATAGCTTTCACTTTGAGTTGTCTTGTCTGAAAATGTGTAAATTTCCTTCAAAATTGAACTTGTAGAAAACGCCGATTTAGTAAAAAGATTGACATTTCCTACGATTTAAAGCTAATTTTTCACAAAATACATGGATCGTGTAAATTAAAAGGGGAGTATACTATATGAACAAGTGATAAAATCGAAATAAACTTTCAGTTTCAAATTATGTTGTCAAAATGTGAAGAAATTACATTTTTAAACATTGTTTTGCGCTTTTTTATTCTCGCGTCAGTATCGCGGATAATAAGCAGTGCGTCTATTATTACGCACGGGAACATTCAGCTAGCATGGCCAGGGTGTGCAACTCAATTTGCCGATCAGAAGCTACTTTTAGTTTAACTTTAGAGATTGTCATATTGTTGGTGGCGCTATCTGCACGTATAGACTTAATTGAAGTTTACACGGAATTGTTTGGAAAATGTCCAAAAAATGATGTGGTTTTGAAAGTTTTGTGCTGGAGGTATATGGCAGGCCCAATGTCCAATAAATAGACAAACCTGGATTATCGGTTAAAAACCTGGATTATTGGTCGAAAAACCTGGATTATCGGTCGAAAAACCTGCATTATCGGTCAAAAAACCTGGATTATCGGTCGAAAAACCTGGATTATCGGTCGAAAAACCTGAATTATCGATCGAAAAACCTGGATTATTGGTCGAAAAACCTGGATTATTGGTCGAAAAACCTGGATTATCGGTCGAAAAACCTGGATTGTCGGTCGAAAAACCTGGATTATTGGTCGAAAAACCTGGATTATTGGTCGAAAAACCTGGATTATCGGTCGATAATCCAGGTTTATCAAGGAAAACTTGAATTTTCGATTTAAAAACATGGATTATCATCATTAAAGTGAACAACTTTTTAAACCAAGATTTTCCATTGAAAAAACTTGGATTATCGAATCGAAAAACCAAAATTTTCAAAACTATTCGATAACATGGGTTATCAACAGATAATCCAAATTTATCGACGCCATATGTGCAATAAGTCGAACATCTTGGATTTTCAAAGTGAAAAACCTGGATTATTGAATCGAAAATCCAGGTTTATTAAAATAATTCAAAAAAATGGATTATCGACCGATAATCCAAGTTTATCGACGCCCTGTTTACAATATGTCGAAAATCTTGGATTATTAAGTGAAAATCATGGATTATCGCTGAAACAGTAATCAATGGTTACAAAGTGCTCAACAAAAGAAAGTCATTCACTTTGTTTAGGTCATTTAAAGTAATTTTTTTACCAAACAGGCTAGATAGAACTTGGGATGAATCTTTTTGGCACATTTTGATACTAAACACGACACCTAACAACAAAGATGAACCATGATTAGCGTCATTTAAAGAAAATTAGTCACTTTTCAAAAGTCACATTTTCAATACACTATGCGGGAGGAAAATGGGTGTGAATCGATCACACAGTATAGCAGCCGTGCACACTACGCTGCGTTGGGTCCTACACTATCTGTTGCCCAATTTAGTATAATTTAATCTCATTAACCCTAACCCTAGAACGTGGCAGTGGGGATGGAACGAAGAACAGGGGGAGGGGGTTAAATAGAAAATGCGAAAAATTATGTCCGCCGGCCCCGGGAATTGAACCCGGGTCGGCCGCGTGGCAGGCGAGATATACTACCACTCAGCCACGGGGGGAGGGCTTCACAGGCTAAAAATTCGGAGACCATATATACCCGTATTTTAGTGCTACATGAGATAGAACTTGTGCGCGCGCAAGCCAAGTGCTGCTGTTGTGTGGTTGCTGTGTGGTGTAGTAGGGTTAGGGATCCTCATGTAGCACTAAAATACGGGTATATATGGTCTCCGAATTTTTAGCCTGTGAAGCCCTCCCCCCGTGGCTGAGTGGTAGTATATCTCGGGTTCAATTCCCGGGGCCGGCGGACATAATTTTTCGCATTTTCTATTTACCCCCCCTCCCCCTGTTCTTCGTTCCATCCCCACTGCCACGTTCTAGGGTTAGGGTTAATACGACACCACACAGTGCATTTGTATAATACGACACCACACAGTGCATTTGTTTAATACGACACCACACAGTGCATTTGTATAATACGACACCACACAGTGCATTTGTTTAATCAGGACTCTTTGATAACATTACCAAACAAAGTACATGAAAATGCCAAAAGTATCTCTTCTATTTTTGAGGGTTAGTGATTAACAAGACAAAGAAAATAAAACAGATAAAAGCCTCGGAAGGAAAAATAGCTAAAATTCAGCTAAAAATTCAACTATAATCATGTTTTAAGTGGACTTATTTCAAAAAATTCCAATGGGCAAAGGGGCTCCGTCCTCTAAACTCCCGTTGGGGCCAGCTCATTTGACCCCCTGACACTCGCGCTTCACGCTCACAATGTTACTCAACATTACAACATTTTGGGCCTCCTCCCCTTAAAACGTTCTCCCCTCAAAACGTGATCACGATTTATTTTTTAATAATCTTCTATTCGCCGTTACCCCGCGACACGGGGGTGAATGGAGAACCTGTTTTTCAACATAACAAATTGGGGAACCCGATGTCAACATAACAACTTGTTTTTCAACATAACAATTTCAACCATATGTAAAATCAAGAAAATATCAGTATAATATGCACAACTTCTTTCTTATATAACAAAATAGCTATCTAGCATTGATGATAAAAACCAAAATATTTAATGGAAATGAAATGGTCAAAAGTATACACCAGATCGCACCAAATGGGTTCACAAATTGAAAACCTGTTTTTCAACATAACAATTTCAACCATCTATAAAATCAAGAAAATATCAGTATAATATGCACAACTTCTTTCTTATATAACAAAATAGATATCTAACATTGACAAAAAACAAAATATTTATTGGGAAGGAAGTGGTGGCTTTTCAATAACATATTGGTCAAAAGTATACACCAGATCGCACCAAATGGGTATAAAAAAAAAATCTTCCAATTGTGAGGAGTACATTCCCCTCATACTCCACCCTTTCCGCGCTAGCGCGGAGCGCAGTGATGCGCACCGCTTTTGTCACACTTTGACCCAAATATTCTAATATTGTGCCCCCAAATAAATTCCTGGATCCGCGCCTGCACACCATTTAATGCTTTCCTAGTAAGATCAATGTTACCACACTTAATTTGAATATTACCAACCACTTTCCTCCGAACTCATCACACTCTTGATACAATAATTTATATCATCCCAGCTACTGTATAGTTGTCCCGCCAAGTGTAGACCACCTACCCAAATCTATAGATATTTCACTGGCTTGAAATCCACATGTGTAACGAATGTGTCAAGCCAAACTAATTTGAACTTTCTTGAACTCAAATGTTGTGACATACCTGTCAGCAAGGACACCCCCAAAAATGATAGTATACAAATATTGACTGCTATGAGGGGCATGGTCAAATTATAGGCCCAAGGTGATCTCAAAACCAGACTATGCCCCGAGGCGGAGCCGAGGGCCTATAATTTGAACATGACCCGAATGAAAGCAGTCAATATTTGATTTATATACCAAATATATAGATTGTTGTCATTTGATAGGTTAAAAGAATACTGTAATTAAATAGGCCTTTGTCTTTTAGGCCTACCATCAAGAATGATGGACAAATTCAATATCAATCAATTCTGATTAAACGTAGGCTAATCACCTCTCGCAGTGCTTTTCATCGATTTGTTGCCGAACGGAAATGTGTAATCGACTTCCGAATTTGGAAACCTTTTTTGTAGGTCTTAGTCTATGCTTACCGAAAATTGATATTGTCATGCGTATTTCACAAGACACGATGTATTTCGGCTGTCAGCTAAATCAATGAGGCATCAATGAACTTAGATGCCCTCTTCGTCGTAAACAAGAGCAGACCAAGGTTTTTTCATCCAAATTTTAAATGTCTACACCTTACGGCGAACAATAATACACACACAAATTTACGAATAAGTCAAAGATCAGCCTACCGCCGCGAATATACAGGGTGGTAGGGTGGGCCAAACAAATCATTTGCCGCGTCTTCACCGTATTATTACGTTCCAACAATCGGGCGGCAATTGGGGCGATTCGGATGATTCAAAGTTTTCAAACTGGGTCGCAGATTGTTTGACCGTCAACCTTGGGCTGTGACGTCATCAAAAAAAGACTATGCCCCGGGCATAGTTGTTTTTCATAACGTCATATTGAAATTGAAGGCAAAGTTTAATTATCCCCTCACTTTTAACCAATCAAATGACAGGAATCTATATATGTATGCGGTATATAATTCTAGTTATTTTCTGCAGTAACAGTTATCTCACACAACACATAATACATGACATAACTAAGACAATCATGGATTCAGAACATTGTCTGAGCATGGTCTGAGCTCGTCTGGCATAATGTAAACATTAACTGTCATAATGTAAACATTAACTGTCATAATGTAAACATTAACTGTCATAATGTAAACATTAACTGTCATAATGTAAACATTAACTGTCATAATGTAAACATTAACTGTCTGTCATTTACATGACATATCTAGAAGTGGTTGGGCCATATGCCAATGTTTATAACTCAAACTACCTTGAGTTGGGGAGAAATAAATTACTTATTCAAAACGCGGGCTTCGCCCTTGTTGAATATGTGTAATATATTTGTAAAATAATAGTCATTATCATTGGCTCATAATGATATTAAATAAGGTTATACTTACAATACAAAGGCTAAAACAAGATTTTTAAAAAAATGCTTGGGATTAGCTCCAGTAAGAGCAAAGACATCGCTAAATATCTTAGCATCAGTGCTGCCATAGGCTCTAACTTAGTTTGGCACCAGCGTCAACACGTGAGGCTAGATTGTCTTGCTTACGACACGTTTCTAAATTATGTCTCACGCTAAGAATCTCGAAGCCACCAATACTGCATACTCATTCACCCATGTGTGCCGCCATTACCCTGCCATTCCCATGCTGAAGTGGACGCCCTCTACATTTTTTTTTTGAATTGAGCATGGTGGACATTTAGCATTCAAATTGTGTCCGTTTTCATTATCCCGAAGTGCTTTGCGTCAATGGAGCAAATATGCCGCAAATATGAACTACTGCGCAATCGCGTAAAATAGTTGCAGACATAATCTATGAATGGCGATTTTCTTGTATACGATAGCCACCGTTCGGACCAAAATTGTAGCTTTACGAGTAAGCCTCGACATATGGTCTTCGCCAAAATATTTTCCTTAGAGATATACCTACATTTCTATATACGATACTATTTTCTATCTTTCAAGGTAAGATTGTTACAAGCATTTATGCGTCCAGAAAACGGACACATAATATGATCATTGTTTTGTAAACAATTATCTCTTACACAGCCGCTAGAGTAACACTTTTATGTGTTTACGAATGTGCATCGTGAACTCCAGTATTATTATGTGTCAGAGATTGCTTTAAAAGGTGACGCATGCTGGGATTCCAGAGACCCGATTGACTCAAATGTGGCAAATCGCATAGGGGAACCACTAACCAGGTTGATGTCGCGGGCGTTTCATATCCCGCAGTGTCCCTGCTTTTACGTCCGATATTTTATTTATTTATTAGGACATACACTTTCAGAACAGTGGCATCCGCCAACTTGGCGAATGCGTCCATAAAATACAATATGAAAAACATCAGTAAAATCATATACAAACAATTTTAACAGAAGTATAAATGGCGATAAGAATCATAGAGAGCTAATAATAGCTGTACGTGCAGCCCATGCACGTTCAAATATGACTTACAAAACACATCAAATATTGGCAGTAAGGGAAAGTTATCACTTACAGTTACAGAGACAGTTTCCTCAGAAAAACCTAGCATAAAACACATTTTAATAGTCAAATTGCTAGAAATAAATAAATATACTCTAGGAAGGTTCAAGATCATGAGATAGAGTTTAATCTCTAATTTTCGAAACTCATCGACTCTAATGTCATTTTGAGCGGAACATGGAAATAAAAAATGTTTAAGATCTATACGGGTTATAAGCTATAAATGGCCGAAAACCGTACAGAATTTACCAAGATATGATCGGGGAAAGGTCCAAATCCAGGTTTTTTTTTCAAACTATTTCTACCGGCCATGCTTGTTTATCTCTATGCGTACTGTAACCATGCAGTCAGCGCGCGTAACACATAACGCGTTGTAATGCGCCATGCAAATAAGCGCGCACATGCACTACACCCACGCATCCCAACACACCCGGGCGGGCAAATATTGGAGAAATACGCTGCGCTACGGGAGTTGGTTCAGGCTGAGACTAATATACCTAAAGAGATAGGAAGCATGGACTCGATCTATTGTTGTTTACCAGGTGTATCCAAACACGTCTGATACAGCTGCTGCGTATACTCAACGCCGCCGGCGCTGTCCGTGTGGACATGCATACAGGCTAGGGGGGGGGGGGGGGGGGGGGGGGAGGGGGGGGGGGGGGTACTGCGCCATTTTGTCACGAAGCAATGGTCATGACGTCATATTTTGTTAGATTTTCTGAACTTTTGTATTGGATTTACGTGCAAAATATATGCCCTTGGCATCATACTTTCCCAGGTGTGCGGGTCCACTTTAAATTTCAGATGTTCTAAAATGGATGGATTTCTAACCAATTTGATAAAGAAACACGATCCGCACACCTCAGAGTTGCAAAAAAAGCTTAAAACAAGTCCACCTTTTGTGCCTTTGAACAGAGTGTTTGCCGGGAATGTAGAAATATTCCAATTAATAAAATAAGATATTTGTTAAATCAGCACGGTTGGTGTAGTGGATGGAACGTTGACATGGGGATCGAAAGGTTGTGAGTTCGAGCCTCATTATGATCACCTTTTTTATATGCGGGGTCTTGCCGCTGGATTTGTTTGGCCTGCCGGCATCATCTTGATGGCACAGTGTATACGTGCCCACACGGACAGCGCTGCTGGCGTTGACCGTATAAATGACGCCATTTTTTGTGTTCGAAAATGTCAAAGTTTGTTACCGTTCTTTCAAAAATAAGGAGTATAATCACATTACAAACACATTTTGTGCGAGAAATACACACACATTTGGCAAAAATGGCACAATAAAAATCCGTTCGTTATAAATAAATGGATATGTTAAATAATAAAACTATATCACAATTATACTCGTCGATCTCTGTGGCGTGCATACGATGGCCAAGTCGTTGACAATAGGCAATCACGGGTTCGATTCCCGTATATTCCTTGTTACCCTTTTATTTTTATCTTGATGGTGGATTAATGTAACATCATTGTTATGTCAATTTTTATAAATTATAAAGGCGGCCCAATGCGTTTATAGTTTTCTTTTTATTTATTTATCTATCATAAATTTATCTCTTGATTTAGGGGTCGTCTAAAATTATCGCCATTTTCACTTACGTACAGAGCATACGTAACTTTTTACCCCCTCCCCCCTCGAGTTACGTACGCAATAAATGGCGAAATTTTCATGGCTTGATATACCCTCATGTTTGATTAAAAACCATTGTTTTAAAGACGAATTGCCGTATACAACATAAGAAATTGTACGATACACAATATAGAAAAATAATCTTCTTTGATCATATTTATTGTATATCTCTCGTGTTGATTTGAGGATTCTGCCGTTCTTTCTTTGGTAAAAATTATCATTTTCTTTGATAAAATATTATCAAATTTTTTTGAAACAAATGGCACATGTATTAAATACTTTTGAATACAGAAATGAAAAGAAGAAAAAAACCCCACTAGGAACTTGAGCCATGGATTGTTTTAAAATCACAGAATCAATATTGTTTCGTCGTGTACATGAAACATTTTTGTCAGTGGCGTAGTTAGGTATTTTTAATTGGGAGAGGACAGAAATGAAAGCGAACCGACAAGATTATTGTGACAAAAGAAATGTTTGCGCAGTGCACGAAAATGTTCGACATTTCCCTAATTTTTGCTATGTTTGAGGTACATTTTGACTCTAAACAATCTTATACCAACAAATATTGCATTTTGGAGACACAAATGCGCGTAGCGCGCAAAACAATTCTATCTGTGTACTTTTGACCATCATTTTAATTAAATGATTCCTCGTGTATGAACCGACAGTGCCAATCTCAACCAACACGACAGTCAGGGCGATCGCCCCTCGCCCCCTCCCCTCCCCTCTAGCTACGCCACTGATTTCTGTTCATGGCAAAGTAAGTAAATCATAGTCTGGCTTTCGACGTCTTATATTTATTAAGCTTTAGTGTGTATGCCAACGAGACCTTTTACGGCCTTGTGGTTCAAAACAGACGACGGTGGCTACGATCGGCCGTTAATTTTGAATTTCCGTTGGTTTCAATGTAACAATGGATTTTGATTATATGACCCCATAAAATTCATCATAGGTTAGAAGAAAAATTTTCCAATCCAAAACCGTTCGGGATGGCTTATCATCCCAATTGTAAATGCTATTTTTTGAATTTAAACCGTTGTTAAGCGGTCGTCCCATTCACTTGATCACGTAACCTCGTTCGTATATTTTAACCTGAATACTCGTGAATACGCCTATGTCCAGCGTCGTCTGGTTCAAAATGTCCAAAGCGTCGCGCCACCTATTGTCGAAGCTCCCAGCTGGTTGCGTTCAACGTTGTCGAGTCAGAATTTAGCTATCGCTTTTCCAGAATGTTTTCTATACTGTATAATTATTTTCTACTCTATTAGGCCTATCTTTTTTTATCTTTTTATTATTGATATATTCTTTTATTTTGTACTATTTAGTAAACAAATCCCGCCTCTCAATATCGCCATTTAAGTTACGTACGGTTGGGGTATATTTCGACCCCATCCCCCCTGTTACGTACGCTTTGAACGTAACTGAAAATGGCGAAAATTATCGACGACCCCTTATTTAACTTTGTATCTAAACAATTAAAATGCTATATTATTGCTCGATAAATAACTTGTTGTAAAACCATTTTACCAGTGTGCCCAACAATTTCTCCTTTGCACAATTTGTTTATACATTCAGAGATGTCACTTTTAGCTTGTTATAGCTAGGCTAATAATATACAATTGTAAGCAAGTTTACGACCTCTTTTGATTTAAGGCTGGTAACACAATCCCACAGTGCAATTTCGTTAAAACAGTGTAAATTATTTTTTCAACGATACGTATCACGTGATAACCACGATCGTTTTCGCAAAATATCGCAAAATGACGCGGTACCCCAACTCCCCCTTAGATGCCGGCCTAGCGGCAAGACCCCGTATATAAAACAAAAATGATCATAACGAAGGTCGAACTCACAACCTTTCGGTCCCCATGTCAACGTTCCATCCATTACACCAACCGTGCTAATTTAACAAAATGTTGGCGAATAATTTATTGATATCTAATTTTATTAATTGGATATTTGAACTTGAAATAAGGTCGAAAAAGGACACGTAGACTATCGGTTTTAGGATTATTTACTGTAGTTATACATAGAAAAGTGTTTTTTAGACTTTTGTCAAAGTTCGGAATTCGTGTCCAGCATCGTCTGCAATGCCATGAACGATTTATCGTCTCAAATGTGACTGTTGGCTTATTTTGTGCATCAATTTACACGTAAAACGTATAATGTAAAGTATATGAACTGGGGGCAACACATAGGTGTTTTTTATAAATTAGAGACGATGATATAGTTTTCAATGTTAATTAAGTTTACTTTAAAAATGAAAAATAGGCCTGAAATATTGCCTAAAATTGCTCAAATATAAATGTGTGGCATTAACCCACATTATGCCCATATTTTTATTTGAGCAATTTTAGGCGACATTTCAGGATCGAGCCCATGCTTCCTATCCCTTTAGGTATTATAATCGGTTTCAGCAAATGTGTCACCTCATTAATAGTGTTGGGCCTGTCCACACTTCGGGAGAGGTAGTAAACTGTTTCCCGAATAAATCAATATAACTTCAATCCTGAAACAGGCCAGAAAGGAAAACTATATACAGTCATCAAAAAAGTCAAAATACATGGGCTTTTAACTCTAAAATATATATCCTACCTACCTAAAAATATTAAATATAAAGTTGTTGACAAATATGTCTTCTTTAATATGAGATATGGCACACTAGGATAGTTTGAATATTCAGGTTACAATCCAAAATGTAAGGTAAAGTCACAATTTCATTTTCACATTTTACTTTTCAACACGGGGAAGAGTATGACATGTAGTTCGCGTCCGTGTATAAAAGAAAAATGTGAAAATGAAAATCGGACTTTACCTTACATTCAGGAGTGTCAATTCCTCAATAATCACCCAGTCCTATAGCGTGATTTGATTCGATGAATCTGCGTCGTGGTCTGAATCCTCAAATAATTTGATGATAATTTGAGGAATGACAATATGGGATCTTTTTTTTACAAATTTCAATTTCCCTGACGTGCCGACATATGTTTCCAGTATGATAGGACACTTTTCCCAATGCCTTATCGAATACATTTTGAATGTCATTGATGTTGAAAGTTTTGTTGTGCTTTGCAACATGATGTTGTAATTTCAATCACCTAAAACATGATTTTAGTAATCCTACATGATTACATAGGCCAAGGGAATAACATCAACTTGAGTGCCTCTTTTCATAAGTAACACAGTGACACTGAAATATATATTTGGCCTAACTCACCCGTTAAAGTAACCGTGAAGTAACATTTTGAGTATTTTTCTGAGCTTTTATCTTTCATAAAGACGTATTGATTATTGGTTACTCTAGCGCAATATTTAAGAAGATTAAACTGGGTATTAACATGGCAAATAACAATTTACAACCAACACATCCCATTCAAATCAAACCTGTACCTCCCCAAATATGCAAGAGGTGACACATTTGCTGAAACCGATTATAGTCTCAGGGTTAAGGTTTAGGCATTGGGGTTGAGATAAGTATCAACGGAAACAGACAACATGGCGTCCCAGCTACGAAGTGTTTTATTATTGTAGTGTTTCTATACTTAACAATCATCAGTGTTTATAATCATGAATTAAGGATTAGGTCCTTCTAGGGAAACATCAATCAACATACATTACAATAAGCCACATAACGCGTTGTAGCCATGCAAATAATCGCGCACACGCACTACACCTACGCACTCCAACATACGCGGGAGGGTAAATATTGGAGAAATACGCTGCGCTACGGGAGTTGGTTAAGGTTTAGGCCTTGGGGTTGAGATAAGCCACGGGGCGGGGCGATGACGGGTGGGGGTTGTGTGCAATGATGTAATGTGGTTTGTAATATTAAATTGCGTGACGGGGGGGGTCACGAGGTGGAATGAAATAGTGTGGTTTCTTGGCAAATATTGGAGAAATACGCTGCGCTACGGGAGTTGGTTAAGGTTTTAGGCCTTGGGGTTGAATTATGCCACGGGGCGGGGCGATATTTGTTACCGTAAACAACATTTGGATAGAAACTGATATAGGCCTACATGTATGTATACAAGTGTTTTGCACTTGTACTTACATTACATTATTTCCAATGTCGAACAAATATAAGACAAGGTTTAACGCAAAATTCTACAATACCGGGATATATTTTCCAACACATGTTGTGTTGTTTCAATCTTTAGGCATTATATCTGGTAGGCCCTACTTACTAGCGTGTACATGCATGTATGTATCCAAGATGGCGATGTGGTCAGACGTGCTTCGACATATGTCTCGCATGATACCAATTTTAAATTATGAGAGAGCAGAAATGGATTGGAACCTAAAAACAGCATTTAAAACGGCAATGAGATCAGGGAGAATCAAACGGGATATACCACAAGCTAATCGTAAAACCGCAGAAGCCATAAGGGATCAACTCGTTGGGCAATATGGCCGCCCAACACCCCTATCCAATGACGGATGGGAGGACTTTGAAACAGTTGAATCTAAATTCAGATCGGATTTAGCAGATTCAGTGCATGGTAAGGACTTGAACTATAATACTCACCCGATCCCCGGAAATGGTTGAATCTGATTGGATTACTAACAAGCATCATATTTGATGGTGATGAATTTCAACGATCAAAACAAAATGGTTCCGAATTCAGCATATCATTTCTCAGATTCTCATGTCGTATTCTGAACAAATATCCCACCCTCGACTACAGCAGGCCAGATCCTAGTTCATCAAAGGACACACTTCTTGATATCATTAAATCAAGAATCGGGGTTTTTTTGCAACGAAATCCAAACGAAATTTCCACCTAATAGGCCTAACTGTAATATTGTTCCTCTGTTTCTGCATTTTGTTATTTCGTGTTTTGTCATAAATCCACTCAGATAGATATTTCACTGGCTTGAAATCCACATGTGTAACGAATGTGTCAAGCCAAACTAATTTGAACTTTCTTGAACTC
>JAYJML010000177.1:0-77808 GCA_035610835.1 Ophiura sarsii
CCCCATTTTTTTAAAGGTAAAAATTGCGTTTTTCGAATGGGATTGCCCTGTAGAGAGGGTTTGTGGTGGGGAAGGGGGATGGTGGCGTGATGCATGGGGTGGAGGGTTGGCCTAGGGGTAGGGTGTTTGTGGTGGGGTGGGGGAGGGGTTTTGTGGTAGGTGAGGGGTTTGTGGTGTGGTTGGGAAGGGGAGGGGTTTAGGGTGGGGATGGGATGGAAGGGGAGGGAGTTTGTGGTGGGGATTGTGATGGTAAAGGGATTGGGGTGGGGAGTGGGGGTGGGTGGGGTGGGATTTGTGGTGGGGAGTGGGGTTGTTGGGGTGGTTAAGATGTGGAGGGGGCATTGTGGGAAGGTGGAGTAGGCTTGTGGTTGAGTGGGTTTGTGCATGGGGTTGGGAGGGGTTTGTGGTGGGGGAGGGGATTTGTGTGTGTACACCAATAAGTACACAATAAGGCCAATAAAAAAGTTGACTTGCCCTTTCAGGACCAGAGTCTGGGTCGGACGGTCTTAATTTTTTTTTTTTTAATTTTTACATTTTTTTTGTTGTTGAACAATTTAAAACAGGGAGATACTACACAAAAACATGTTTTAAAGATTTTTTTTTGGATTTTTTTTTTGATTTGATTTTTAAACGAGCAGATACTACTCAAAAGCACTTTTTCATCTTTCCTTATTGTTATGTGCTTCTTTCATTTTTTTTCCGAAAATCATTTATCCTATAGTAACTTTGATCCTAAGGGTCATTACTCCGAAACTTCATGGCTTCTAAAGATATTTGCCTCAAACAGTTTTTACTCCTCATGGTTTTTATTCCGAAAGGTCAATATTCCGAAAATACGTAATTTTCTCCGAAAGGCCATTGCTCCGTCAGGTTTTTGGTCCTAAGTGTCTTTTCTCCGAAAAATTTCTGAAAAATGGTTTTTACTCCTACATGTATACCGGTCATTACTCCGAAGGTTCATTATTCCGAAAGGTCTATATTCCAAACTTTCGGAGAAAAACCTTTAGAAGAAAAAGATTTTCGGTGAAATGACCAGTAGGTGTTATAACCGTTTTATCAGATATTTTTCGGAGAAATGACCCTTAAGACAAAAACCTGACGGAGCAATAACCTTTCGAAGAAATGACCTTTCGGATCAATTAACATTCGGAATATTTATCTTTGGGATAAAAACCGTTCGGAATGAAAACCTTTCGGATCAATTACACGTCGGAATACCGACCTGCACCCGATATGTTGATGTCTATACATTTGAGAGTTTTCTTGGGACATCTTTTACATTGAAACTTGGTCATAATGTTGGTTGTCACTGGACAATATTGGGCACTAAATGCTTTCGTTGAAAATTATAAAGGTCCAAGGGATGCATCAATTACAGTGGAATTGTGGAATATTGGCAATAGAACGGGCCTTCGAAAAGTGAAGAGGGAGGACGGTTTTTATTTTTATATTTTACTAAATTGACAGTGGCGTACCCAAGGGGGTCCAAGGGGCCAGGCCCCCCCCCCCCCCCGAAATAACCCGTCGGTAAAAACATCGCGATTTTGACCATGCAATTTTTTTCGACCGGGTATGCGGACAACATCGCTACCCCCCCCCCCCCCCCACCCCCCACTTATCAAGATTTCAGCTGCTGATGGCAAAAGAATTGCAAGTTTTACGATTTTTGGGGAGTCTATGGCAGGCCCAATGTCCAGTAACTCGAACTTGGTTTATCGATTGAAAATCCAAGTTTTTCAAGTGAAAATCCATGTTTTTCTTTAAAAACTTGGATTATCAATTGAAAAACCAAGTTTTTCGACGCCTAATGTCCAATAATTCGAAAAACTTGGTTTATCAATTGAAAATCCAAATTTTTCGACGCCTAATGTCCAATAATTCGAAAAACTTGGTTTATCAATTGAAAAACCAAGTTTTTCGACGCCTAATGTCCAATAATTCGAAAAAACTTGGTTTATCAATTGAAAATCCAAGTTTTTCGACGCCTAATGTCCAATTATTCGAAAAACGTGGTTTATCAATTGAAAATCCAAGTTTTTCTACGCCTAATGTCCAATAATTCGAAAAACTTGGTTTTTCAACGTGGAATGTAAAATAATTCGAAAAACTTGGTTTATCAATTGAAAAACCAAGTTTTTCGACGCCTAATGTCCAATAATTCGAAAAACTTGGTTTATCAATTGAAAATCCAAGTTTTTCGACGACTAATGTCCAATAATTCAAAAACTTGGTTTTTCAATTGCAGGCCAGGGCTGGAAAAAATGTTTTTCCCCTGCAAGGGAGTTGCTGTTTACCGCTAACCCAATGGTTGCAAAAATGGTTGCAAAGCAACCATCGCGCCGCCGCGCGAAGCGGCGCCAGGGGGAGTCTGAGGGGGGATGTGCCCCCCTGATATGGTAGCGCTTTTTGAAAAATGAGACTGTGATTGGCGCAATTTGATGCACCTTTTTTGGCGATTTAAAACAATTTGCTATAAGGTCCAATTGATGCTATTTTGTGCATCATTTTATTTAATATCGGCTGTATTGCTCTATACTGTGAACAAAAATCTTTAAAAAAATCTTTAAAAAAAAATCTTTAAAAAAAATCCTTAAAAAAAAAATATTGGGGTTTTTTTTCGAGAAAAACTTGGTCTTTCACTTGAAAAACTTGGATTTTCAATTGATAAACCAAGTTTTTCGGCGAAAAACTTTGTTTTTCGAGTTACTGGACATTGGGCCTGTCATAGGAGTATGTATAAAAAATTGTCGGTACATCATGCCTTTCGTCAGTACATCTATGGTTGTGTGCCCCCCCAGTTTCAAAAAGCTGGGTACGCCACTGTAAATTGACACATAAAAATGGCTGTCTTCATGCAAAATTTGCAGGGCCGTCAGATTGGGGGGGGGGGGGGGGGTGCGTTGGGTGCGGACGCACCCCCCTTGAAAATCCTCTTTTCTTTTTTTTAGGGTAAAAATTGCGTTTTTCTTTTTAGGGTAAAAATTGCGTTTTTTCTTAGTTTCAAATTTCAATGATAGTAAAACTACTCATAAAACATTGACTACAGTGCTTTTTGGACTGCGAAATTTTGTGTCCGTGCGTAAAAAATGTACGTGCACAATTTTTTGGGGCAACCTTTTACGAAAATGTTAGGTGAAAATGCACCCCCCTTGGGCAAAAGTGTCTGACGGCCCTGATTTGTAATGCCAGCATCTTTCAGCAGCATACGGAAAACGGTGAGACACTTTTTTATGTTAAGGTTATGAGGGTTAGAGACCTAGAGTTCTATGAAAACACTTGCAAGTGACTGTTTAGTTGATTAATACAATTAATTAGGCCTATCAACTATTGACATTTCAGTAATTAGAAACTCAATAATATATGAAAATTGATTTAAAAACAAATGTTTTGACCATATTCTAGAAAGTGAGGAGGGGAGGGCTATGAGAATAAAGTGGCTTTATTCCAATAGCAATCAGCAACTTATCAGGGTCCGAATTTCGTCAAAAGTTGCGAGAATCCATTTAGATTCCTGCAGAGGATTTTGCGAGAATCCATAGGTTCCTGCAGAGGATTTTGCTAGAATCTATGGATTCTCCACCATTCAAATTATTTGTAGACAGAATATCTATACGAGAATCAACATTCTCACAACTTTACCAGCAGGAATCTTTGCGAGAATGGATTCTCGGGTTCTCCTCGAAATTCTGACCCTGAATTTCCACCATGTAATTGATGTATGCATAGGACCTTCACACACCTTCTAAAATCTACCATACTGTAAAACGGGGTGAATAGGGACATGGGGGTGAAAAGGGACAAAAATGGGAACAGTTTTTTAAATGTCACCCGGCCAGTTTGTGTACCGTAAAACGGGATGAATAGGGACATGGGGCCTTCCAAGATCAAGTTCAAGATCCTGTGTTGATTTATGACAAACATAAACTAATCAAAAAATGAAACCAAAACAAAACAGTTTAGTAAAATGGGTTATCATTTTTTAATTTGTTTTGTTTCATTTCTATATCCATTATCCAATAACATTATAAACAACGAGACACTTCAAAAGTTCATTCACCATCTTATTTTAATAATAGGATTATTTATAGTACATACAATCAATTCAATTATTGTTATCCTATTCACAATGTTCCGATCACTTTTTTGGGGCTTTGATTATTTTTTCACATCAAGATATTTTGATATCAGAAGAATCCCCATATTTTTCTCATTATGTATGTAAATTCTTAGGGGCCAGAAATGTTCCATTTAGAAATTATAGGCTAAAATGTGGTGAATTACTGCCAAAGGTGGTTAATCACCAAGCAGTTTGTGTACGACTCAATGGGCAAATGTTTTCTGACCTTGTGCTTCTCAAAATAGAACCATTGGAGTTACTCTCAAACTTTGGAATGCGACAATTTTAAGGATGACCTTTCATGTAAAATAGAAAACATCAAGTTGAAAATTGGGCCAGCAATCGGAACAACTACCTTTAATTGAATGCTCTGTACATTTAATGAAAATTATAAACCTGAAAATAGGTTCTGAACAAAATATTGTCTCTGCTTGTGTGAGGTAGAGATTTATTATTTTGAATCAAAATGTGATACAATGCAAGCATGGAACCTACAAAATCTGAAAGCAAGAATTTATTTGAGTCTTTGAATGTTAGGGAGTGTTCATAAATACTTTGGTGGGTGGGGTTGGAAACAATTGAGCCATGGACATCTTTTTTTTTTGGACCCCCCCCCAAATAGGGTGGTTTTTTTTCTTGACCCCCCCTTTCAAGAACCTTTTTTTGTGTTGACCCCCCCCCCCCCCCCCCCCCCGTCTGTTCACGTTATATAACAGAAACAATAACAACATTCTATATAAACCTATAGACATAGTCACAATCACTTTTATTATGGTAGGTGGGTTATATCAAACTATTTATTAAAGATATATAATATAACACAATTGAAAAGTCAAACAAAATCAGTGTAGGTCTTCTTCTTTATAATCCTGCCCGACACTCATGATCGCTGTGGTACATGTATGTCCTCCTCTTCTTCTTTATCTGCATCCTCTTCATCTTCAAATGTTTTAGGCTCCAGTGGCGTAGCTATATAGGTTATTGATATTGGGGGGGCGGGAAATAAAATGAACCAACAAGATTGTTATGAGTGAAGATACGTGCGCGTAGCGCGCGAAATTTTTTGACTTTACACCTATTTTTGTCACGATTGAGATACATTTTGGCTGTAAACAATACCAACCTTTTTTTTTGGACCCCCCCCTATACAAGCACTTTTTTCCCTGACCCCCCCTTTTCAGAACCTTTTTTTTGGTTGGCCCCCCCCCCTCATATTTTCCAACCCCCCCCACCAAAGTATTTATGAACACTCCCTTAGGAGAAATATACCTGGTCAGATTGTGGGTTAAACAAAGTATTAAGAAGGAAAATGAGATCAAAATCTAAAATGAATGAAATATTTATGAAAAATAACATGCAAAATGTTTGGTTTTTGTTTGTGTGTTTTGTTTGTAAATTAAAGCATGTTGGATGAATAAAATGAAAGTTAGAAAAGTTAGACGAAAAAAAAGGAAGTAAAAAGATCTGTTCGATTAAGGTTAAATAAATAGTGATTCAAATATCGTCAGCCTGTTTCGATAATTGCCTAACTCACTTTTTAGCGAAATTGAGCTTTTTGCATGAATCATGACTTCATTATATTATGGCTTATGCACATGCTGTAATAATACCTAAGTCATTGACCAATCAAAAGTGTTGATAAATGCACAATTTCAATTCTGCCTAAGTCAGCCTTGTGTGAGTTAGGCAGTTTGTAATAATGATGTAAAATGTTTAAAATGGGTCATATCATATTAACCTGTACTGGCCTACAACAAGTCACATTTCACTTACAGGTATATTTTAAACCTAATTCTATCTAACAGTTACTGCTCCTGTTGGAATTCACCTGCATCGTTCATGGTGCTATTCAACATATCATCAGCCTGCTTCGATAATTGCCTAACTCACTTTTCATAGTTTTGTTGTTTTCTAAAAAAACTAGAAAAAATGAGTTAGGCAATTATCAAAGCAGGCAATTATCAAAGCAGGCTGACGATATGTTTTATTCAATGGAGTACGTTCAGAAACATATGATGCTCAAGTAATTAATTATTGTTTGTCCAGGGAAAAAGATATATCAAATATTCAAATCAAACCAATCATAATTGACAGAGTTTCTTTTTTAGTGTGGGATGAACTATACACAGATCACGCTTTACTACGTCACAGGTGTAACTCAGCTCTTATCGGTCTTGGCTGGTCATGTGGGCCCCATGTCCCTATTCACCCTGTTTTACGGTACACAAAGTGGCCAGGTGACATTTAAAAAACTTGTCCGCAAGTCTTTCCAATTTAAAACCTGTATGACGGGTCACGGTCACCAAAGACAAACAGAACATGTGATCAACTCCATTTTTCACACAAAGTTAGGAGCAAGTATGTCATTCTTGCGCACATTTAAAAAGTTTCAAAATTAAAAAATGGTTTTGAAAACAAAATGGATTCTTTCCACTTTAGTGCCGGTTTTTTTTACTCTCCCTGTATTGGAATTTTTTTAGAGATATCTGGAGTTTAAAAAAACTTACAAAACACAGAAACTTATCTGTGTGTGTGTGGGAATTGGGGGAAGACTCTATTGTTATGCTATTGATTTCTAAGTAGTGTACCTAACTGTATGCTCTTATTGAATAGGTACTTGACAGTATATTTCACCATGACTGCATGGATACAATAGCACCTACTTCACACCTATCTGGTCATAGGAGTTGCTTGTGCAAGTGTTCCAATGGTCAACAATATTTTATATTGGTGTTTTTATATTAGTCGAGAAACGACTAATATACTGTATTTGTCCTGTTTCCTCTTCTTTCTTCAGCCATGGGACCTATAGCTCCGTAACCATTGAGCCGATTTTGACCATATTTGGTCCCAAGTACCCTTATGTGCACCACTACTCAGGTTTTAAAGCACAAGAGGTCAAAGGTCACACAGGGGTCAAACGCGATTTTCACTTAAAACGTCCTTGCTACTTAGAGAAATGACACAGGATGCTGAGAAATGTTCAACATGTTCCTTTGGACAGTACGCATGTATAATAGTTCGGTTTTTAAAATCGAAAAATATTTGGCGTCAGTAGGGGTCAAAATGTAAATTGTCACTCCAATCACTCAAAATGCTACTTGTCCAAGAGGAAATGACTAATGATTGTCAGAATTAGTCAAAAGATTCCTCTCATCCATGTTCATATAGGGTCCTTCTCCACTAAAAATGACATGTCACACGGGGTCACTAGAGGTCATTGAACTATACAGGTGAAAATCTTAAGACATGCTCCGATTTTGACGGGACTACTTTTTTCTTGTGCGCATTGATCAGCCAAGCAAAAAAGTCAATTACAAGTTTTGGGTCAGAGGTCAAGAAAAGGTCTTCTTTATATTAGTCGAGAAACGACTAATATACTGTATTTGTCCTGTTTCCTCTTCTTTCTTCAGCCATGGGACCTATAGCTCCGTAACCATTGAGCCGATTTTGACCATATTTGGTCCCAAGTACCCTTATGTGCACCACTACTCAGGTTTTAAAACACAAGAGGTCAAAGGTCACACAGGGGTCAAACGCGATTTTCACTTAAAACGTCCTTGCTACTTAGAGAAATGACACAGGATGCTGAGAAATGTTCAACATGTTCCTTTGGACAGTACGCATGTATAATAGTTCGGTTTTTAAAATCGAAAAATATTTGGCGTCAGTAGGGGTCAAAATGTAAATTGTCACTCCAATCACTCAAAATGCTACTTGTCCAAGAGGAAATGACTAATGATTGTCAGAATTAGTCAAAAGATTCCTCTCATCCATGTTCATATAGGGTCCTTCTCCACTAAAAATGACATGTCACACGGGGTCACTAGAGGTCATTGAACTATACAGGTGAAAATCTTAAGACATGCTCCGATTTTGACGGGACTACTTTTTTCTTGTGCGCATTGATCAGCCAAGCAAAAAAGTCAATTACAAGTTTTGGGTCAGAGGTCAAGAAAAGGTCTTCTTTATATTAGTCGAGAAACGACTAATATACTGTATTTGTCCTGTTTCCTCTTCTTTCTTCAGCCATGGGACCTATAGCTCCGTAACCATTGAGCCGATTTTGACCATATTTGGTCCCAAGTACCCTTATGTGCACCACTACTCAGGTTTTAAAGCACAAGAGGTCAAAGGTCACACAGGGGTCAAACGCGATTTTCACTTAAAACGTCCTTGCTACTTAGAGAAATGACACAGGATGCTGAGAAATGTTCAACATGTTCCTTTGGACAGTACGCATGTATAATAGTTCGGTTTTTAAAATCGAAAAATATTTGGCGTCAGTAGGGGTCAAAATGTAAATTGTCACTCCAATCACTCAAAATGCTACTTGTCCAAGAGGAAATGACTAATGATTGTCAGAATTAGTCAAAAGATTCCTCTCATCCATGTTCATATAGGGTCCTTCTCCACTAAAAATGACATGTCACACGGGGTCACTAGAGGTCATTGAACTATACAGGTGAAAATCTTAAGACATGCTCCGATTTTGACGGGACTACTTTTTTCTTGTGCGCATTGATCAGCCAAGCAAAAAAGTCAATTACAAGTTTTGGGTCAGAGGTCAAGAAAAGGTCTTCTTTATATTAGTCGAGAAACGACTAATATACTGTATTTGTCCTGTTTCCTCTTCTTTCTTCAGCCATGGGACCTATAGCTCCGTAACCATTGAGCCGATTTTGACCATATTTGGTCCCAAGTACCCTTATGTGCACCACTACTCAGGTTTTAAAGCACAAGAGGTCAAAGGTCACACAGGGGTCAAACGCGATTTTCACTTAAAACGTCCTTGCTACTTAGAGAAATGACACAGGATGCTGAGAAATGTTCAACATGTTCCTTTGGACAGTACGCATGTATAATAGTTCGGTTTTTAAAATCGAAAAATATTTGGCGTCAGTAGGGGTCAAAATGTAAATTGTCACTCCAATCACTCAAAATGCTACTTGTCCAAGAGGAAATGACTAATGATTGTCAGAATTAGTCAAAAGATTCCTCTCATCCATGTTCATATAGGGTCCTTCTCCACTAAAAATGACATGTCACACGGGGTCACTAGAGGTCATTGAACTATACAGGTGAAAATCTTAAGACATGCTCCGATTTTGACGGGACTACTTTTTTCTTGTGCGCATTGATCAGCCAAGCAAAAAAGTCAATTACAAGTTTTGGGTCAGAGGTCAAGAAAAGGTCTTCTTTATATTAGTCGAGAAACGACTAATATACTGTATTTGTCCTGTTTCCTCTTCTTTCTTCAGCCATGGGACCTATAGCTCCGTAACCATTGAGCCGATTTTGACCATATTTGGTCCCAAGTACCCTTATGTGCACCACTACTCAGGTTTTAAAGCACAAGAGGTCAAAGGTCACACAGGGGTCAAACGCGATTTTCACTTAAAACGTCCTTGCTACTTAGAGAAATGACACAGGATGCTGAGAAATGTTCAACATGTTCCTTTGGACAGTACGCATGTATAATAGTTCGGTTTTTAAAATCGAAAAATATTTGGCGTCAGTAGGGGTCAAAATGTAAATTGTCACTCCAATCACTCAAAATGCTACTTGTCCAAGAGGAAATGACTAATGATTGTCAGAATTAGTCAAAAGATTCCTCTCATCCATGTTCATATAGGGTCCTTCTCCACTAAAAATGACATGTCACACGGGGTCACTAGAGGTCATTGAACTATACAGGTGAAAATCTTAAGACATGCTCCGATTTTGACGGGACTACTTTTTTCTTGTGCGCATTGATCAGCCAAGCAAAAAAGTCAATTACAAGTTTTGGGTCAGAGGTCAAGAAAAGGTCTTCTTTATATTAGTCGAGAAACGACTAATATACTGTATTTGTCCTGTTTCCTCTTCTTTCTTCAGCCATGGGACCTATAGCTCCGTAACCATTGAGCCGATTTTGACCATATTTGGTCCCAAGTACCCTTATGTGCACCACTACTCAGGTTTTAAAGCACAAGAGGTCAAAGGTCACACAGGGGTCAAACGCGATTTTCACTTAAAACGTCCTTGCTACTTAGAGAAATGACACAGGATGCTGAGAAATGTTCAACATGTTCCTTTGGACAGTACGCATGTATAATAGTTCGGTTTTTAAAATCGAAAAATATTTGGCGTCAGTAGGGGTCAAAATGTAAATTGTCACTCCAATCACTCAAAATGCTACTTGTCCAAGAGGAAATGACTAATGATTGTCAGAATTAGTCAAAAGATTCCTCTCATCCATGTTCATATAGGGTCCTTCTCCACTAAAAATGACATGTCACACGGGGTCACTAGAGGTCATTGAACTATACAGGTGAAAATCTTAAGACATGCTCCGATTTTGACGGGACTACTTTTTTCTTGTGCGCATTGATCAGCCAAGCAAAAAAGTCAATTACAAGTTTTGGGTCAGAGGTCAAGAAAAGGTCTTCTTTATATTAGTCGAGAAACGACTAATATACTGTATTTGTCCTGTTTCCTCTTCTTTCTTCAGCCATGGGACCTATAGCTCCGTAACCATTGAGCCGATTTTGACCATATTTGGTCCCAAGTACCCTTATGTGCACCACTACTCAGGTTTTAAAGCACAAGAGGTCAAAGGTCACACAGGGGTCAAACGCGATTTTCACTTAAAACGTCCTTGCTACTTAGAGAAATGACACAGGATGCTGAGAAATGTTCAACATGTTCCTTTGGACAGTACGCATGTATAATAGTTCGGTTTTTAAAATCGAAAAATATTTGGCGTCAGTAGGGGTCAAAATGTAAATTGTCACTCCAATCACTCAAAATGCTACTTGTCCAAGAGGAAATGACTAATGATTGTCAGAATTAGTCAAAAGATTCCTCTCATCCATGTTCATATAGGGTCCTTCTCCACTAAAAATGACATGTCACACGGGGTCACTAGAGGTCATTGAACTATACAGGTGAAAATCTTAAGACATGCTCCGATTTTGACGGGACTACTTTTTTCTTGTGCGCATTGATCAGCCAAGCAAAAAAGTCAATTACAAGTTTTGGGTCAGAGGTCAAGAAAAGGTCTTCTTTATATTAGTCGAGAAACGACTAATATACTGTATTTGTCCTGTTTCCTCTTCTTTCTTCAGCCATGGGACCTATAGCTCCGTAACCATTGAGCCGATTTTGACCATATTTGGTCCCAAGTACCCTTATGTGCACCACTACTCAGGTTTTAAAGCACAAGAGGTCAAAGGTCACACAGGGGTCAAACGCGATTTTCACTTAAAACGTCCTTGCTACTTAGAGAAATGACACAGGATGCTGAGAAATGTTCAACATGTTCCTTTGGACAGTACGCATGTATAATAGTTCGGTTTTTAAAATCGAAAAATATTTGGCGTCAGTAGGGGTCAAAATGTAAATTGTCACTCCAATCACTCAAAATGCTACTTGTCCAAGAGGAAATGACTAATGATTGTCAGAATTAGTCAAAAGATTCCTATCATCCATGTTCATATAGGGTCCTTCTCCACTAAAAATGACATGTCACACGGGGTCACTAGAGGTCATTGAACTATACAGGTGAAAATCTTAAGACATGCTCCGATTTTGACGGGACTACTTTTTTCTTGTGCGCATTGATCAGCCAAGCAAAAAAGTCAATTACAAGTTTTGGGTCAGAGGTCAAGAAAAGGTCTTCTTTATATTAGTCGAGAAACGACTAATATACTGTATTTGTCCTGTTTCCTCTTCTTTCTTCAGCCATGGGACCTATAGCTCCGTAACCATTGAGCCGATTTTGACCATATTTGGTCCCAAGTACCCTTATGTGCACCACTACTCAGGTTTTAAAGCACAAGAGGTCAAAGGTCACACAGGGGTCAAACGCGATTTTCACTTAAAACGTCCTTGCTACTTAGAGAAATGACACAGGATGCTGAGAAATGTTCAACATGTTCCTTTGGACAGTACGCATGTATAATAGTTCGGTTTTTAAAATCGAAAAATATTTGGCGTCAGTAGGGGTCAAAATGTAAATTGTCACTCCAATCACTCAAAATGCTACTTGTCCAAGAGGAAATGACTAATGATTGTCAGAATTAGTCAAAAGATTCCTCTCATCCATGTTCATATAGGGTCCTTCTCCACTAAAAATGACATGTCACACGGGGTCACTAGAGGTCATTGAACTATACAGGTGAAAATCTTAAGACATGCTCCGATTTTGACGGGACTACTTTTTTCTTGTGCGCATTGATCAGCCAAGCAAAAAAGTCAATTACAAGTTTTGGGTCAGAGGTCAAGAAAAGGTCTTCTTTATATTAGTCGAGAAACGACTAATATACTGTATTTGTCCTGTTTCCTCTTCTTTCTTCAGCCATGGGACCTATAGCTCCGTAACCATTGAGCCGATTTTGACCATATTTGGTCCCAAGTACCCTTATGTGCACCACTACTCAGGTTTTAAAGCACAAGAGGTCAAAGGTCACACAGGGGTCAAACGCGATTTTCACTTAAAACGTCCTTGCTACTTAGAGAAATGACACAGGATGCTGAGAAATGTTCAACATGTTCCTTTGGACAGTACGCATGTATAATAGTTCGGTTTTTAAAATCGAAAAATATTTGGCGTCAGTAGGGGTCAAAATGTAAATTGTCACTCCAATCACTCAAAATGCTACTTGTCCAAGAGGAAATGACTAATGATTGTCAGAATTAGTCAAAAGATTCCTCTCATCCATGTTCATATAGGGTCCTTCTCCACTAAAAATGACATGTCACACGGGGTCACTAGAGGTCATTGAACTATACAGGTGAAAATCTTAAGACATGCTCCGATTTTGACGGGACTACTTTTTTCTTGTGCGCATTGATCAGCCAAGCAAAAAAGTCAATTACAAGTTTTGGGTCAGAGGTCAAGAAAAGGTCTTCTTTATATTAGTCGAGAAACGACTAATATACTGTATTTGTCCTGTTTCCTCTTCTTTCTTCAGCCATGGGACCTATAGCTCCGTAACCATTGAGCCGATTTTGACCATATTTGGTCCCAAGTACCCTTATGTGCACCACTACTCAGGTTTTAAAGCACAAGAGGTCAAAGGTCACACAGGGGTCAAACGCAATTTTCACTTAAAACGTCCTTGCTACTTAGAGAAATGACACAGGATGCTGAGAAATGTTCAACATGTTCCTTTGGACAGTACGCATGTATAATAGTTCGGTTTTTAAAATCGAAAAATATTTGGCGTCAGTAGGGGTCAAAATGTAAATTGTCACTCCAATCACTCAAAATGCTACTTGTCCAAGAGGAAATGACTAATGATTGTCAGAATTAGTCAAAAGATTCCTCTCATCCATGTTCATATAGGGTCCTTCTCCACTAAAAATGACATGTCACACGGGGTCACTAGAGGTCATTGAACTATACAGGTGAAAATCTTAAGACATGCTCCGATTTTGACGGGACTACTTTTTTCTTGTGCGCATTGATCAGCCAAGCAAAAAAGTCAATTACAAGTTTTGGGTCAGAGGTCAAGAAAAGGTCTTCTTTATATTAGTCGAGAAACGACTAATATACTGTATTTGTCCTGTTTCCTCTTTCTTCAGCCATGGGACCTATAGCTCCGTAACCATTGAGCCGATTTTGACCATATTTGGTCATAAGAACCCTTATGTGCACCACTACTCAGGTTGTAAAGCATAAGGGGTCAAAGGTCACACAAGGGTAACTAGGGGTCAAAACGTGATTTTCACTTAAAACGCATTTGCAATTTATTGAAATGACCTAGGATCGTGAGAATTGGCCAACATATTCCTTTTAACCGTACGCATATATAATAGTTTGGTTTTTTAAATCGAAAAATGTTTGGGGTTACTAGGGGTCAAAATGTAAATTTTTACTCCATTCACTCAAAACCCTACTTGTCCGAGGGAAAATGACTGATGATACTCAGAATTGGTCAAAAGATTCCTTGGATCCATCTACATATAGGGTGCTTCTACACTAAAAGTGAAATGTCAAACGAGGACACTAGGGGTCATTGAACTTTACAGGGGGGAAATATAAGGCATGCTCCGATTTTGACCGGGTTTCTTTTATTTTGTGGGCATTGATGAGATAAGAACAAAAGTCAATCATACCGTTAAGGTCAAAGGTCAAAAAAAGGTCCCTAGGGGTCAAAATGTACATTTTCACTCCGCGCACTCAAAATACTACTTGTCCGAGACGAAATGACCGATGATTGTCAGAATTTGTCAAAAGATTCCTCTTATCTATGTTCATATAGGGTGCTTCTCCATTAAAAGTGACATGTCAAACGGGGTCACTAGGGTCATTGAACTATACAGGTGTAAAACTGAAGACATGCTCTGATTTTGACCGGACTACTTTTTCCTTGTGCGCATTGATAAGCCAAGAAAAAAAGTCAATTATAAGTTTGGGGTCAAAGGTCAAGAAAAGGTCATTAGGGTTCAAAATGTATTTTTTAACTACTTCAGGGCTGAAATTTATAAAAACAATTATCAAATATAGTACAACTTAAGGTTATTGCCCTTTGACAACATATAGCAATGTCAAAGGTCAAAGCCCTCGACTAATATCCGTGATCTAAGATCACAATTATCTCTAGTATTAATTTAATTTAACAATTTAATATTTATTTAAATAATGTTTATATTTAAACATTGTTTTAATCAAGTTTTGTCGTGTTTTTGTGAGTTAAAACAACAACAAGGCCACCCAGACTCTGGCCCTGAAAGGGCAAGTCATCAACTTCTTCTTTTTTTGTTGCCTAATATGGCAATTTTTAATGTTCATCTTGAATTCTGAAGAAAATTAATTGAAATAAGAAAAATAATTAATTAATAATTAATTCAAGGTTTATTAATAAACAAATGTACACCCCAGCCAAAGGCTGAATTGCATACAATCTTACCATAAAAACAATTAAATACATACAAATGACACCAATTATATATAAATACGGTATACAAATAAATATATTAAAAAATATTACAAATAAAAAGGCAAGCAATTAAAGGCAACAGCCAACGATCATACAGAGTCACTCAATATACCATACCCTTAAACTTTCGAAGCTTCTGCATTCCACAACCTGACCATGTACGGGATGGGACTTCTGGCATATCTCTGGGTACGAGCTTTGGGGACTGATAGTGATAGTGATAGGAGGTTAGAGTTACCGTACGCAAAGACCTGTCATTATCCACATGACTTTGTGTTTATTTAATATCCGCTTGCTTTGATATTTCAAACAATGCCCTTGCTTAACCAACGCCCTTCCTTAACCCAATCCATGCGGCAGGCGGCTGCAGACAACATTCCAAATGTTGACAAAATGTTTCAAAAATGTCAAAATTATTGAATTTCATTACCATAATTGGAATCACCATGAAAAATGCATTGAAATAAGGAATTACAAACATGCCTACATGTAGCATTGGTTCAGTAATTGTTGAGGTACATGTAGACCTTGAAAATTGGGAAAGGTTTCTGAAATATCAAAGTCATCGGCGAGTCCAAATGATTCATTTCAAACAATGTTCATGCTCAAGTTTTGAAAAATGTGCATTTTAATCAAAAATATGAAAAAGTGTCCATCATAACAAAATATATCAATATTTTGGATTGATCTCAATTTTTGTTTGTTTTTGCAATTGGTTGATTACAAATTGATATCAAAGTCATCGGCAAGTCCAAATGATTCATTCCAAACAATGTTCATGCTCAAATTTTGAAAAATGTACATTTTCAATTTTCATCAAATATATGAAAAAGTGTCCATCATAAAACAAAATTTATCAATATTTTGGATTGATCTCAATTTTTTTTTTTTGCAATTGGTTATAAGTGATATCAAAGTCATCATCGGTGAGTCCAAATGAATCATTCAAACAAATATTCTTGTTAAAATTTTGAAATGTGCATTTTGATCAAAATTACCGAAAAGTGTCTGTGATCTCACTCGATTTAGGATTCTAGTGTTAACCCATCAACATTGTGGATTTATCTCAAAATTTCATGTTGCAATTGGTTATAAATAAGTGATATTTAAGTCAGCGGTGAGTCCAAATGAATCATTTCAAACAAATATTCTTGTTAACATTTTGAAATGTGCATTTTGATCAAAATTACCAAAAAGTGTCTGTGATCTCACTCGATTTATAATTCTAGTGTTAATTAACCCATCAAAATTGTAGATTTATCTCAACATTTCTTGTTGCAATTGGTTATGAGTGATATCAAAGTCAGCGGTGAGTCCAAATGAATCATTTAAAACAAATATTCTTGTTAAAATGTTGAAATGTGCATTTTGATCAAAATTACCGAAAAGTGTCCGTGATCTCACACTCGATTTATGGTATAATTCTAGTGTTAACCCATCAGAATTGTGGATTTAGCTCAATTTTTTGTTGCAAATTTGGTTATAAGTGATATCAAGTCATCGGTGAGTCCAAATGAATCATTTCAAACAAATATTCTTGTTAAAATTTTGAAATGTGCATTTTGATCAAAATTACCGAAAAGTGTCCGTGATCTCACTCGAATTATGATTCTAGTGTTAACCCATCAAAATATTGTGGATTTATCTCAATTTTTTGTTGCAATTGGTTACAAGTGATATCAAAGTCATCGGTGAGTCCAAATGATTCATTTCAAACAATGTTTTATGTTCAAATTTTGAAAAATGTGCATTTTAATCAAAAAAATGAAAAAGTGTCCATCATTAATCGATTTAGGATTTCTCTAAGTGGTGAACAAAATTGATCAACATTTTGGATTGGATTGATTTCAAAATTTGTTGTTGCAATTGGTTACCAGTGAAGTCATCGGTGAGTCCGGGTCCAAATGAATCATTTCAAACAATGTTCATGTTTAAATTTTGAAATATCTGCATTTCGATCAAAATTACGGAAAAGTGTCCGTCATCCTACTCAATTTATGATTTCGAGTGTTAACCCATCTAACTGTGAACAAAATAATTCATCAACATTTTGAATTGTGCGCACTTCACGCAATGACGCAACGTACACAATACGCTACGGTGCTTCAATGTGTTCGTTCAATTGTAATTCCAACTAGTATTATTTATTATACAGGGTGGTTCAATAAAACCGTGACAGTTTTTTGAAGCCATTTATTTTGATATTCTGTAAATTTAAAAAAAAATATTTTTCAATATTTATCAACTATATGATCTTGACCATCTATGCTGAAAATATCCTTACAAATAACCTTACGGTTGCAAAATAACAATCAAATTTATTCGATCTCAATCACAAAGTTATAGGGTGCCGAATTCGACACCGTTTCGTCAATGACGTGAAAAAAAAGACTTCCAAGTTTCCTTAAAAAATATCAGATCTGTTATATTGGTAATGCATCAGTATAATAATAAAACAACAACTGAAACTTCAAAGCTTTTCACTATGTGACACAAGTGGACTGAAAAGGGTTAATGGGCCCAGTCGGTAATGTGCCGAGTGGTCACTATCGTGGGCCCAATCGGTAATGGGCCCAGTCGGCAACGGGCCCAATCGGCAATGGGCCGAGTCGACTGGTCACCCCCTAAACAAGTAGCCTACTCAAAATATTTTGATACCCCAGCAAGTTATTTGTATAATTTAATCCTCTTACCGGCGTATGACACATTTCTATCCCTTTTTTCCTTCCCTAAAGCTAAAGTATTATGAAACATATGCCGAGCTGCTGATTTATCAGATCACTTGCGAAGGATACAATTTGAGAAATCTCGCCCATGCAACATGGCTATTTATAATCCTCATGAAGCAAATAAGGACCGTAAATACGAAAGGCAATGATTTAAAAAGTATACCCTTTTTTTCTTAATTTGGCTTGTTTTGATACCCTATTCACGTTACGTACGTAACGTGCCCCAGATTGAAAAACTACCCTAATTACGTGATTTCTTGGATACGCATGATACCCCTCTTGTAATGACCACGGTCCAAACTGAGCACCCCGGGATTAAACTAAATATCAATCATTAACACATTCTGTAGACCCCCAAAACACCTTTTTAACCAAAAAAATGATTTTTTTTTTTCAATGTTAAGTCAAATAAATTTGTAAACATCTGTCTTTTGTCCTTTTGTTTTCAACAAAGTTGTAGCCAATACAAGTCTGAAAATGGTGTTAGAAAAGGTGGCTGTTATTTAAGAAACAACAGCAACTGCAAAAAGGTCGAAAGCCGAAGTGTTTTTTTGTGGAAAATCAGTCCGCCATTTTGGATCCGCCATTTTGAAGAAGAAAAAAAAGGGCCTCCTTCCTTTTTTCAAAAAGCCCGGACGAGAAACTGTTTTTTTATTTGGCCTAAATAAAGGGCAAATGTGAACAATAGCACAACAGATATTAACCCTAACCCTTACTACACCACACGGCAACAACACTGCCAGCCTGTTTTTATAACCCCTCGTGCACATTTTTGGGCTCCAAAATGGACGCAGACTATTTACATAGGGTGACCAGGATAAGAATAGCCTACCTATAGCCGACCTGTATTAAAAAATATTTTTAAACATGTTAAATATGATCAAATTAGTTGAAATTTCAGGTAACTTCCCTTTTGTTTATGAACTTTCACCTCCTTGGTTTTCGATTACTTTCCAGCAACGCTTTTTTTGTAATGAATGTTTTAGCAGCAGACCCTTATTCCTCGTCATAATGTTGTTGTTGTTGTCCTGGCCCTTTAAATCGAGACTGTACCCGGAAGTTATTTAAACCCAATTCGTAGAATCACTGTAAAAAACTAAATCCTCCACCGAATTACATGAGAAAACTACCATGATTGGAAGCCGCCATCTTCCTATTAAAAAAGTCACTTGAAACTAGCTACGTCATGCCTCAAGCTTATGCCTCAGGGCTGACATACCTTCCAGAGCGCTAGGCTATACTTAGCCTGGTCACCCTATATATAACGAGGCGAATATACTGAGCCGAGGTGTAGTGCAGCCGTGTGGTGACTAGTAGGGTTATCTAATGCATGGTTAATCAGCATTTTTCCCCTTTTTTCATTTCAAAATTTGGTAATTTTCATCACTATAACCCTACCCTAAAAGTACTACACCACACGGCAACAACACGGCCAGCCTGTTTATTATTACCCCTTGGCAAGTTTTTGGGCTCCAAAATGGACACAGACTATATAACGAGGTGATATCTAAGCTGAGGTGTAGTAGAGCCGTGGTGTAGTGGATTGGCAGCTGGACTTTGGTGCGGGAGGACCGGGATTCAAATCCGGGGGGGGGGGGGGGGGGGGCATTTCTGGTGAATTTTGGGGTCGTAAAAAGAATCTGTTGCCGTGTGGTGTAGGGTTAGGGTTGATAAAGTTAATGAACTGAGTGATTCAATCTGGTAAGTTCTCTGAGCTACGAATGTTGGATAACTCCGCCTTTGACTTAACTCTGCCGGGGGGGGGGTCATTTTTTTTGAAAACCCCTAAAAAAGAAGGGTGGGGGGTCAAAAAAGTTTGAACACTCGTTAATGTCCAAAATTTTCTGGGGCTTAGCCCTCAGACCCGTGTTTATACCTATGCACAGTTTTTTTTCTCATAATTTTCAGTTAACAATTCAAACAATGTTGTGTCGGCATACAAATAATAGTGAGGGATCCCCATCTGTACGGACAGTAGGTGGTGGGTGACGGGGCAGGTGCGGCAGCCAGCAGACATACCTGTCCACAGTGTGTGTGTGTGTGTGGGGGGGGGGGGGGGGGGAAGTCTGAACTAACAAACACATAAATGTGTAGGGAATAGGCCATAGGGATTCTCTATTATTAAAGATAGGCTATATGTTATCTTTTCCAGGAGACGCCCTCAATCCTCCAATTTTTCTTTGGAAGCAGATTTGCTTGCAGATTTACATTTCTGATCATAAATCATAAATATATTCCAATTTACTAGTGATCGATACGATTCTAGTAATAAGGCCTACCTCAAAATTTTAGAGTGAATTTAGAGTAAAAGAATATACTGATTGGGTTAACCATGATTTTGAAGTACCTAATTATGAATCGTATCACCCTGTACCTTGGAATGTATGATTTATGATCAGATTTTTTCTCTTGAGGATTGAGGGCGTTCCCTGGAAAAGATTGCATAGTATACAAGGCTCAAAATAGACAGGGGCGAAGGGCGATTAGCCCCCAGTTTTCACAAAATAGCCCCCTGAGAAAATTCTGGCCTATGGTAAAATGTAGGCCTACTCGGGGCGATTTTTTGGCAGATTTTGCTCAAAATAGCCCTCACAGCCAAAAAAATATTTTAACCCCTGATTAGTATACCTTTAATGTAAGTCCATCTCCAAAGTTCCGAGTCCAAGTCCATCGGGCTGTACAAAATTCTATGAGAAACACATTTATTATTTTACTTGGCCTAACACAAAAGTTTGGGAATAACTCATACATGTACTTCACACTGTCAGACAATTACAATACACATCTGGCCACACCACACCGCTCCTGGGAAATAATGAGCAGGATTGGGGAAATAATGCCAAGTGGAAAAAATGGAACTTTGGGTTTATGGGCTGTGGTTGCACAGCCCATAACATACATAAGGCCAAACAACAACAAAAAGTTTGTCTCAAAGCTTGCGAAGGCTTCAAAATCGGGCGACATTTTTTTTATTTGTGTGGCAATTTTTACTCTTACTATTTGCAACCGTTGACACTTTCTGATATTTGTTTTATTCTATTTGAAATGAATATTGTGATGTAGTTGTGTAAATAACAATTGTGCAGCATTTTTTGAAGAACTGAGTCATGTAAAAGTTTGAGAAAAGGAAAATCTGCCGATATTTTTAATAAAAACTCGAAATAAAAATTTGTAGGGAAAAAAAAAAATTGATTTGAAAGTTTTCTGCATTTCAGACGCGGTATTTTGGCATTTCAAAACCAATGCGCGCGCAAGCTTTGAGACGAACCTTTTATTTTGTTTGGCCTAACGTGTTTATTGTTTTATTGCGAGTAAGCATCTTAAATGATCTCATCATATACCGTGTGTTGTTGTATTGTTTGTCAATTAGAATCCATGACTGCTCTATATCACTACTATCTGGTCTGTACTCTGTTTATCGGAGACGGCCGGGTAGCTCAGGGGTTAGAGCATTCGACTTGTGTTCGAAAGGTCACGGGTTCGATTCCCGCACCGGCTCACGTCCTTGCTTTTAAAGTTGGGATATGAGTCGAGGCTTCTTTAATGTTTGTTTGAGTTGTGGAACTTGCGGTACATAGTTATCTGCCACGCTGTTAAATTATTTAAATTGTTCAAGTTCCCTATTGAATCGCCTATGCGATCCTCTATATGTTGGTATGTGATGCGTAACCCTCTCATCTTCGGATGTGGTGTTTGTATATGCACTTTACAGTAGTGTTGGCCAAATATGAGCTAGAACATCAATTTGAAACAACATTTAGAGCCATACAAACAAAAAATGGTATCATTAAGTGGAAACACCCATGGATAATGGGTGTTTCCATTCAGGTTCCAGTGGTAAATTTGCATTGTCTAATCCAAATGGTTCAATGTCCTATTATACGAATGTACATAGTTAATTTTCATTATAAAATCTCATTAAGTCCATAAAGTTGCACTGGTATTTTATAACACCACAACATGTATTATCAACAACAGAAATCTCATTTTTGTGAAAATTCTGCAAAATGTCCTACAATTTTGGCAAAAAAGTGTGACATAAAAAGACTGATTCAAACTAAATTAACAAATGGTGTTTAGTAACTGTGTTATCTGAAGGCTAAATGATCAATATCAAACTAGCTTTGAATGTTAAACACAATTTTCATAAAGCAAATAACTGAGAAGTAATAATTGAATACATGGCAATTTTACCGTCACGGTGTAACATTTGGTGTCTCAAAGGCAGTTTAAAAAAAAATAACAGTGACAATAATCTCCATCTTATTTCCCTTTTGTTGATTTACACGCCTTTCTGATAGGTTAAAGGATAATAGAGAAGTTAATGGATGTGTCCCACAAGCACAACATTGTGCATTAATGTTAGGAAAATAATGATCAAGCCCATATTGCGTAATTATAATCAAATCATCATACTTATCACAAAAACAAAAACAAAGTGCCATCTCTCAACATGCAATTTTTAAAATTAGGCCAACATTGATTTTTTGTTATGTTATGTTGTCCTCGACCGCCCGCTCGTAAGATTTAGGGCCGCTCACAGATTTATTTATTTTTCAGATTTGTTTTTTAAAAAAAATCAGATTTTTTTTTTTTTCAGAGATTTTTTTTCCAGTTTTTTTCTTCAGATTTTGTTCAGATTTTTTTTTAAACAGTTTAAATGGCATTGAATATTACATTAAGTGTTTATAACATGTATTTGTGCGACTCTTAAGAGTGATTTCAACTTCTTATTGGCTGAACTTTGAGCTTCCGCTGGTAAAAGAAAGAAAAAAAGAAGACAAAATAAATCCCCCCCCCACCCCACCCCCGCCCCACCCCCGCCCCTCCTCTGTGAAAGTTGTGGAGGACAACATAAAAAAAAAATGGCCTTATTAGCGGCGATCGAAAGCCCCATGTGTCGATGAAGTCATAGTTATACATTGTACCTGCGCAAATTAAGCACCAATAATAATGACGTCATCGACACCGGGGCTTTCGATCGCCGTACATTTTAAATGTCGCATATTGAGTGGTGGCAGTTTTTTTTTTTTTTTAATAATTAGTATGATGTGTTGGTCTAAATAACTAAGCAATTTGGGCTCAACAATTACTTTTCTACCATAATGCACAATGTTGTGCTTGCGGGACACCTCCTTTAAACTGAAATTGCAACAAACATGGAAAATAAAGCTGTTTTTAAGTTTGAATTTATTACATTTGGTGTCTCCAAAAATGTTACGCTGTGAGAACTTTAGGGTAACATCGTAGTTAAGTGCTAGCACAATTTATGAATAAATTGTGGATAAACTGTCTCTTGGTATAGGCTCTTAGCATACATGGAACAAAGTTTCCACTTTATCAATATAATTTGTGTTACAATGAAACTAAGGTTTAGTGTCTTCGTTACACGGGGACGTATGAAATATCAATTCCACCACCCAAAAAATCATAGTTAATCCCATCTTTTCACTGTTAATGATGTTTATAGAGTAAAGCAAATTGGTAAATGTCTTTTAGAAAAACCAAAATAAAGTGATCAGACAGTTTCTGCAGTTGCCAGGCACATTGACACATTTTGGTGTCTCAGTTACACGGGGAGACGAGTAATTCAAAGAAATACTGATGTTATAATGGTGAACATGTATCTCTGTGCGCTTCAATGGCCTGTTCTCATCCATTTTCATGAAATAGAATAATGGAACATATTATGAAAGTGGTTATTCACTTAATATAGACACATTTTGAATATTTAGACCAAACTTGTGTTACATGTCACGTACCACATTGGCCACTTTATTTATGGAAACACCCAAGGCTCAAGATAACAGGTTTTTAACCGGGAGCTACTTTTTTCAAAAGTAGCGCCTGGATCATGGGATTTATTGAGAACCGGGAGCTACTTTCAGTCTACCGAGAGCTAACTTTTTATTAAATCCAGCGTGACAGCATTGTCAACTCGAAATTAAATGTCTTGGGCAAGCTTCCCGATCGTCAACCGGCGCTGGTTTGGACAAAATATCAGCGCCCGGTTGTTTATTTTTCAGCATTACCAGGCGCTATGGCAGAAGAACCGAGGGGTAAAAATCGCCCAGCGCCCGCTTATCTTGAGCCTTGGAAACACCCATTTACACATTCGACTGAGTTTCCATAACTTAAAAATTTCCAAATTAATTTGAATCTTAATTCGTCCTACTACATACATTGTATCCAGCCAGCAGCTTTGTACTTTTCGCCGCTAGCCCTTTGGTTATCAATCTACCTATAGATCTGATTAACATCTTAAACTGCGTTCAGTGTGTTATGTCGCACCCATGCACCGAGTGCCCGGATTTAGTCCCCGATTGGGATCCACACTTATTATGTATGGTTCAACATTCATGTTCGCGCAGTGAACGGCGCACCTGTAGTGTAAGTGTTGGTTTGTCTGTTGGCCACCCTCTTACTGGTGCAGGGAGCTCTGTTGCCAGAGCTTCCAAGGCTGTCTCAGCTACTGTACAGGCCAGGCCTGTACAGCAAGTTGAGACGGTCGGTGTTATCAGTGGAAAGGTGGGACTAGTCCCCGTTCAGTACACAGCTCAACCAGGCAACTTAGACGAAAAGCTCGGGGGCTGCCTCTCGAGGTAGTAGCTAACCAGCCGGATGCACGTAGCAGCTGCCCGAGGGTCTCGGTGCCGGCAGCTACACCGCATATGGGCAATTCCACAGTAAACCAACACCAAATCCTGAAAAATGTCAAAATATTCAAACATAAATAGAGCAAATAATTCTCTGATTTCATAATTTTAACATTGAACATTCCTTTTCACTTGTAATTGAGAGATAGTTGGGTAAATTTTAACTCTCTATCTGAAACTTTTAAAATTGGCCTACAGCAAGTCTATGGGAAAAATAACGGTCGCACATTGACATACCTGTTATTCACAGTGTTAGACCGTTATTTACCCTTTCAAGGCTGAGACTCAAAATGTTACATATATTCACTTTTAAAATGATTTTATCATATGGATTTCTATTGAGTTCTTTTTTTAAAACCATTTACATCACTGACTGATAATTACCTGAACTATAACATGCATTTTAGTTTACCCCTGTATGTCAATGTTTGACCGTTATAATGTGACATTAAACTGACAAACATAAATTTCAGTGGTAAAACTGAAATATTTTATAATGTTCACTTTCAAGAAATAATTAATACACTAGTTTCTTCACTGCAAACCATTTTCAATACTAGCTGGTACCTATAACATGTATAATTTAGAAAATATATAACGGTCAAACATTGACATACATTTTGGACTGTTACATATGTACATTCTAAAAGCTGTAATTGAAAAAGTTGATGTGCTTAATTCCTAAAAATATCTGAGTACCTAACTCTTTTGACATTGACTATGTGTAGGTAATTGGAACACTGCAATATCAGCATTAATACAGGAGGTGATCTGCAAGTTTTGGTAAATGTTTGACATACATGTTTGACGGTTATTGCAAAAATGAAGAACGGCTGTTAGTAGCTTTACAAATAAACTAACATTAATTCTTTCTATGGTTTTGATGGGTGCTGACCATTTGTTTTTGTACTATAATCATTTTTACTGGGTTTATCATTCAGTTTTCTTGAAAAGTTATGATTATAATTACCTTTTTTTGTCGTGTCAGGATAACGAGACCCAAATTTTGTCTTTTTTGGCACATGAAAGGTTATAAAATAAAAAACAAAACATGCTATTAGGCTGAAAATTTCAGAACTATCTCTCCTTACCCTTATCTACTGCATGTAAATGTTACAAGCAAATGATACCAATAGTTTCCACAAAACAATCATGAATTTCCCAAGATACCCGCGGTGTTGGTTTACTGTGGAATGACCCATATCCGTCAGCGAAAGCACAGGGTATGCCCCCGCGCCAGTACCAGGCATGCTGGCGGTGGGTGCTGCTTTGGTTACCTCGGGTAGCCTCGGCACTCTCACCAGCCAGTCGGAGGTAACAACGGTGGCAGGCTCTGGGCCTGCTACTGTATGTTCTACCGGTGGACTTCCCACAGCGTTTTTTCGCAGGTGGAGGCATAGATTTAATGAATATGAATAGATTTAATCGCCCCATTCAGGCTGAATCGAGTGTGCACTCATCCGCGCTTAATGGTGGTATTATGTTTAGTGGGTTTGCTGGGCATTATCCTTTTGGTTAATCAGGGATAGCCAGGGCTTACCCATGATGAGTGCTGTTCCAACCGATCAGTTACTGTGCCCGGTTCTGCCTGTTTCTACTGGGCAAACTTTTCGTTTATTAGCGGTAACTTGCCCAGCAGCTAAACACGCTTTATGATAGTTATCAGCAAAGGCGGCCCCTGCGCCTTTAGCAGACATGCTGGTGGCGAGTCTCATCGCCTTGGTTACCTCGGGTAGCCTCCGGCACACTCACCATCAGCCAGTTGGTGGTTTAGGTCTCGACACAGCCTTTTCTGCTGGGGGACTTTTCACCTCCCCCGGGTTCCCGCGGCTAAGCCGCTAGCGCGAATCCGGGAATTAGATATAATTGCCCTATTCAAGCCGGATCGAATATTCATTCATCCACGCTGAATGTGGTACTATGTGTATTGGTTTAGACGGGCATTACTCTGTCGATCGCTTTGATCCGGGGTTATAAGCCGAAGCTTTAACACAATGAGTAATATCCTGACTGCTCGCGTGGTCGTGAACAATGCTCAGCAGGCGTTTTCCTTGAACCTTCCTATGCTACAACACTCGGTGTTTCAGCAAGGGGGGGGGGGGGAGTGATAGTGCCAGTGTGGCAGGCTATAAATCGAGTGCGGGGCCAAGGGCCCGTACCAGGCATATTAGCCTTGGGCACAGGTACTGGCATGGCATGGGGCGTGGTTTACCCATGGATGCTCGCTCGGTTCTGTCCATACCTTGACTTTTGTATGCCTGGTCAAGCCCATGAGATTTTGAGCAAATTTGAGCAAAAGTTGACAATATTAGTTAAAGGTAGATGACCCGATCACATTTTCGTAACACAGAATTATTTCAAACATACGGAGATTTTCATATCATATGAAAGCTCGTATTTTTCTCATCATCATACTGAAATTTGACGGCCTAAATCGGTAAAATTACGGAGAAATCGATGAAATAACGTCGAATTGACCGCGAATGGTGGTAACCACCGATATAGTTTGTGCACTACTCAATGGGTAAAGTTCACAGCATCTTGTGCGTCTAAAATAAGAACCATTAGAGCTATGCAACTCAAACTTTGGAACACAACTTTTTTAAGGATGACCTTTCATAGAATAGAAAACTTCAAGTTGAAAATCGGAATGTGATCGGTTCATCTACCTTTAAGCTTAGACCTACGTAGTATTGTGCCTAATCATATTTTTTAATTTTACATTTTCGGATTACATTATAAAATCAACAGGTTTGCAAGATGAAAAGAAGAGATTCCACTGAAGAGACCCCCCCCCCCCCCCCCCCCCCCCCACCCCGAGTTCTTCGAAAGGTTGTGACTTGGATTCTGAGGAAGACTCCCAACAAGAAGGCATTTGAGCGAGAGAGATGCCAGAAGTCTTGTGCCTGTACGCCATTGCTATGGTGGCACCAGCCTAAAAGCCTGCATTTTTTTGCAGATAAGGTGAGTTTCTTATTAACTCTGAGCTGGCTGGCTTGATTTTTAACTCTAAACATAGTATGAAAATCAGCACTTAGTGGGCTCAAAAAACATTTACTAGACCGATGCTATTCTTGAAGAACCAAAATGTCATTTAGGTCTAGCTAGCCTTCCTTGTGGCAACTTTCATTCTTATACACCTGTTAAATTAGTATTGGTTTTAAAACAAGCCCTTATCGATGAAAACACGATTTTCTGAAATTTGCTATCTTCGGTAGATACATAGCAATATTAAAATGAAATGGCTGTATCACAATCTGTCAAAAAGGGACTTAAAAGTTAATTTAACATATCAAGATCCTATTTCGAATGACATCGCCAATCTGGTATTTGCAACACCATCCCCAATGCGCAATCCTGTGTAACATGATGTTTAATGCATGAACTTGGCACCCGCAGGGACTATTATTTAAAGGACTAAATGAAAATTGATCGCACATGCAAGTGATGTCATTTCTATACTAAAAACGCAGTGTGAGAAAATATGAAAAATCTAGTTACGGTTAATATTTATTCCCCAAATGTTGCTCAACAGCATGAATATTAATTTCAACATTTAGTACGGAAAAAATAGGTTTAGCAATACTTTCACATATATATTTCTAGCAAAACTTCAACACAACATTCTTTTACTTTGTGCTACATTCAATCACAATGGCGGTGACCTGGGGTATCTGCGCATTGCAAACTCAGTACAAAAATAATATTTGACCAAGTTTGTAGTGTTGCAACCAATTGCGACAATAATGGAACTATACATTGACAATCTGCCCCAGCAGGAGAAAAAGAAGTGTAAAGCAGCAATGTCGCAAAGTTATGAAAAGTGAGGTGTTTTGGTTTGTGTTTGGACTTCAATTCACAGTATTCATGCCAAATTTATATTCCCAAATACAATATCCATATCAACAAATATTTAAAAAACAAATCTGACCTACCGACCCTACCTTTTGAGGACCCTCTATCATTGTCTATAGACAAACAAACAACTTTTTAGTCTTTGAGGGCTCTAATATGAAAAGTCAAACTTCAATCTCAACCAAACTTGGTGACCATAATCTTTGGGTAAGGGGACTAACGATGATATATGGGGTGTACCCGGATTTACTTGTCATGACCCTACATGACTTTCGACCCATTTTGTTAAATAATTTTTAGGGCCCTCTCTCATGACAAGTCAGACTTCAATCTCAACTGTGACAATAATATTTGGGTAAGGGGATTTGAGACAACTCATGGGGTGTATCCAGATTGACCTCTAATGACCCTTTGACCCCATATATATGTGAATTGACTGCCAGGGGGATTCGCGGGTAAACAGTCAAAATTTTCATATAGACTATTCTTATGTAATAATTATATGCATGGACGATTCTGATACAATTTTGTATTCATCTTTAATCAGTAAAATCAAAGATACTTTGGATCATTGTAGACTTAGTATTAAATATCTGGGTATCACAAAATCACCATAATTCTATTAGGCTGAAAAATGCTCTATTAAAGATGCTGTTATACAAAATTGGTCGAGTGAAGTTGAAAGCAATAGATTTTATATTGATTATAAATGTTTGAAATCTGATCTTTCATTTGAGTTTATTTTTAACCTTAAGGAATTAGATTTTAGTAATTATAAGACTATATACTTGTGGAAACATTAAATTTCCTAACAATTAGTGTAAATAACAAAAGGACAACATTTGCAAGCTCTGATCGACCCAATGATATGGTAGGTGACGAATACCATTATCTTTTAGTATGTGATTTCTTTATCTCTCACAGAAATAAATACCTGCAACCTCACTTTCGCATGCAGTCAAACGATATACCAAACTTTTGAACTTCTCAACTCAAATAACAAATGGTGCTCATAGACGTTATTCTGAACTTATTCATTGGTGATTTCAAGTCTAAAGAGGGAGACATATTCGATGTGACGTCACTAATCATAACGAAAGCAAGGCCACGATGGTAAATAAATTGGTGTCCTGTGACGTAATTTACCATCGTTGGCATCGCTCTCGTTATAGTGACGTCACAGCGAGTATCCCTTCTTTAGCCTAAAATCACCAATTATGAATAACGTCTATATAGACCTGTATGTAAATATGTGTAAGTTATTTCTTCCAAATTTCTTCAATTTCTTCAATACCTCATAATATTTAGCATTTATATTTTATTCTTTTCTTACGTATTGTGTGGTTTTTATATTTTATTAATTCTTTCCATTGTTGGGTTGAATCGATGTCTTTTGGGTTGGGTCGATGTCTTTTGCGCTATTGCGCCATCTATCTGTATTTTGTATGTTGATTATATCTCTCTTACCCGGAAGGGGTCTACAGAGATTGAATAAAAGTTCAAAGGTCGAACTTTACAGAAATGGAAAAAAAGTCAGTATTTTTATATTCTTGGAAAATAAAATAAATAAATAAATGTTAATGTTTGTAATCCATTGTTCAATATGATTTTTCAAATGATTTCTGTCCATTTTAATTAACAGAACAAGTTGTCTCATCCACTGATCTTGCATTTCATAATGAAAGTAAGTATTTTAATATCTACGATATATGATTATTTTTAAAACAGTAAGGTCCGTATGCACAAAACAACTTAAACCCTGTCTAACTTTAAACCTAGTCTAAATAAAGAATTTTCCTCCCAGAAAGAATTCTGTATGCTCTTATAATGGGCAATACATTGCATTTTAGTGTTATATTAGCCTAAATTAGGTTACTATAATTTTACATTTGGACTTTGTTGGGGAGCACACAAAGGATATAAATTTGAAGAATAATTCCAACTTTTAGGGGGTATTCAGACCCCATGGTGTTACAAACAAACAAAAAAGGGGGAAGATGAATGAACAAGGAAAACAGAAATTGAAAATACAAATCATTGGATCATTTTGACCTTAGGCGTGGCGAAATAACTAGGCTACATGTTATAAAAAGCAGCGGTACATTCCGGGGGGAGGGGCAGCCGGCCATGCTCTCCCATTATAGATTACATATAAATTAGGCTCAAATCAGCCTCATTTATTTGTTCCACGCACGTACCCATTCTTGGAATGCTTGAAGTCAAAAATCAAGCTTTGAATTTTCTTAAAATTGTCAAGAAGTTCCAATTTTAATTTACGATATGATCATTCGAACAGCGCCACCCCTATTTTCAGACCCAACGTTTGCCTTCTTAAAAACGTCCCGAGCAAGCGTGGTCATCCACGTGATATGTTTTCGGTTAAATGGATTCAATAATTTTTAGTATTGTGAGTAAAGAGCAAGACATATAATCTCCTATTTTAGCTATATCGTCATCAAGTTTCCTTCCATCACGCCAGACTGATTCCTAAAGGAACCCAAATTAATGAATATATTTGTTCTTTAATACCCAGGACCAGATTACAACGTGAACCATCTTACAAATATGATTTTCTATTCCCGGCTCTACCATGATGCGGACCTCGACTCTCCCGTGGTGCTAAGTTACTGCCCTGGTCATTCGTCATTAAATGACATCGAGCGTTTGTGGGGCACAATAACACCACCACTGTCATCGGTTTACCTGTCTGATCGCCTGCCAGGTAATTTAGTGTTTTTTTACCATCTTGTGTTTAAACATGAACAGTGTTGTCCCTATGCCCATACGATTTTGATTGATTCACCTCGTTTGACAGGAAAAACCACAATGTGATCTCCTGATGAGATTGCTAGATTTTAACCATGTGATAGTTTTACCATCAGTATGGGTGGAAAAGACTATAGAATGTGTTATGTTTATCACACGGTCAAATTTGGATCTCATTTTAATTATCCTTACTTCGTGATATGGACAAATCTGATTTTGACTTCGTGATATGGTTTGCAATAGTCACATTTACACCCCCAGGCATTTAATATTTGTATCATCATATACCACATAGAATCAGGGTTGCACAAAGTTGTTTCTTCCCCAGGAGCAAGTTCAATTTGAGCTTAACATTTCCCCCTCCACACTTAAACAGGTTTGATAAAAATCAAATTACAATATGTTATAGCTATACAGGGTGAGTCAAAATAGTCCGGTCCCGTTTTCAAAAAATCAAGAAAAATTGTTTTCATTGTTTATGAGAGTAGACATACTTCTTGATACCTGGTGATGTTTTCAAGACAATATCATATTCCACGCCAGATTTATAACATTTTTACAAAAAGACGTGTAATCCAAAGTGTTCCAAGTTTGGTGGTGGATGTTAATTCTACTGTAATATTAGTTATTCATACAACACAACACACTGTGTAACTGTTGCAATTTATACCAAAATATCATGGTTTTTTTTGTTGAATCTCTGATAAATTGAACGATATTGCATGCAAAGTATTTAAATATATTATAATATAACTCAGTATTGCACAAATATATTCATAAAAATGGACTATGCACTTTGCCTGGTAAGTTGCCAAATCACAAACTGTTTAAAGATATAAGATCTGTTTTCTCTCAGACTTCTCTCATATCAGTTCGATTAAAATAACAAGTTTCAAAATATTTTGGTCCACATTTTGTTAAAACTCAATAATGTTTGTTATAGGCTATCTCTGATTGCACGAAAACTATTGAAAACATAACCGCAAAGACAATAGAATCTCTTTTCCTATTGTAATTGCTGTGAATACCAACACGCCTTCGATTGACTTATTCAAAAGGCGCGCGTTAAACGGTAACATCCATAGGGATCCCTTAGATAAGTTGGAACAGATTTTATTTCACAGAATTTAGAAAAATTATCATATCTCCCATTTCGAATAACAAATGTTAATGAAATAAAATTAAGGTTATAGCTAGTAATGCCACCTTGCTAGGCAAGTTTTTAAATATAATCATTTTAAAATTTTAACTGGTTTAAAAAATCGGTGAAATCGGGACCGGACTATTTTGACTCACCCTGTAGTGTTGTTTAGATGTAGGCCTACTATACCGTACCATAGTATAATTTTACATTTGGGAAGACATATTTGAACGGGGGCATGAAATAAAATGAAGCACGCAAAGCGCGCAATTTTTTTGTGCCATATTTTTGTTAAAATTTTCAAATTTGGTCTAATACTAACTAATTTGGTATGAAGTTGCGCGCAAAATGTAGTTGTTTTTATGCTAAAATTATCAACATTTTATTTGGTATGATTGACCCTAATTAATTAAGAAAATGTGCACGAAGCGCGATTTTTTTTGCCTGTAATGCTAAAATTGTCTTCTAATTTTAATTAAATGGACTTTTTGGGGAGAGGGGGGGGGGGGGCAAAACAATATTGGGGGGAATGCCCCCCCCCCCCCCCCTTTAGCGCTGTCACTGGGGGAAGCAATACAACAATAAACACTAGTTGGTATACGTACCTGTGCAACCACAGCTCATAACCCCAAAGTTTTTTCTCTCTCATCTTTTTTCACCCTTTTCCCCAATACTTTTTCTTTTTCCACTTAGCATCATTTCCCCAATTCTGTTCATTATTTCCCGGGAGCGGTGCTCACTGCTCCCCCACTTTATGCAACCCTGCATAGAATACATTCCTGTCGTTTGATTGGTTAAAAGCGGGTTAAAATTTAGGGGATCATCAAGCTATGATTTCAATTTTAATGTGACGTCACGAAAAACAACTATGCCATGGCATAGTCGTCTCGGGGTTAGCATAGTCGTCTCGGGGTACATAGTCTGGTTTTCGAGATCACCTTGGGCCTATAATTTGAAACATGCCCCTCATTGCAGTCAATATATACTATCACACTCTCAGGCATTCAATACTGATCTGCTTACAAATGTACAATGACATGACTATCAGAATAACAGTGTTTGAGTCAGACATAATATACACAATTTGGGTTCATTAAAGTTGATGCCCGATCATACTTAAGGTTGGGTTAAAATACAAGCTCTCCCACTGCCGTATTATGCGAAAATCTATGTAATTATTAAATTTTGAATTTGTTGCATTTCACAGGGGAAGATCGTCCTCCGCTGCACCAGAACCTTCCCGCCGAGGAGAAAAAGCAGAAGGAACATCGTGTATTTGACTCGGCGATGGTAAAGCTGGAGGATGTGTACTGGCATGGCATCAGACGGTCAACCGGTGACAGTAGAACATGTCCCTTCTGGCCTTAACTATGCGGTGTATGGAGATTACACCGAGATCCATGATGCCGTGTCAAACGGCAGGTCATTGACCAAGCTACCGGAGCATCAGCACGTACTAGATGACTACAAATACGTCATGAAGCATGTCGATCTCAGGATCGGCATGCTCATTTTTAACAAATGCAACCGACGAGAGTGTGAGCCCTGTGCCCCTGGAGTGAAAACCCTGAAGCAGTCCAGGTGGTACTGGACCTTCCAACTCCCATACCAGACCCTAATACACCTATCAGTTGTAAGATGCACTATACGACCCCCGGGAGTGGTGCGTCACTTTACCGAGGTGCGTCAACTTCTCATGTACCATGACGCAGCCTGTGTCAAAAAAACGACGGACCATTGCCATCCAAATACGCACCCTCAGTCAACTATCAGCCCATTCGCACCCATGTAAAGTGACGGACCTTTACGCACCCTCCGTCATTTTTTTGACGGACCAAAGGCTGCCACTGACGTACCCTCCGTCAAGAATTATTGGTAAACGACGCACCCACGACGCACCTCTCCTGGGGGTCGTATAGTGAGTCTTACAACTGATAGGTGTATAACCATGAAGGTCACTTTCATACATACATCCAGGCATGTGACCTGCCGCGAGCCAAGCCCTGTGAGCACATGCCCACCATCAGGAAGAAGGAGCTTGGCAGTTGCCAACATGGATGTATATGTATTCACGTCACTGTCGGACAAAGACAACCACCTGCGGAAAAACCATTCAGACAGGCATGGTCGTGGAGCAGGACGAGGAGTGGGCCGAGGGGCGGGTGGTGGGGCTGGTCGAGGAGTTGGGCGCGGGGTAGGTCAGGGAGTGGGGCGTGGGGCAGATTGGGCGGAAGGGGGTCGTGTAGCAGGCGGAGCAGCCCTGCATCTCTGATGTAATGTTTAGTAAATTATACCAAAGGGCCTAATGAATATTTTTAACTATTATGATAATTTCGTCATAATCAAATTTCATGCCAAAACAGTCCGTGCACCATGTGGGTTCTCTTCAGCCAATTGATCACACACTGCTTTTTACAAATCTTAAATACCATCGTATAGTATTTCAATATTTGTGTAATAATAAAAGATAATACTAATAGATATAGACACCCATATTGCCTTGACTGGTTGAACGGGGTTCTACTTGTTTTACCAGTTGATCCCACGCCGCTTATACACAAATAGTCTTTATTAGCATTTCAATCTTTGTTCACGCTGATGTACGAGATGCTTATTATATATTGTACACATTTTTATATATTGTACAAATAGGCCTATAAAATAGCCGTATAATGGAAATTTCACCATGGACTTTTGCAAAGTCACATTGCAACTTTGTAAATGCTTATAAATGTAAATAATGAATGTTTGAAACTTATGTGATAGTGCTTGGAATGGGTGGGTTCATGGAATTTGGTAATGACGGGGATCAATGCATTTAATGGGGAGTATAGACATTCGTCTTTGCCTTAAGGGGTTTCATGACACATAGAGTATGCGCAAGCCGTTTTTACCTTTTTTCACCAACTTGAAAATTCTAGCGTATTCCGCATAGGCCTACACACAAATGTTAACGAGTGTACTTTTTACGCTAGCTGTCGCGTTTAACATTTCACAATGCATGCATTAAATGCGTAAATCATTCTGGCGCAAGACAATTTAATGGTCCATTTACATCATCAGTGGGCCATAATCCGCCGGCTCCTTGCTGGTTGCAAATTTGAAAAAAAACTAGCCTTGGTGTGCTGTTTACAAACTAAACACTGAAAGGTACAACCTGTTCTCAATGTAGACGTGGGTGCATGACACGAATGACTAGCCAGTAGGCCGTATACGGCCATATTGAACCCCTATTTGAACCTATGATTACTAAATTATCCTATTTCTAGTTATCTAAAATCGAAATTATCCTTTATTGTCTCGCCTGATGTAATCAGAAAGAGACTATGTTATCACTATTTCTGTCCGGCGTCCGCCGTCCGCCGTATGCCGTGTGCTAAGAAATACCTTTGTGACGCGATATCTGGAGATCCGTAAGGCCTATCGTGATGGGACTTGGTGGAGGGAAGGGGGGTGGTGCGTTCTGTTGCTGATTGATTTTTCAAGGTCATCAGGGGTCATACAAGGTCATCGGGGTCAAATATGCTTAACACTTTTGAGACGCGTTGTGACGCGATATCTAGAGATCCGTAAGGCCTATCTTGATGGGACTTGATGTCAGGGAAGGGGGTGGGGTGTTCTTTTGCTGATTAGATTTTCAAAGTCATTGGAGGTCATTCAAGGTCATCGGGGTCAAATATGGGGTCAAATAAGTTCCGTAAGGCCGATCTTGATGGGATTTGGTGGAGGGAAGGGGGTGGTGTGTTCTTTTTGCTGATTAAATTTTCAAGGTCATCGGAGGTCATTCAAGGTCATCGGGGGTCAAATATGGGGTCAAATAGATCAGTAAGGCCTATCTTGATGGGATTTGGTGGAGGGAAGGGGGGTGGTGTGTTCTTTTTGCTGATTAAATTTTCAAGGTCACCAGAGGTCATCGGGGTCAAATATGGGGTCAAATAGATCAGTAAGGCCTATATTGATGAGATTTGGTGGAGGGAAGGGAAGTTGTGTGTTCTTTTTGCTGAATAAATTTTCAAGGTCATCATAGGTCATTCAAGGTCATCGGGGGTCAAATAAGATCCATAAGGCCTATCTTGATTGGATTTGGTGGAGGGAAGGGGGATGGTGTGTTCTTTTTGTTGATTATTTTTTAGGGGTCATCGGGGGTCAAATATGGGGTCAAATAGATCAGTAAGGCCTATCTTGATGGGATTTGGTGGACGGAAGAGGGATGGTGTGTTCTTTTTGTTGATTAATTTTTCGGGGTCATCGGGGGTCAAATATGGGGTCAAATAGATCAGTAAGGCCTATCTTGATGGGATTTGGTGGAGGGAAGGGGGGTGGTGTGTTCTTTTTGTTGATTAATTTTTCGGGGTCATCGGGGTCAAATATGGGGTCAAATAGATCAGTAAGGCCTATCTTGATGGGATTTGGTGGACGGAAGAGGGATGGGGTGTTCTTTTTGTTGATTATTTTTTCGGGGTCATCGGGGGTCAAATATGGGGTCAAATAGATCAGTAAGGCCTATCTTGATGGGATTTGGTGGACGGAAGAGGGATGGTGTGTTCTTTTTGTTGATTAATTTTTCGGGGTCATCGGGGGTCAAATATGGGGTCAAATAGATCAGTAAGGCCTATCTTGATGGGATTTGGTGGAGGGAAGGGGGGTGGTGTGTTCTTTTTGTTGATTAATATTTCGGGGTCATCGGGGGTCAAATATGGGGTCAAATAGATCAGTAAGGCCTATCTTGATGGGATTTGGTGGACGGAAGAGGGATGGTGTGTTCTTTTTGTTGATTAATTTTTCGGGGTCATCGGGGGTTAAATAGATCAGTAAGGCCTCTCTTGATGGGATTTGGTGGAGGGAAGGGGGTGGTGTGTTCTTTTGGTTGATTAATTTTTCGGGGTCATCGGGGGTCAAATATGGGGTCAAATAGATCAGTAAGGCCTATCTTGATGGGATTTGGTGGAGGGAAGGGGGTGGTGTGTTCTTTTTGTTGATTACTTTTTCGGGGTCATCGGGGGTCAAATATGGGGTCAAATAGATCAGTAAGGCCTATCTTGATTGGATTTGGTGAAGGGAAGGGGGGTAGTGTATTCTTTTTGCTGATTAAATTTTCAAGGTCATCGGAGGTCATTCAAGGTCATCTGGGGTCAAATAAGATCCGTAAGGCCTATCTTGATGGGATTTGGTGGACGGAAGAGGGATGGTGTGTTCTTTTTGTTGATGAATTTTTCGAGGTCATCAGAGGTCATCTGGGGTCAAATAAGATCCGTAAGGCCTATCTTGATGTGATTTGGTGGAGGGAAGGGGGTTGGTGTGTTCTTTTTGCTGATTAAATTTTCAAGGTCATCAGAGGTCATCTGGGGTCAAATAAGATCTGTAAGGCCTATCTTGATGTGATTTGGTGTAGGGAAGGGGGTTGGTGTGTTCTTTTTGTTGATTAAATGTTTCAAGGTATTACATCCCTTGCCTTAACTACAATGCATACCTCTGTGACAGTGCTACATTGTATCATGTGTTTCATCATCATTTCTTTCTTTCAAGTCACTTTTGATGAACAGGCGAGACGCGCCGTTCGAGAACTGCCTTGTTTAATAACTTAACACTGAATGAAACCCTATTTGTAAAAGCACAATATATTTAATTGTGAGATATTGGGGGATTCTCATTGAAAGAACATTATCCTGTTTTAATCTATCGAAATTACTACTGGAAACAAACTTGTTTTGCCTTAGCAGTCATCCAATTCTTCATGGTTTGAATATTATAGTGTTCATGATAATAACAATTGGTATTCTTTTATATAGTGTAGTTTAGTCCAGTGCCTGCATGTTTCATGACAAGCTATCCTGTGTACAGTTTTATACTTGATGTAATTTGCTCAGTGTTTGTTTAGGAAGTGTAGGGGGGGGGGGGGGGGTAAACAAAAGGGTAACAAAACCATTACTCATAAGATTTTTTTGTGGATAGAATCATTAAACTGCATCATAACACAAGAAATTGTGTGGCAGGAACCCTCAAAATTAAAAAAAAAAAACTTAATCCGCTTGCCATCAGTAAAATTGTCCGGCACTCAATCTGGTCTAGCTATGCAACCCTGCGGGCCGCGCTTCATAAGGACCGCTATAGTCATGAGGTACGAATTCGCCGCGAATTTTAAAAAGGGCATGTTGAGAGATTGCGGTTTTTATTTGTTTTTGTCATAAGTGTGGTGTTTTCTTCTATATCATTTCAAAAGTTGGGCCCGATAGTTATATTTCTAACATATAATGCACACTTTTATGCTTGCGGGACACCTCCTTTAAGTAATTTTGCATGCAAATGATTGCAAATAAGCAGTTTGTAAATAAAAGAACAACCACAAAGACAACATAAGCCTAATAAGTTAGTTACTGAACTGACTGTGATTATACTTTAATTAGTAATTACAAGTAAACAGTCTAGAACTGAAATTCTGATTAATAACATGTTGATATAGTATTGGTGAACTGCGTCTTGAATTTGATACATCGGATATTGAGGACTCTGACATAGAAATTGGAAAAGACTCAGACTCGGACTCGAGTCATTTCCTCAAGGACTCGGACTCGGATGATGAGGACTCGACTCCAACACTGTAAATGTCCACTCATGTTCACACTTTAATGAGTGTTTTTTAAAGGTTATAATGTGGAAAATCCAACCAAAATTGTTATTTAAAATAATTAAAATGGTTTGAATCGTGTTTATAGTACTCAGAATTGTTAAGTCAAGGTCCCATGTAATATTAATAAACAATTATCAATAGGCGTTTTTGTTTATTTGTTTGTACCCATGGTATTGAATTAAACATTTGTTCATAGACATGTAAAGGTGGTAACAAAAAACAGCGACAATAAAACCCCACTCAAATGCAACCCTCCAAAGCATTGAGAATTTACATGGTGACATGTTATTGTCTTCAGTAGATAGCATAAGCCTACTATAACAATGCTAGGTAATTTGTAAGTTAACATGATTTTAAGGTTTCTTAGTTTTGGTAGATAGCAAACCAATAATTAAATCCGATAGCAATGCTTTCTTCAGTTTATAAATTGTATTGTTTATGAACTAAAGACCACTACGCATACAATAGTTATGAAATTGTCATGGACATTTTCAGAGTTTATATCCTACTAGAAATATTTGGAGACCAGATCTTCAAGATCAGCAACTCTTAAAATCAGCAACTCTTATGATTAAGATATCGTAATTAAGATTTTTCTAGGGTTTCTACCATGATACATGGCGAGTCAGAAAGAATGGGGACTTTTTTCACAAACACGTCACAGAGGAATGAAGGCATGCATATATTCAAAACCAATGGAAGAGTATAAAGATGTACAATTTGGCTTTCATTCAAAAGAAGAATTTTGAAAATCAACAATTGTATCATGTTAAAACTTTGTAAACATATTTTGTGGGCAATTGTGTATAATTTCTTGTAATTATCTATTGTTTTTATCATGTAAAGCGCTTGGAGATCTTACGTATCAAGCGCTTAAATACATGCAGTGTATTATTATTACACTAATTCTAGTAAAGCCGGGAGTAAAGCCACCCAAATTTTGAAGCCAAGCCACAGAATTGTTGAATTATGTATTCTAATGAAGTTTGCTTTCTGAATCAGCAGATGCCTCCTTTCACTATTCTCTCTTGAATGCAGGCCTTTTTATTACTCATAATTCCACAGTTCCAATCATATTTCCAAGCATTTTAAGATTTTGTATCCAATATCCATGTGGCTTTTCAGGTTTTTTACTAGTTCTATTGATCAGCAATCTCTGAATCAGGCAGCCAACAAAACGATGTGGTATTGCCATTCCGAGGATTGGCTTTAAAATACGGGTGATACTAAAATGTTGCAACGTTATGATGCAATATTTACCCTGGTTCTTAATAAGTACATTTTAAGTATACTTTTTTGGTACTTTTATGGTACTTTTATGGTACTTTTCAAGCAAAAAGTACAATTTAAGTATACTTACAATATACTTATTTCTAGTTTTAGTAGAATTTGGTGTACTTAAAATGTACTTTTGTGTACTTAAACTGTACTTTTTCTGGACTTAGAAAATAAGGACCTTAATTAAAGGACTATTTGTATACTTAATGTGTACTTTTCTTTGACTTGTATACTTTTAACATCATCAAATATACTTAAAATATACTTATTTCTGACTCTAATCTTTTTTGGAACATGACCAGTGTACTTAAAGTATACTTTTTGGGGACTTGTGCAATTTTTAACATCATCAAGTGTACTTATAATATACTTATTTCTCACTTGGATGTTTTTCAACATGATCAGTGTACTTAATTTGTACTTTTTTAGGACTTAGAAAATGTCTTTGCATCATCAACTTCATCAAGTATACTTAAAATATACTTATTTCATACTTATGTCTTTGAACACAACCAGTATACTTCAATTGTACTTTTTGAGGACTAAGGCCATTATAATTTTGACATCAAGTGTTCCATACTGATTTCATACTTGATTTTCCTCCTTTCTTTCAACATACCTGTGTACATGCGGGTTTATGTACTTAATAATCTTGGTCCTGGGAGGGGAAGCAGAAAAAAATCAATAGAGTCTATTTTGACCATGTGAAAAGTATGCTATTCTTCAGACCACCCCCCCCCCCCCCCCCCCCACCCTCACCGCTGTATTTTACCAAAAACACATGGCATGCAGAGCTATCAACTAAAATAAATAGTACAGAAATTCATAAATAACTAAAACATCCCATCCCTCGATTTATCTATTATTAAATAAATTTGTAATTAATAATGAAATGACAATTAAATAATCGATCAATTATTAAATATATATTATTGAAATATGATTGATAGATACATAGATAATACAATAAATACATAGATTAATTCAATTATACAATTTATATATTTATTTATGCTTTTATTATCATGAACTGTTGGAATCAGTTATGTATTTTATAAATTTATATTGATTAATAGACAACAATTACTTTAAGTAGTAATAATTTATTAACAATTTTATCGCATCGATTTATCTATTCAATATATTTGTAATTATCAAATGAAAAATAAATAATCGATCAATGATTAAATAATTTTTTGTTATTGCAATACGATTAATATATATATGTAGATTATTGAATAATAACATTGATATATTTATTATCCACTGTTGGAATAAGTATTATATTAAATTAATCTTATAGTAATTCATTAATGTATTTATTGTTTAATTAACGAATTAGTGAATAAATGAATTAATTATTGATTGATGTAGTGATTCAATTCAATAATTAAGTTGGTTTAATTGTATTTATCTATTCAATCACTGGATTAAAAATAATGAATGATGTTTTTTATTTATAGCTTAATCATTATATAAATGAACAGATAAACACATACTAGTACAATTTCAATGAAATTGATTCAATATAAAGGCCATTAATTGAAGCTTTTAATCTTCCTCATCTCAGCGATGATTGTCTTTTTAAAGACTCTTCTTTTTTCTAGCAACACTTTGTTTACATAATTACACACCAGTGCACATGCTGGTTCCCTGCATCAATAGTCTCCACACAACATGTAGACTATCTCCACCAGTCCCCCAACGGCGGCCCGCATTATCCTTTGTGCGCATGCGTTGGCCTTGTTAAGGGGACTGGCTCCAAAGCCGTTTTTTTCGTGCCGGACTTTGGTGTGGCATTTCTCCACACCGATTATCCGCGTATTTTGAATATGTAAATCAAATGGTAATTAAATACGCACAAACAGTAGGCATCGTCTAGCTATCGACTCTTGGGGAAATACGGGAGTAAAAAGCTGTTTTACCACCAATACATATTACCGAAATTATAATTTCGTGAAAATATTGTCAAGAAAACCGATAATTATGATAATTTATACGATGACCGCCCCGTAGGCGTGTCAACATCCACATGGTTACACGAACATTTGCATACGGCGGGACTATCAAATCGCCAAACTTTATTTGTCGGACCGATTCTTCTTCTTCTTCTTCCGATAAAGTGCAGAATTCCATCGGGACTAATCGAAAAGAAGCTAACGAAGGTAGGTATTTTGGTTAATTAAAAGTATTGCATACAGTACATGACATTACACTTGATATTCCGTCATGAAGTAGGCCGATAATAACATAACAAGAACTTTACGAAAGCACACAAATTGCCCAGGGCCGCAAATTATTTAAGCTTTTTTTTAAGTTAAATAGTTAGTAGTAGTAACTGTAGTATTATTTGTTTTCAATACTTTTTACACATTTTACTTGCTTGTTGTTGCTTCAGCTATCATGTTTTAATGTTCAAGTAAGTCATATTTATACATTGGTTAAATATCTCAACCAGCAACTATTTCGACCGCCCTATACCCGCTAGGCTACACGTAAATCGGCGACGTGGACTGGCCCCATCCACCCATGCTTCATTCCGTAGCTATAGGACGTAGTACTTTCTTTATTAACTAGGCTTACTAAGCCTAGTAATATATAGCCAGAGCCAGTTTTAAGACAAAAAAAAAAAAAGCCCACCAAATGCAATTGTTTTGTGAACCAAACTGGACATGGTTAAATTAAATTAATTAAACTGTCAAAAATATCAAATTGAAATACGCTTTTTTTTAAAGAATTAGACCTAGGCCTGCCCTATTTATATTGACATTGTAGGATGTGATTTTCTTATTTTCAGATTCTGCCAATAATATAACCAGCTGAAAAATACCAACAGTGCCAATCTCAACCGAGAGTGCTAATCTCATTGTTACACTTACAAGTTACAGTAAGTAGCCTATACTAATTGTAAAAAGGTTGAATATCAATTTGATCGGTATCTTCTTCTTCTTCTTCCTATAAAGTGCTGCCTTCAAATGGTTGAAGATAAACGCACTGTAATGTATGTTTTTACTTTAAGATTATCTACAAAAAAACCAATTTGGATTATAGGCAGGAATTTCTGCGAGAAAGGATTCTCAATCTCATATTCTCTGACCCTAAAGTGAGAGAAGAAAGATGTGTTTAAAGTTTTTATAAGTACAAAAGCAAAACAAAGTTCGGCATTTTTTGCGTCTTCATGTAACATCTAGCCTCAAGTCTTGGGTATTACATTGCAAAAGATGAAAAATTCATTCAAATTACTCAATTACAGTTAGGGGCCTATATAGGCTATAGAGTTGAGAATAAATTAATATTGGCACGCTAAAATGTAATACGTGTTACCCTGGAATCGCCCATATACTGCGAACTAAGGTAAACGGTTTCAGATGGTAGTTGGTAATGCTTGAAGTATAACTTTGGCGTAAAAAAAAACACCAGGAAAATAGAGGGTGCACTCCCATACATATCTCTCTCAATGCCCCTACCATCAAGTAAATTAAACATTTTGTAATTTGGTTCTACTTTCCTTCCCATTATTCCTCTTCAGCAATGGCCTACAATTTTGTGGAAACAAAATACGGCATCAAACTGCACCCATTCCAGTCCAAATCCACAGATTTAATTATGGACCAAAAGGATGTTTTTGTGGCAGTGCCAACTGGTAAGTGAATGCCATAAACTAAGCCATTATTCCTCTTCAGCAATGGCCTACAATTTTGTGAGCAACAAATATAGCATCAAACTGCATCCATTCCAGTCAAAATCAACTGATTTAATTATGGAGCAAAAGGATGTTTTTGTGGCAGTGCCAACTGGTAAGTGAAGGCCATATAACAAATACATTCCCCAAGAACCTTGAACGAGGATATTAATAAAAATGTTAAATATTGCAACTTCATCATAAATTTACAAATATTTACAAAAATATGAATGAGCATGAGTTGACCAATGGCGTAACTTTAGCTAGGCCTTCAATTTGAGGATGGCCTGTGGGGAACTGTACAGTCCTGTCATCAGGGGCGGGGCATAACCGACTATATTTGTATATATAGAGTTTGTAATTTAATTGGGGACAAGCCTTCTGGTAGAGGAAGGGAAGGGGCCCTAGTTACACCACTGGAGTTAACACTTTGTACCAGCTGTTTAAATTGAGTTATAGATAATTAGAGCACTATCAATATTAGTTGTAAAGTTTATAATCAAAACAAATAATTGTTGATCATAGAAACATGATTTTAATGCTTGTTTCATTAAAAGATTGAATGTAGTCTAATTGCGATGCACTTACATTCCATTACACAGTCCAGGGTTCGCCAATTTTACTTGTGCTCATGTTGTTATTCATTATTTAAGAGATTAACAGTTTTCGATTTGTGTAAGTGACATGTATGAATCAAAAATAGACAAATCAATGCACGCAAGAAAGCAAGAACCTAAAATACGCGGAAGTGCATTGAAAGTGTCTAATGCACTCCGAGTGTGTGTCGTTCGATGCACGCACTACACGCTTTAATTGACCTATAAATGAAATGTTTCTTACTTATATTTTATTTTCATTCTATTTGCAACAGGTTCCGGAAAGACGTTTTCTTTTTCTTTTATTGCCCCCCTTTTTTCCCATCTGTTTGGGCGCCCCAGTATGGTTTTGGTTATCTCCCCCTTGCTGGCCTTGATGGAAGATCAAGTACGTCAGGTCAGCAAGTTGGGAGTAACCTCGACCTTCCTGGGGTCAACCCAAACAGATGCATCGATGCTGCGACAAGTTCTGGAAGGCAAATACCAAGTGGTTTTTGTTTCTCCAGAACTTGTCCAGCGTCAATTTCGTCCCCTCCTGAAGAAAATGAGAGGGCTTATCTGCGCCGTAGTGGTGGACGAAGCGCACTGTATTAAAACATGGTAAGTGTTTCTATACATGTAGTTAAATCAGTATCAAATTGGTGATAAATATTCAGTTTTTATCTATCTGCAATGCAAAAAGTAATAAAATCGTACACACATGGTTATGGACGGCCACAAGCACACAGTTTTGACAAGACTCGCAGTCGTACATCGCTAAATTGGAACTGATCAACTATAGTATATTTTAAAGACCTAGTCTTCCCAAATATCCCTTTTTATAATAAAGCAAGCTCTAATCAGAACAGAAACTGGTATAAAAATGTCTCTTTAATGAAACCATACATACACAATTCACATGGACTACCCGGGTTCAATTCCCGTTGCCGGCGGACATAATGTGTTGAATATTGTATTTAACTCCCTGTTCTTCGTTCCATCCCCACTGCCACATTCTAGGGTTAACTTAAAGGTAGATGTTCTGATTGCTGGCCCGATATTCAACTTGATGTTTTTTATTTTACATGAAAGGTCATCCTTAAAATTGTCACATTCCAAAGTTTGAATTGCATAACTCCAATGGTTCTAATTTTAGAAGCACAGGGTTACAAGAATGTTTCCCAGTGATGACGGTATGAATATGATACATACATGTACAAATAACATGAATTAAGGCCCAAATACGATAAATGCAGATGATTAGATGGACAGAAAACTTGAATTTGATTAGTGTTTAACTGGTTGATTTGGTTTCATTAAGAGTTCTATGATATATTTATATTCATGTGTTAACTTCTAGTAAGGTTTTTGGATGTCCACTGGACAACTGCAAAATTGCATTTTAGTTGTCCATGGCTCATTTTGGTTATCTCGGACAACCGGAAAACTACTTAAATTCGAACGCTGATTTGGAGGTATTATTTTTGGTAAATTAAAAGATCCAGACGGAACGGAACAAAGCCAGCAGCTATGGAAAGAGAAGGATAAATTAAAAGTATTGACATCAAATTTATATATAGTTGCCATAATAGTAATAATCTTTTTTCTTTTCTCTCCTTACAGGAAGGACTTCCGGCCACACTATAACCAAATTGGACAGCTTAGAGCTGCCTTGCCTGAAGTCCCCTACATGGCACTCACTGCTACGGCGACTAACAAAATCAGGTCCCACATTATTGACACCCTGGCAATGCCAGAAGCAGTTACTCTGCACATCAAACCGGACCGTCTTAATATATCTTATCATGTGGTTGATGTGCATGGTAATTGGGATTCCCAATCAAATTTAGATTTAATTTATTCTAGATATATTTCTTTGATGAATGATCCCACTGGCCCTGCTTGTCCCAAGGTTATTGTGTATTGTAGTACCATTGATGTTGTATCCTCTGTGTTTGCCTTTTTTCAATGTCATGTTCCCCATCGTTGTACTCGTCTTTGTCCCGTCGCTATGTTTCATGGTTCCACTCCCTCGGCTAATAAGTCACATGTTTTGACTGAGTTCCCCAAGCCACACAGTGTTGTTCGTATTGTTGTTTGTACTATTGCTTTTGGCTTGGGGATCGATGTTCCTGATGTACGTTGTGTTATTAATTTTGGTGTCCCTCATAGTGTTGAAGATTTTTTTCAGGAGAGTGGCAGGGCTGGTCGGGATGGAGAAGCAGCCAAGTCCATTTTATATTATGCTAGCAAGTTAAAACATAGGGATACGGATGCAGCCATGCTTAGGTACTGTGCACGTGATATACCTTGCAGGCGGCAATATCTTGCACAGTACTTCACACTCTCAAATACTGAAGAGCACCCTGCTCCTCAGGTGAAGTCGGCATCATATTGCTGTGATCTTTGTCATCCAGTAGTTGATATATGATGCACATTGTGAAAATAATGTACAAGATATTCAGCATCATGTTCATTATTTTACCTACTGCTTTGATAGCAAATGAATCTTGCTCCTTCACACTATTAAAATAATTTCAACAAACAATAAAAACAAAGACTACATTAATTAAATTATCTAATGTCTATCTTGATATAATTTATAATTTATTTTGTTTGCACTTACAATATTTGCACATTCATATAACATATAACAAAAATAGGTATTTTTAGATATAAAAATAAATGTTATGTTTGTAACCATTATGAATTGCACAGACCACATCAATGTATAAATGAATAACAAATTAGTGTCAACTTTATATAATAATATGTGACGCGAGAATATTGATTTGAGTCATAGGTAAAAAGAAGTGACAAACTCTTTAAACTTTACATTTTTCTCTCAGTTGGTAAATTGTTTGTAACGTAAAAACCAGACTTGCACTTTTAGTGGGGTTTTGTACCATCTGTAGCATTTTTCACCTGCCTTTGAAATGAACAAATATCAAAATTGAAAATTGCCGACATGCGACTCATTTTGTTTGATCACGTCACATATTTATAACTAAAGTATTAATACATATCTACATTGTTTACATCTTTCACAATCACCTGATATCAATTGCCAAATGGTACCACTTGACTATATAAATACTACTACATAACCACTCAAAATGGTTCAAAACTTTCAAATAGCTGCGCATTACAATACTGTAAAACAGTTTAATTTCACGGTAACTTAATTTAGCGAATTAGCATTTAGTCAACTTTTTGCGGAAATTTAATTTCACTAATTTGTATCATCTTCCTATATATAACAATGATAAATTATTTAATTGTCCGCAATTTAATTTGGCGAATTGGATCGCCTAGCGAAATTAGCGAAATTAAATTGCTAGCGAAATTAAGTTGTTTTACAGTATATCTGGCAGATATCAATCATTGGCTTGTTGTGAACGGTTTAATGTCTGTCATAATTCCTCAAACTGATAAGGCACTCGGACTTCCTATGTGATGTTATGTTTAAGAAACTATGACAGAAATATTAGTACACAATGTCAAGTTCAGTTTTGCAATTTCAAAATGTAATCCTTAAATTTAGTTGAATAAAACATGAAAAATAGTCTCTTAAAACAAAATTATTGTAATGGTAAATTATTACTCTCCTTAATGATTCTGGTTGATTATGCATGCATTAACTGATAAAATACAACAAAATTCATACATTTTAATAGAAATTCCATATGTGACCCGTCGCATCAAAATGGACATGCTGGAGGCCAGGGTCAAATCTGAGTTATTGGTACGGCTTGAAAGAGCACATTTAAGCTTTGAAATGACACCATTTTGAAGGTAATCAAACTTTGTAGTCACAAGATATGATTTGAAGAAGCATATTTTTGCCTATTGTTTTCTTTATATTTCGCCAAATATATTGGCCTCTATCTCAAAACTGTGTTTGTCGACATGTCGTTTTTGACACGACTGGTCATATATGGGCAATTCCCAAATGGTGCCAATTAATAGGTTTGCAAAAAATTGGAAACAAATTGTTTCAAATTTGTGTTCGTTGGCGATTTATTGTATGTATGTGTGTCATACTCATGTCATATTATTAGTAAAGTTGAAGTTGTCAACAACGCCTCTCGTGTATCTTCAAACTATAGCATAACAATTTGCGTGCAAAGTTTAAATAGTGATCTACGTTTATCCAAAATCAAAATCACAACAAAATGAAATTGTTTTAATGTTGTTTGAGATGTTACTGATGACCTTGTTTACATTGTTTCTTTAAAGATATTACGTGCCATAAATCGACCATCATACTAACATTATTATGGGTGATAAAATGAGGATAGTCTATACTTGATAACGTAGCTCACAATAATAGCGTTGTACTAACATGCTGAAAGACTTTATCTTACCTGACACGCCTATGACTAGAATATGTGCTGATATAATCCCAAATTTACAGAGGGAATAAATTGCACTGTAAAAGTTGGATTTGTTACGCTTTGCAAATTTTGAACAACATACAAAATGAATATATGCAATATCTTATTTTTGCACTTGCTTATTTTAGCACTGAAAGTACAAAAATAAATGAAGCGTAAACATTTCCACTTTTACAATATATGGCTGTCATAGAACACTCTTCAAATGATGTATCTTATATATCTGGTAGAAAACTTAAGTGCTTCTGCTTATCGCAACTATTTCACAAGTGAACACAAAAGTCCTAAATTCCATTATGATTTTGTACAGTTCGATCTTTGATGTTTTATAAAGTCAAGATAGATATTATTTGAGTTCAGGAAAGGCTTTCCTGATAATCAAATTTCATTATAATACAAATGAGAATGCTCGAAAAGGATCACATAATATTGCTATGTTTCAATTGCTCACCCTATACTTCCAGTCATAATGCCTTGGAGGACATAATTTCATTAAATTGTGCGAGTTGTGTTTGTATGTTCGCATTGCAATTGGTAGGTGCATGCGAATATGTGCATATCGAACACTTTAAAAAAATAATCGCACATCCTAATTGGTCAATCGTGAAATCGTTACAAGCTGTGATTGACGGCCCTTGACCTTAGCTATTCATGTATATGCATGCCGAGATGCATAGTTCGTGTTTGTCAAGCATTTTGACGCTGCGCCCCGCAAACAACAAAATAAGCTTGCGTGAAATAACATGAATTTATACCAAAGGCACTATGACAGGGAGTATAATCAGGGGTTGACTATTGATTCCTATTGTGTTGTCTGCCACTGAAAAAGATCCTGCTATTGTTTAATCAGTTACAAATTGGCCAAACCTCCATTATACAGCAGAAAGACGAGGGATACATAAAGGTAACGATGTAGCATCATGCGTATGCGCGCGTGTGACGCATGCATGCACAATGTCCGTCTGGATACAATCGCGCGAGTACCGTTGAATTACTTCTGCACAGAGAGAATTTGAAATAGAATAGAATTTGAAACTGATTAAACTATGTGATCGAAAACGCAGGCACCTTACAATTTAACATTAACATTTAAACTGTGACAATTCATATTACTGAATGAGTCGGGCATCTTGGAACAAGACGAGATATATATAGGTGTCCGCCTTGTAGGGGTACTGCCCACTCACATCTTATTATACCTGCAGACTATGTTATACAATCTTATAATCAAAACAACATTTGTCGGTCACAGCGTACACGATTCCCCAGCGTCCCATGCGACTGGTTCGTAACCACGTCAGTCGCGATGGCAAGTGCGCAGCTAAGCCGGAAGATGTGATGTACTTGTAAACAAATAGGCAATTGACCAATCGCGACCCTAATCAACACGACCCCACGCTGTGTTTCGACTGTTTTTGGACACGCTCAATCTTTGTAATGATCGCGAGCGCTCGGATCATGACGCTGTGATCGACAAATTTTTGTTTTGATTATAGTAACAAATAAAGATATTATTATTATGTAAATAAAAGGTGAAATTAGGTAATCTTGCATTGATATTTTACTTCTTGCAGAATACATACCTCACCTTGCGAAACTATGAGTTGGATTAATCATGTATCGAACAATATGTGACATGGCACCACGAAACAGGCGGAAAGTTGCGGCGAAGATGTTGCTGAATTGAGCTAGGATTTTTGCCGTTTGTTGTTAGTATGGACCAAACCCTCTTATTAAAGCGGGATTATGAAATAAATAGCCTGGCATGGCTGTTAACACTTTCCATGCGGCAGGCGGCTGCAGACGACATCTTAAAATGTCACCATTTTTTTCAAAAATGTCAAAATTATTGAATTTCATTACCATATTTGGAGTCACCATGTGAAATGCATTGAGGAAAGTACCAACATGCCTAGTATTGGTTCAGTTTTTCTTGAGATAGACCTAGAAAGTTTGGAAATATTTCTCAAAAATCTTGTTTCGATATGGTCAAACTAATAGCCGCGTGGAAAGTGTTAACATAACAATACAAAATGCTATTTTAGAATTCCCCTATAATAGAAGAGACCATGGGCCAACAACAATTTAAACGGCAAATCAATAATATGCTATGCTGCCTCAATTCAGCAACATCTTCGCCGCAACTTTCCGCCTGTTTCGTGGTGCCATGTCACATATGTCTAATGCAAAGATTGTTCAAGAATAAGTAGTCTATTTGTCCATCACACAGGAAGACAGTAATGTAACTACACAGGCGCAACATTTACGAATGTGCATGTGTCGTCTGCCTTATTCCTGAATGAAATTTTCACAATTATGAATAGTTAATGCCAATAATATCAATTGTATAATTTATGAGTCTGCAAGTATTCAACATATATAACAATTTAAATATATAAAAACATGTGAGAAGGTTAACTTAGATATGTAGATTTGATGCAGTTAAGGGAGATATGACTTTGTAAAATAATAAAGTACCATAAAGGTATGATAATAGAATACAAAATATATATCTAATGATTTTGTACAAATTATTTTTACATCATTTTGTGTACTTATACTGGTCTATTCATATCAACTTATTGCATGAACTAAATAAAAATACATATATATACATTAAAAAAGAGAGAAACTTGTAGTACTGTGTAGCATTGTGTAATAATGTGAAATCCAGAAGTTATATTTTTAGTATCTAATAATCTACAAAATTCCGCGGTTTCATCCCATAGTGACACATCATGGTGTTGTCTTAAATTTTGTATCATATATAACCACAAAGAATAATGTTACAAGAGGCATGGTTTATGCATGTTTATATTGTGAAAAGTCATTGTTTTCAGTTATTGTGCCATTACTATTTGTAACCTTTTTGTGATGACATCCTGGGAAAAATGATACGTCACTACGTGGTGAAATCAAAAGATATTAAAATTGGAACATCATGGCCGTATTCTCATGGTCGCGACTGTTGAATTTGGCGTACTCACTCACGATAACTGGAGTGAAACTTAGCATGGAGTGTCTGGGGTGCTGGGAAATATGTCTTTTATAAATTGTTTTTGACCCGATACATTTAATTTTATTCGAGAAGTTTTTTATAACGAGCAAGTTTACAATAAAGTGTGATTTTGTTTACTTCACCCATCACCGTAAAGCAATCTTTCACTCCAGGGAGTAACTGGAGCAACCGTAATTGACCAATCAGGTAATCCAATCAAACAAATGTATATCATTTCAAGCAGAAAATAGTAATATGTTGACAAATTGGTACAATTTAAATCTTACGAAAAAACCTACCAAACAAACTGCATGAATATGAATTGTAAATATAAATATCAGTGTTGTCTTAAAATAGCTTAACAAATAACCACCTATAGTCAGATTTATAATTGAACAAACACATTGCATGAAGCACGCACAATCCTTTTAAGCGTGCTAATTGTGACCAAAATTATCTTTGTGCTGCGTGAGTGTTGATCGTTCAATTATTTATAGGATTACAGCTATAGTTCAGTCGGTTCCAAATTGGCAAATCCTGTTTACAGCAGCGAATGAACTGAGAGGAGTGTCGAGCGCAAAACGCTCAAACGGCATAATATATGGCGCGCAATGTTGCAGTGACATTTTATGCATGATGCTTGCGTAAGCCAAAGTCAGGCTTATATGCTTGGATTACTTTTGCGCACGGAGAGATAAAAACTGAATATTCTCACCAATTTGAAACTGATTGAACTATAGCTATGGATATTCTAGTCATAAATATTTAACAGACTAAAGTGTTCATACACAAATAGGCAGCAAGTATGATATTCAAGTTGAATCAAATTGATTGAAACCTTATTTCATTGATGATCGTAACATTAAATTACAGTTAAATAAGTATAATGTACCATATATGGAAACATTATGATATCTGTATTAAAAATAATTAAGTAAAACAAAGACCAACAGTCAATGTTATTGGATTCAACATATGCACTTGACTCATGGACCGATTAGATCAACAGAAGCTGAAGAAGAGTATAAAATCATATAAATATATCCATATTGAATACAGTATGACATGCAGTTGTTAACAAACCTAAAACTGACGCTATTACTAAGGGCCATTCTACTTCAAATCAAATAAAAGTGATGCACATGCCATGAATTATAAATTGATTTTGGTAACCTGATGTGTTACAGAATATAAAATGTAGTGTTTAATATGCAACACAGTACAATATTGATTGATAAAGCCGTTTTCAATCATACACCCAACTGCATTCATTATGCCAATCTGGTGTGGATGCCCAGTCTAATTAATTATGATCGTGATGATTGTCATATTGTGTATTAAATGCCACACTTAAATGCGCTTATTGAATCTCGCTTATTGCCCATGCAAAACAGTGACCTTGATGGAACACCATTATTCTGTATATGACACACTGTATAGGTACCTAAAACAGACTGCAATTTAGATACCAATCCATGAATATATTCAAGTGTCCCTGAATTCTTGGATCTTTTTTTAGATCAAGATCATTAATTGACATCACTCAGGTATATTACAATTTTCAAACTCAACCCTTTCAGCTAGCTCTCAAAATATTAAAGAGTCTATTTGTTCATTCTTATTGATATGAATTTCAATTGTTTTATCAATGATTGTTAGCTCATCAACTAAAGAAAGTACACATTCACTTTCAATATATAAATTCACATAACACTATGATGTCAATTAATACTTTTTACTGAATCAAGCAATCTCAAACTCATTTTGGATTTGATATAGGTAAAGATACATTGAAATATTTAAATTCATGCTCTACTCAGTTTCACCTATGAAACAGAATAAAATAATTAAATGGAATAAAGACACACATCTTTAAATAAACACCTTGGTGTATTACTTGAATGGCATTTGTATGGTAAAAAGGCCCAAATGACAACATGCAGCGTGTCCCAGAAAACCAATAATTTATTTTGCTTGAGGTATTTATTGACACACATTGGCCATGCAAGAATAACATGACCAAAACAATGCATTTCCTAGAGGCAGATATTTTATAAATGATGTGTTTCCTTATGCCTAGGTGTTAGATGGCATGGAATATTATAACAATGCAAAAACCAGATTGGACAGATCGGACAATATAATCATGATAAATGCAAAATATGAAGAGAAATGGGAAAAGTTTTAAATTGAATAATTAAAAAAAGAAAGTCGCAGGTATCCCAAAGTTTAAATAAATTGCAACCAATTAGGAAGGCTGCTAATTTTGACTATGGAGGTAAGCTAACTGTACTGCCACCCATTCTTCCAATTTGCGGAAGTCCATATTGTGAATTTTGTTCAAAGGAAACTTGGGGAATGTTTTAAATTTGCGGCCTGACGCATTGACAGTGAATAGCGACTCTGAATGCAATTCACTGACAAAGGTCTTAATCTCTCCTGACCAATCTGGTTTTTTGTGCCTACCTATACCAGTGAACAGCTCCACATCACGATCAAATGTGTGGAGCAGTTCATCCAAAACTTGTTTGGATTGCCCAATCCTCTCTATCAGCTTCTTTGACAAGTTCGGTCCACTTCTCTTCAAGTCGTTCTTAGAATCCTTATTCAAGAACTCCAAGAAGATGTCAAGTGATATGTTATGCCCAATACCACCATGCACATTGACTGTACGGTTGAATATCATTCTCGCCGCCATTCTGTGGGTCAAGGACCCAAATATTTGGGAAATCAATCTAAAACTAATAGTACGATAATTTGAATGGTTGTAACAGTGAAAATGGACAAAGTCATACCTCCAATGGAGAACAATTCGTTCACCATCGCCTTCCTTAACTGCATCAATCCTAGCTATATCTAGCAAACCTTCTCTTAATAAACTACACTCGTAATTAAAAACATAATCTCCTACATCATCTGGCTTTGGATGGGTGAATGACGGAAGAACACCTTGGGGGAAAACAAAAGTATCAACAACAGCTGAACAGACCGTGTCAAGATACTTTTGTTTTACCTCCAAGGTATCCTTCTCTGATGGAAGATCAGAGGGAGATCCTTCAATTGTGTCTATCCTCAGGACTTGCATCAATGCAAGGACAACAAGTCCATGAGTGACAAATTGAAGGAACTCCCTATCGTCATTCACCGCATCTTTCACCGATGCCTTCACTCCCCGACGATCAAACAACTCTCGCAGGTGGGAAAGAGTGCCTTTTTCTCGTAATGACCTTGGGTTGTAGAATTTGGTGAAGACATCCTGTAAGAAGAAGAAAAATAACATTACAACCTGTGATTAATCAATTTCACATGTAATTTGATGAACAATAGGGTATTCAGTGGCGTAACTAGGTTTTTGATATGGGGTGGGGGGGGGGGTAAGAATTGAAAGTTAACCGACAATTTTTTGAGGCAAGAAATGTGCGCGAAATTGTTTGACTTCACATTTCTTTGTGCTATGATTGAGGTACATTTCTGCTTCCAACAAGCTTCTTTCTACCCAAAACATTCAATTTTTGGGACACATGAGCTTATAGCGCACGAACACTTTTCCGTCTGTGTACTTTTGACCATCATAATTCCATGACTCTTGTCAAATGAACCGACAGTATTAATCTCAACTGAAAGACAGTCGATATCTGCCTACACCACTGGGGTTATTCATTAATTTGGTTTAGTTGCCTGAAAAGTACAAATACATATTAATCAATGGAATGTGAATAACTGCAGATATCATCTGTCATTTAACAAAATAATACCTTACGAACAGGGATAGCACTGGATCCAAAATGTGAGAGGTCCCATGACATTTTTCAGGACCCCGTAGGACTTCAAAAAACAAATTTAAGGGGTCCCCCAAGAAATTGAGGGGTCCTGTAGTTTGGGTATTTAAAAAAAATACTTTTTAACAGGCAGTTTTAATGAATTTATATTGTGAGCAAAGGATGGATATGTAATTTACAGAATTTCTTAAGGTTTCCATTTCCACACATCGTCAAATTTAAGGGGTCCCTTCAATTTTGATCGGGACCCGCAAGTCTTTCCAATTTGAAACCTGACGCGTCACTATTAGAAAGTGAGAGGTCTAGGACGCGTCAGAATGCGACCCCTGCTTACGAATGAAAATTAATCCTCATTGCAACTTGTATTTTATATTTGGGCCCTACGACCCTGGATAAACCAATATATTTCTATTGGGGTCCATTAGATGTGTGAACAAATACACACCGGGATGATCCCCTACTCTTTACAATAGAGTCTGTACCATTTTACATAAGAAAAAAGAGTTGTGATCTTCATGGATTGACTTGCCATTTCACCCGATTTCTTATTTAGTTTTATGAACTGATTCATATTTTATCAAAAATGTATCAATATAATATGTTGCAGTATACGGTAGATATACCCCTTAAATGTGATTTAATTGCCTTACTTGTAGGATGATTACTCCTTCATGCCAATCTTCTGGCTTTGGGATCAGTCCCTTCAGTCTATCTTCCGGGCAGAACCCATCAGCACAGGCTTTTTGGGCAGAATAGCCTCTTTGGACGGTGAGGCCATCCCCCCCAAATGGCAGTTTGTGTATGGTACCATCATCTGTGACTGGGCAGTACCTCTGAAGGGTGCACATGGTATCGATCATGTCACCAAGATTCATTTCATCCTTCTCCAAGATACCCAGTTTATTCTAAAATGAAATATAAAATTGTTATATATTATCAATAACTAGCATAGTACATATAGGGTATTGAGTTTAGAATCTACTTGTGTTATATTGTGTGACATAAGGACATCCAACACTGTGGGACCAGTAATTTAGTAATTTGTATTACTTTCCTTCAAACCAACACATTTATGCCCAACAATATAATCACGGTAGCATCTAAAAACAATACCTTTTTTTCTCATTCTTGAATGATCCCATTATATGGATATTTATCTGTTACAGGTAGATGTTCTGATTGCGGGCCCGATTTTCAACTTGATGTTTTCACATGAAAGGTCATCCTTAAAATTGTCGCATTCCAAAGTTTGAGTTGCATAACTCCACTGGTTCTATTTTTAGACGGACAAGGTCACACAAAACTTGCCCATTGAGTAGTACACAAACTGGTTGGTGGTTAACCACCTTTCGCAGTAATTCACCACATTTTTGCCTATCATTTCTAAATGGGGATTCTTCTGATATCAAAATATCTTGATGTGAAAAAAAATCATAGCCCCAAAAAAGTGATTGGAACATACACCTTTAAAATATTATACAATAAATGAAAATAGTATCGTAAATGATTGGTTGATACTTCATCATGTTACTTTTGTCTATTTCATACTTGATGTCATTCATGGTCTTTTGTTATGCCCTACCTTGTATGATGTTTATCTGGAGCACTGACCTTTTGACATCTGGTATAAACCCTCGATGTGAAAAGTGATTCGCCATAACTATGTCTATAATTTCTACAAATCTAGTAATAGTGGGCCATATCCGGTATAAACAATAAATTCTACCCCAGTTTGTGGACAAGGTTTGCACAATGCACAAAAAGGAATTGCTTCAAATGTAAACAATGCATATGTTATAGCATTCTTTGGGATAACTGCATAGAGGAGGATAAAAAGAGGTTCAACTAAGTTTGCAAGTGTAGTGTATTCTTTTCATAAAGGAATCTAATTATACACCTCACTTGGTCTAATTTTAAGCTTTGATAACATGTGCTTACCACATCTGACTTGACCATAGACTCCTGCTGATGCTGATGGGTGATGTGGTGTATCACTGCAGGTTCAAGAACCTTCATACATGGTATGTACACCACACCGATCCGCCCGATCAAGACCTGTTATAATTAATAAAAGATATCCATGAATACATAATAATTCCAAATCAAAAATCTAAGATCATCATAATATGGAATGGTCATTTACCAAATAGATTCATAAGGATCATTGGTTATAATCTGATATAGAATGTCCTTACAGATGAGGTGACCGTTGTTTGTATCCAATGTTAATCAACAAATGCAACGGTCGAAGGAACCCGGGGGGGGGGGGGGGGGGATTTGGTTTGGTCGGGGGTGTGCCGCTGGAGATTCAAAACCCATACCCATTTCTAAGGGTGATTTTTCGCGAAAATATACCTAATTTTGGCAAATTTTCGCAAAAATAGACCTCATTTTGGCAAATCCGCGAAAACAGGACCCATGTCTAAGGATTTTTCACTGAAAAGCCTACCCATGGCTAAGGATGTCTCATGAGAAAATGACCCACTGGAGCGGCACGTCCCCGTATGCCTTACATACGTGAGTACCCCCCCGGGAAGGAACTGGACTATCGATACACGATTGAGGGCCACAACACTGTCCACTATGCCGTATTGCCCTTTATAATGCTTTGGTGCGAGTTTTAAAAGCATGGGTCCATAACAAAACAGGATGCGTGCACCAATCCCTGGGCAAAGAACAATGGCAACTAGCCACGTTTTGCCTGGTATGACGTCACCTGTCACCCCATCTATAACTTATAAGACCGGCTTAATTATATGTGACCCATCACATCAAAATGGACATGTTGGTGGCCCGAGACAAATCTGAGTTATTTTACAGTATCAGAAGCATTGTCAAATGTCTAATTACCTGGAGTTCTTGTTTGAGTGATGATTGGTCAATGTCATCCAACCACCACGTCTCCTGTGGCAATCGCCTAATGTCGTCCAGAATAGGACGATCATTTGGCAAGTGCTCACAGTTCACCCTGTCCAGCACACTATACGCTTGCATCATATTGTGCTGGACATTGGACGTGGTGGATAGTTTGTGCCGCACTTTCTCTCTATAGTTCAGGTTGTCGATTACAAACTGGAAGGATGGGTGCAAAGCTGGAGAAACCTGGAAAAGTTCATTGAGGAAAGATTATGAGTGTTTTTAACATATAAATAACAGGGCCGGGGGACCAGAAAATATACAAAAGATCGAGACATTGTTTGTCTGAAAAAGGGAATTAGATTTGTTTGACCATTTCCATGCTTTGCCAATTTACAGCCATTTTGATTGTTTTGGAATTCATTAATGATTTGAGAGTTCATTACATAGACTTGTGTATTGATTTTCACAGTAGCTGCTTGGAGCGCAAACATTAGCGCAAAAATATCCATGTTTACAGTAGCTACTAATGTTGTCTAAAAGGTAGAGATTTTCTAATTGGTTACTTGAATTAATCAAATAATGTAAATTTGGTAAATGCTTGCAATCTATTTTAAGCTACATATTTCGGTATTTTGATTATATTAAGACCAATACTTTTCAGTCCATCAAACAATACAGGAAATAATTACAAGTTTCATGTTCCCTTATTTTTACTCAGTGATGAGGTTACTTTTTCATTATGGTCACATGTTCGAAGCTCGCCTCATTTCATGTTACACACAGATTTTAGTTTTACACATTTATATTTGCTTGTATACCCATGAGGTAGTAAAAGTATACATTTTCTGAAGGGAAATTGCCAGAGGAAACCAAATATGCTATTGAAATTATAGTAGAACAAAGCATGGGATAAGCCTATTGTTCCATTTCATAATTGAAAAAATGAAACATATGTTTGAAATTGCTTAAACTACAGTATGTTTTAAAAATATATATAATAATAATGAATTTTTGAAATGTTGACACAAGTGACAAAACAGTGATCGACTTTCAGGAGCATTATACTTTTAAGTATTTGATCTACTTATACTTTTAGCAGGTTTTTTATTTTATCATTTTCATTTAAAGCCAATTTGTGATAGTTTGATTAGTGGTTCATGATATGGCTGAAATATGGTACTAAGGTTACCTGTGCTGGCATGGGAACATAGAATCTGCTTAACCTGTATACAACCTTTCTAAAAAAAAACATTTGAAATAATAACAATAAAATAATAATAATAATAATCAGTATTTATGTAGCGCCTTTTCCAAAGAGTTCAAAGCACTGTAATTTCGCTGCTGGTGAATCATCAGAATCAGATCGCATCAACTAGGGTGCAGCCAATTCAGGCGCAAACCACTATCCGCACTTAGATTGTAACATCCACCATTTTTCAATGCAGCTCCCCAAATACCATTGGGTCAAGGAAGTTTTTGATAACCGAAACTACTGATCACTGATTTTGAAAGCAGGAGGACCCGGAGTACCCGGAGAAAACCTGCGAAAGCGTGCATGGATCATGATAAACCAAATGCACATAAAGCCCGCGGTCGTGCACAGAATTGATCCGGGTTTCATTGGTGCAAGGCGAGAGAACAACCCGCTGCGCCAACACGCTCTCCCAAAAAAAGGATATGGAATAGATAGTAAAACAGATGTGTGTGAGATAAGACAGAGTATATAAAAAAATCAAATCAAACATGTTCTTAAAATTACAAATAAAAAGACAAAGTATTAATTATGCTTAAATTGTTGATGCATCAATTATAGAATTGTAATAATTATAAGAGGGCCTGACGTTTCGATCCTAACAGAATCTTTATCGAAGGCAATATGACAGAATACAACAAACACAACTTATATATAGACAGGGAGACAATGGGCAGGAAGTAACAGGTAAAAATGAAACACAATAGAGGGTGATGTGACAGATGGATGAATAGGAGAAGGGATATATAGACAGACAACTGATTGATGGAGTGGGTAATGTAACAAAGGATGACATAGACAATGGGTGATTGGATAAAAGGGGCAACAGGATGTGAGACAAGACAATGGTCAGTGAAGCCCATAATGTAAAGAGTAGGAAAATGGGGACAAATTTAAATGAATGTAACATGTAAAAGACAAAAATATGGAAGGGAAGGGAAATAATGAAAATAAATCAATAAATATGGGAAAACAAATGGAGTGTAGGCTAGTGGGTCTAGAAGGAGAAAATAAAAATAAATGGGAAAACAAATAGAGAGTGGGCTAGTGGGTCTAGAAGGAGAAAAGATGGAAATGCACTGGAACAAGTAATGAAAATGACTGTGCATAGGAGACAATGCAAAGATGAAAACATATAACAAGTAATGAGGTGAAAAATGAAGTGAAAATGTAATGTGGGGAAGAAAAAAAAATCAATTAATACAAAAGTAGTAAAAATGAGAAGTGGTGAGGAGGGGTATAGAGTCTAGTCGTTTCCTTCCTGAACGTTTAGGCCGTGGGGCTGGATAGTGAGAAGACGCTTCATCCATAGCTTCTCTCTGCTGAGGCGAACAACCTCTGAACGGCTACCTAAAGACTCGATGCCCTGTAAAATCATATCAGCCATGGTGTGGTTGGGAAGATTAAAATGCTGTCCGACAGGAGGCTTGTTGGTGTTAACCGTCGATCTGTGGCCATAGAAGCGCTTCTTCAGTGAGTTTTTTGTTTCCCCAACATACTGGACTCCACACACTCTACATGACAAAAGATAGATAACGTTAGAGGTAGTGCAAGTGATGTGACCCTTCGTCTTGAAGGTGTCATGGGTCGAGTGACTTGTGAAGGAATCACCTTCTCTGATGTGCTCCCTGCAAACCACGCATCTGCTGGTTGACTCGCACTTAGAGGTGCCATGCTGAACGGGGACAGAATTATCAGTCAGAGGGGGAATGGTGGCACGTACTAAAATATCTCGGAGGTTGCGAGGACGTCTGTAGGCCATGATGGGTTTATCAGGGACGGCACGACGAAGACGGTCTGAAGTGTGAAGGATGTGATGGTTGGTGTTAGTAATGTTACGTAGGGGAGGGAGGTTAGGATGAAAGGTGGTGACAAGGGGGATCCTGGGGGTGGCGTCTTGGTTTCTGGACCTCTCCTCAAGGACTGAGGCTCTCGGAAGAGATTGGACTTTCTGGATAGCTTGTTGAACTTTGGTAGAGCTGTGGCCCCTAGCAACCAGATGCTTCTTCAAATTCTGTGAATGATATGAGAATCTTGAGTTGTTAGAACAAATACGACGGATACGAAGAGCCTGACTATATGCTATACCCGTCTTACAATGGCGGGGGTGGCAGCTTGACGCATGGAGATACTGGTGCGTATCCGTGGGCTTGGTGAAGAGGTCTGTGCTCAATATACCATTCTCAGCTTTCTCGATTGTAACATCAAGAAAGTGTGCCTGTTGGTGAGAGTAATCAGAGGTGAACTTGATGGTGTTATGAAATGAGTTCATATGATCAATGAATGTGAGTAGACTGCTTTCGCCACCGGTCCAGATGAAGAATACATCATCAATGTACCGCCACCAAATCCAAGGTCGACAAGGAGCTGATGCTAGTAATTGCTCTTCCAACCTAGACATGAAAAGACAGGCCCAGGAAGGAGCCATCCTGGTGCCCATAGCTGTGCCATGTATCTGTAGATAGTCCCTGTCCATAAAAGTGAAATTGTTCTTGGTTAGGACATGGGTCATGAGGCATTCAATGTCTGATATGGGTGGACTGGAGTGACCAGCCTTGGCCAGAGCTGCACAACAGGCATCAATGCCTTCCTGGTGGGGAATGTTAGTGTAGAGGGATTTGACATCGAAAGTGCCAACAAGTGCAGTGCTCGGAACTTGGTTCTTGATCACTTCGAGTTTCCTGAGAAAGTCCGGGGTGTCATGGATGTAGGAGGAAACCTGTGGAACAAGAGGCTTAATGAAGTTATCAACATAGAGGGATATATTCTCAGTTGGAGAGCCGTTGCCAGAGATGATAGGTCTACCAGGATTATCAGGCTTGTGGATCTTAGGAAGTAAGTAGAAGCGAGCAGCTCTGCAATCTATGGGAGAAAGAAACTTATGGGCCTTGTCGGAGAGCTCATGACGATGATGCATATCGTCCACAGTATGCTGAATCTGTTGAGAGAATGTGGTGGTAGGATCTGAGTCAAGAACAGTATAATTAGTACTGTTGTCAAGTTGACGCATGGCTTCATCGATATATTTCTGTCGGTCCATGACAACTACTGCGGACCCTTTGTCTGCTGGCTTGATGATGATGTCTGTCCGCAACCTGATGGAATTCAGCGCTTGCCGTTCCTCCCTGGAGATATTATCATGAGATCTGCGGGAAAGATGATCAGAAGTGTTAACCTGGGTGCTAACGACTTGGACATAAGTCTCAAGGGCAGGGACTCTGTTCTTGGGAGGGACCCAAGTACTCTTCTTGTAGAACGGCTCAGGTACAGATGGTGGGGCATCAAGAAAGAATTCTTTGAGACGTATCCTGCGATAATATTGAGTGAGATCCTCGCTAAGCTCAACTTGATTGACATCAGGAGGAGTGGGGCAGAATTTAAGGCCCCTAGAGAGAAGTGTGAGTTCTGCATCAGACAGGGTGGACGATGATAAGTTAATGACAGTGGATGAGGCTGGCTCAGGAGGAGGTAGGCGTCTGAACCGACGGTGTTTGTGCCGTTTCTGCTTAGCCAAAAGGCCAGATACCTTCTTGTTCCTTTTGTTGGTGAGTTCAGTCCCCTGCCTAGATAAGGAACCATTTATTTCATTAGTAAACTGTAAAAATTGAGCATCTGAGCAGCAGTTCTCTAGTTCCTGTTGAAGCTTGTGGATATCCTCATTCATAATATCTAGGGAAGATTCACAATGTTGAGAGAGAATATTAATGAGGCGAATGGATGCACTGTATAGAACTCTGTTCCACTCTCTCTGTAACTGTGGCGGTAGAGTACCAAGGGCTGGTGTGCAATTGAGTTGAAGACCTGTGGGTATAATGCGGGCATGAGAGTAAAATCTGTAGTTGTCTCTATGGAAAGAGTACCGCAGGGATTTCTGTTCCAATTTCCGGAGATTCTGAAATACAGAGAGTGGGTTAGACATAATATGACATGGGTGATATAAAAACAGATCAACAAAAACGACATGTACAAGAAACAGACAAAAACAATATGACAAAAATACAGAGTAGATAAGGAGGATCACCGTGAGGGATACTGCAACAGAAAATGTAGTAAATATAATGAAAAGCTGAATGCAAACTGCTTATCCACAAAAATAGCCTGTGAAAGTAAATATAATAATTATAAGAGGGCCTGACGTTTCGATCCTAACAGAATCTTTATCGAAGGCAATATGACAGAATACAACAAACACAACTTATATATAGACAGGGAGACAATGGGCAGGAAGTAACAGGTAAAAATGAAACACAATAGAGGGTGATTTGACAGATGGATGAATAGGAGAAGGGATATATAGACAGACAACTGATCAATTATAGAATTGATTATATAGTTAAAACATGTAGGGTTTTCTCACATCTCGAGTATTGATTATAGGTCAATAAATGTGTATGTGTTGTTTCGAGAGAAATTAGACAAATCAATGCACGCGCGCTGATGTTGATGTGTGAATAATGGCACGACCCCGAAGGGGGAGTGCTATTGTGAGCATATCAACATTTGCGCAAGTGCATTGATTTTTCTATTTTTTTTCGAGAAACAAAACATATGCATGCATTGACCTAATTCATACACGACACTATACAAATAAAAATTCACAATTTAAGCATAATTTTGATTTATGTAATACGACTAAAAACACTTTAACAAGTTTGCTAACACCCGCAGTGAAAATCGGCGAACCCGCGAATCTTGAACAACGAATCAAAACAAAACGCGCACTGCGTGATTTGAACGGCGCACACGCGGAGTGCAGTGGACACTTTCAATGCACTCCGCGTATTTGTAATTCCTGCTTCCTGATTGGTTCAACACTACATAGAGTGTATGAATAGGCCTTTAGGCATTGACAACCAGTTTGACTTTTACAAATAATTGCTGGACATGTTGCCATGGAAACTGAAGTTGACTAAAAATTGTCACAGGTCAAATGCTCTAAATGAATGAATGGACCTATATTTGTCACAGTGTCTGCTGTTATTGATATACAAGACATACATTAAGTTACCAATTACCATTATGTATACTCTATTGGGCTCCTCCAGACAGTGAAACGGGCGCACTTTTAATGCACATGAATCTTCCGTCTTACAACGCTCGTGTGTATGAGGCGCGCACGTTTATGTGCTGCAATTTAGCAGAATACGCAGTTACGTCTCTGTCTCTTGATGGCCAAATAGAATATGTATAAGCAGAAGTTCATAGCAATAATTCTGCAACTCAACGGGATGCTATCCAATGTTTTGTTTCCATCTGTTTTATTTCTAAATATATATATTATATTAACAAAAACCATTAAGGAGAAAAGAATATTACTTACTCCGTTATAATTAATATCAAAGATGACTCTTGGACTTCTTTGTTCTACATCACTGATATCCTCATCCTCATCTGCTTCAACCTCCTCTTCTCCACCTTCCTCCATAATTGAACCATCTGATTCCTGAGAAACATATACAATGCTTTAGATGTTATTTGATATGAAAATAATTCCAGTGGCTAACAGATTTAAAAATTCCTTCATGATATTTTTAAACGATAGTATTTCAATCTGAACTAAGGAATTCTGAGTTCTCAAAATATAATGCTTGGATTGTTCACCTGATTCAATTGTCAACTTACTCCAAACCAGGCTTTTATCACGAATCACAATTTTGGAAGAAAAATCAACAAATATCATGAATCAACAATTACAATACAAAATGTTGGCAACAACGGAATGAAATGTTGGAATATGTAGTAGCTGCGACTAGCGCCAATGCATTGTAGATCTAATTTTATACGAGGTGGCTAATGTTTATGTGGCGGTACTTGGTTCTCTGCATGTTAGTGACTTTCGCTATTGGTTTTTGCATACAGTCATCACAAAAAGTAACTATACAGGTAATAAATGGACTTTTAACACTAAAAATATATATCCTACCTAAAAAATATCATATTATAAAGTTGTTGAGAAATTTATCTTCACGCTAGGATCGGTTGAATATTGAAAAAGTGACAATCCAAAATGTAAGGTAAAGTCACAATTTCTTTTTCACATTTTACATTTCAACACGAGGGAGAGTATGACAGGTAGCGTGTGTGTGGCATATTGATCCATCGGCCGACTGTCCAACCTGCGCATGCATCCCCAATTGCACTACCGGTAATCGATAAGGTACCCACCCGTAGATGGGTCCGCGTGTAGAAAATAAAAATGTGAAAATGAAAATCGGGCTTCACCTTACATTTAGGAGTGTCACTTCCTTAACAATCACCCGATCCTAGCGTGCACTATTTCAATTTAAAGAAGACTAATTTTTCAACAACTTTATAATTTAATATTTTTAGGTAAGATATATATTTTTAGAGTTAGAAGCCCATTTATACCTGTATAGTTACTTTTTTGATGACTGTATTGCAAATAATAAACATTTTGCTTACATCATTTTGGTCGTCTACAACAGGAGTCACGTCAGGTTGAACAGCATCGTCACCGTCTTCATATATAAGACCCTATTGAAAGTTAATATGATATATACATCAACTAAATTCATGATTTCGTAAAGCAAAGTAATATGGGGATGAGAGAGGGAGAAAGAGAATAGAGAATAAACTATTAAGATCTAGCAACACATGTCGAGAATTACATATAATATATGGTGATGAGGTCAAACTATATTCAAACCCAATGCTGAAAAACTGCATCATTATGTTCCCATCCCTTAACACTTTTGGACCAGCGAGCAACTCACTTCCGCTTTTTCGGCCCAAATTAGGTATTTTAGTCTCAAGCAGTATCATATGGGGGCGAGGTGGCGCAGTCGGTTAGAGCGTCGTACACTGCTGTGCACCGTAGTTCTGTTGGTGGATCGTTTATGAGTGAGAGTTCAAAAACGATACACCAACACAGCCTCGTCCCCCATGCCTCCTTCAGACCGTGCAGACTGAAGTTGGCATGTTCATGGCGCATCGTGCTTCGGAAGGTACGTAGAAATGTTGGTCCCGTGTATCGGAAGAGCTATCCCCGAGCACGTTAAAAGGTCACAGACTCCTTCGTAAAGAGTAGGGGATCATCCCGGTCTGTGTCTGTACACACACATATAATATGTATTCATATACATACCTCCACTAGGCGTGGCGCACCAATGGAGTAAACAAATAGCCAAGAAAGAATAATGGAGGCAACTAAGCTGCTTCCATTGTTCCGTCCAAGGACGACCGATGATGATGATGATGGGGCTAAATTTGTTGTGGTTACCATTCAAGGTATTTAATAGTAATTTTGAAAATCCTGAAAACACATGTCATAATTAAATTTACAAATGAATAGCAATTTCAACATACGTAAGCATGATCATCGTGTTGGCCACTTTCCAATCCATGAGCCGAATAGCCGTCACTGTCACTTACACTAACACTATCACTGTCTTCAACCTGTATCAACATATAAAGGATAAAAGTAAATTAACAGCTGGAGGCCTTCTGACTTCCACCTTCTAATACCTTTGTTACCATACATTTTAAATTCTGGGTGAATTATTTGCCGACTACAATTTATCCTCTAATGCGGTATCTGAGACTAAAGTACCTATAAAGAGATAGGAAGCTAGCACTTCAGACGGCTCTGTCTGTGCACAGTGTCCGGTGCGGTTTTGTTATGCCAATTGCGCGATCCACTCGACTAGCGAGCAACTCACTTCCGCTTCTTCGGCCCAAATTAGGTATTTTAGTCTCAAGCAGTATCATATGGGGCTAAATTTGTTGTGGTTACCATTCAAGTTACAAGGTATTTAATAGTAATTTTGACAATCCTGAAAACACATGTCATAATTAAATTTACAAATGAATAGCAATTTTTCAACATATACGTAAGCTTGATCAGTGTGTTGGCCACTTTCCAATCCATGAGCCGAATAGCCATGTTCTCCATGAGGATGCTCAACTGTTAAGCCGTCACTGTCACTTACACTAACACTATCACTGTCTTCAACCTGTATCAACATATAAAGGAAATAGTAAATTAACAGCTGGAGGCTGTCTGACTTCCACCTTCTAATACAATGGTATAGATAGGCAGAACTTTGTCACAGATATGAAAAGAAGTTGAATCCCAACTAAATATTTTATTCAAAAAATCAAGGGTCTTTAAGAGGAAAAAACAGAGGACTGAATTGAAGTCACATCAATTGTCCTACTTGCAGCTGGATTTCCTTAAAGACCCTTGTTTAACAAGCCTTTCCTTGCACTAATGTCAATGGGATCATGTAGACACATGACAAAAATCAGTGGTCATATTATGAAAATGAAGCATGCTGGTACTGCACAACAAATCTTCTTTGGCATTGACTGCAGCTAATCACTTTCTTTATTGTAGAATAAATTGGCTTTTATTGAAGCTGACACTGCATTTGCTATCTACGGAAAGGTGAGGGAGTGCTTGGTCAGAAATACTTTTCGGTGTCTTGACTTTTTTGACCCCCTTTACAAACCGGAAAATCCCTCTTAACACTTTCCACGCGGCAGGCGTCTGCACTCTGCAGACTACATTCCAAAATGTCTCAAACTATTTTAAAAATGTCAAAATTGTTAAATTTCATAACCATATTTGGAATCACCATGTGAAATGCATTGAAATAAGTACAAACATGCTTCGTATTGGTTCAGTAATCCTTGAGATAGACTTTGAAAATTGGGAAAGGTTTCTGAAAATCTGTTTTTTTTTATGTGGTAAAACCAATAGCCGCGTGGAAAGTGTTAACAAAGTCAAAATGTTTTTTGACCACACCCCTCGGTTCAAATGGGTTTGTTTCTGGGGGATGGGGCGGATGAATCGTTGGATTAGGAACAAAGTGCCCCTTTTTGGCAACTTCAAACTTTGTTGGCACCCTCATTTTGCCAAAGTATTTCTGAACACTCCAGGGTTTTGTTGATGTTAAAAGCTGCATCCAGATCATAAATGTGCGAACATGATATGCATGCATTGTGCTTCAGAATTGACCAATCAGGATATGTGGTCATCTTTGAATTTGAGGGGTATGCGCTTCCAAGTTTATGCATGTACGCACGCATTGTTGGAATTATGTAGTGAAATTATGTCCATTTCAATGATTTCAATTTACCTCCATGTCAACCCAGTCCTCATCATCTTCATCTTCATCTCCACATGTTACTTCACCTCGAACCATACCTGATAAGGGAGCCTGTATAACAAAATGATCGCAATAATATGGTAAGTACAATATAGGGGAGAGCGGGGAGTGTTAGCCCCATTTTCATCATAAAAAGGATTCTTAACAGATTTTTTTTGGGATTTTTACAGTTATATCAAGGAAATAGAAGAACAAAAAAAAAAGGCCTGTCTGACAGACCCAACTGAGAGGTCTATTCTTTTTTTCGTCACCTAAGCTTTTCTTTATATTTTTCAAGACATTTTACTACAAAACCTGACAAGATGATGGGTCACAGATAATTGTTTTAATTATTATTTTGGTATGAAAAGTATCATTACATGATAAATAATACATTTTCCCTGTCCTTATAATACATGTATACAATAAATAATGTAATCACACAAATTGAGTTATATAGGCTTAAGGGCAGTGTCAACCCGGCACTTGTTTCAAAAATTGAATTTCATATTTCTCTATTATTTAATACTTTTATATGTATTCTATCATTACCATCATAAGTAACTAATCGAAAGCGATTATTTCCCGTTCTTTTGGGTGATTTTAAATTGTTGTTTTGGTAAGTTTGAGTCAGGAAAAGGCGCATGGTTATTTGGCGGGAATTTAAGCGGAGTTCCGCGCTTTTCAAATTCTGCGACAGCTGTTCGATCATTGCGTCGCGCGCTGCGTAATACTAGACGCGCCGCTTAATATCCTCGACGTAGACGCGAAAAACAAAAGAGCGCAAAACAATGTCTAAAAATGTAAACAAAGGCCAATCTTACGATCATTTAAATTTCAGTTTTCTTCCAATTTCTTCACATTGTGACAATATAAATTGAATCTGATAGTTTATTATGATTGTTCATAATAGTATAATCGCTTTTTAGGTCACACGCCCGTGTATTCCGTGAACATTTAGCTTTAAATGGTGGAAAATGTCAATATTTTTACTAAATCGATGTTTTCTAGAAGTTCAAATTTGAAGGAATTTTACGAATTTTCAGACAACATAACTAAAAATATATCAAGCTATCAGGTAAGCTTTTACTACCATTGTGTAGAGGACTTTCAGCGCTAGGAGGCAATTTTTTATTTTTTCGATTATGGATTTTAAACTCGAGATATGCATCCATTTCTAGCGAAATGTATGCAAAAAAACACGACTTTTCACTTTTCCGATGTTTTTAGCAATATTTCCAAAACCAAGCTTTATTTTGGAAAAAGAAAAAATTGCCTCCTAGACAAAATTGTTTTGTTTACAAAAACGTATATTAGAACAAATTACCATTTTTTATTTTATAGTTATGCTGTCTGAAAAATTTGGGGTAAAAAAATAGCTTTTTGGTTCATTTCTCAAAATTTTGTTTATTTGGTATCACATTGATATCACCATCGGATTCCTTATCAAATTTCCTTTCTAAAAATGTATACTTTTATGTACTTTTATTCAATATTCTCAAACTTAGAAGCAAAAGTTGATCATCAAAATAATAGGGTTGACACTTCCCTTAAAAACTTACCTGCATATTCTCCTGTAGCTCCAATCTGTCCTTCCACATTTTGGTCTTCGCATCGTACCCCTCACACAGAGTGTCAATCACTTTCAAAGTAGTAGATCTTGCTGTGACTAGCCCAAAAAGATGCAGCCGCCTAAACATCTGAAATGATAAATGAAAATAGTAATGTTAAAGTACATAGTAGGCCTAAAACACCATATTATTACTTCACTTAAAATGCGCTGTGGGGTTCTGTTTTATAGGACAGATAATCTTCAATCTGCACATAAATACACTTATCAAGTATCTTTGAGACGCAGTTTAGAACGCTGACCAGACGGTAATTACCAACGTCATTTTATAAAAATACTGCAAGTCACAACTCCGTAACATCCGCTCACTGAGTCTTTTTAAATCAAAACTGAAAACACATCTTTTTACATTGCCAGATGTTTAACTTATATATGACTCTGTATTATTATTATTTTGTCAAAACTTTTTATATTCTAATGTGCCATATTGTGTGACAATTCAGTCTGATTTGGACCTTCCATCCATTTCGGACGTATGATCTCTTTGTGTGCGTTCGTCCGATATGTCTGGGGAGTCCGAACCACACATTGCAGTGCTGGCAACTGCTTTCTCGCTCATTGTCATGTGCTTTTTTTTAAAATGGTTTTTAGTCTGCATTCTTATCATGTATTTTTGGTAATTTGTGTTATTTTTCCTGTAAAGCGCTTTGTGTTATTTGTAAGGCGCTATATAAACACAGTATTATTATTATTAATCTGTCCATCCGTTCAAAAGATACAGCTTTCTGGAAAAAGGCTAACCAAAAAGGCTAATCAAAAGGCACACACAGACGGACGGACACACATGACATGATGACAAAATCAGGGGGATAAAAATGAGAAAATAGATGACATAATATCAAACAGCTCATCTAATTCACAGGTACACAGCATCCAAAAGTTGATGAAAATTAGGTTTTTTAAATGTAAATACCGGATCATGTATTCATGGATACCATATACCTGATTTTAAAGCATCAATAGATTCACAGTGAACTAATGATACCCAGCCATTATATTGTAATACAATTTTGCTTGTTATTATTTTGGACTGATTGTGATGTAATAATAATTACCAGACTTTTGAGTTGTCCTTTCCACAATAAAAGTCCAATAAGTTTCTGGAATGCATTGCATCTGCTATTCCGACTTTGGAGAAGGAGGGAGGCTGCAGCCAGCACTCTAGGCGGTGCTAAGTGTCTTTTTCTCGGACTAGTCACAGCAGTAAGAATAGCTACCAGGCCAGGACATTTGTCTTGGAGCTCCTGGTAGCTATCCTTAATGTTCTTCTGAATGCCGCCCTTTGATGTAGTTGTTTGGCAGTAATATCTGTATTTAAAAGAGAAAAAAAGTTATAGCTATTTTACTAAAATAACCCATTTTTTTAGCTGTCCACCGATACGTAAAACAGAACAAAGTAAAGAACATGTTTAAAACTCATCATTATCATATTAGGAAGTAATTGGTTTATTTCTCATAATGCAAAATCATATTATCCGTCAAAAAGAGAAGTTTAAAGTCTTATTGTAGTCACTGATTATTTATTTTAGGCACACCATTGTCACATTATAACCCATTTAGAGGAGAGAGGAGACTTGTTACAAATAAATCTATTATTTTACGTATATTATACAACAATTTTGCATTGTCAAATTGAGTGAATAGACATGAATAGACTACTAGATAAATTGAGCCAAATTGATCCCAGTGACACATTCCCACCTGTGTTTGAAACTCCCAGGCTTTAATCTGATTTGAATATGAATGACCGTGTGTGAATTTTGCTGCCCACTTATAGAGTGGGTAGATATCAAGAGAATTAAGCTAAAAAAGGGGTTCTTTTTATTAAAACATGCATAGCTCCTGATATAATTGATCAATTTCAATTATTTCTTTGTCATATGAGCGGAATAAGTTGCTCTTTAAATATGTGTCTCATTGGAATGTCAAACTTGTTTGGTCTATTTTTAAATAAATATTTATTCCCGTACAACTTCTTTTTGACTCACCCTGTAATTGCTACACATACCTGCTTTCCATTTTTATTCTTGTTGCCATAGCAGATGTAAATCCAGAACTACTAGAATAGTTGCTTGGCAATAATGCTGCAGATTTGGCAGCCCTGGCATAATGGCTTCCACAGAGCCAGCGGACTGTAGTCTCTGCTTTTTTGGGGACTACAGTGGGAGCCATTTGACTACTAGTAACCTGTGATTTAAAAGAGAAAAACAGGCACACAATTGTAAGATTTTTCTGTTGGCAAATCTTCTGTTAACAAAATTAAACATTGAAGAATAAATTACTTTAGATTCTGAATGAGAGACCTGCAATCTAAAACTTTTAAAACCAACATGCCCATCTATACCAGTTGTTTTAACCCTAACCCACCCGGTGGATTTTCCAACGAAATTTTTTTCAAGCGAAAAAAGCACACACAACAAGAGGTGCCACGCCCCGGGGTTTGAACCCACGACCTCTCGGTTGGCGGGCGGACACTCTACCAACTGCGCCACGGGGGAAGCTGTGCTGGGCGAGTGTATTCGCCCAGCTATATAGCCCGGGGCCATTATTTCAGACAAAAACCTCAGCGCCAGGTGGAACCAGGATGCTGGGAAATGGGATTTCATGGGATCTGGGGCTGTAAAGGGTTAAGGTAACTGTGAAGAATCAAAAAAAATTCACTACTTTATAACCTATAAAAGTCTGAGGTCCCAAAGTAAAATATTTGATTCTTCACACCAACAAAATGAATTGAATCAAAGTCATTATTCTGATTTTGAATCTATAATTAATAATTGAACAAAAACATGCAATGCAGCAGAGAGATGATCACATCCAAACTGATAACGCTACGACTGTGCACGCTTCACACAATGTACACAGTACACTGCTTTAATATGTTTGTTCAATTATAAATCTGACTATCCTTAGCATGCCTTTGCCTATAGGTCGGCCCGGAATGATGTCACATATTGCGCTGCATACGTTGCGTGAAGCGCCCACAGCCATAAGCGTGATAAAAATTGGGCATGAGTATCTTTGTGTTGCGTGCGTGTTGTTTGTTCAATTAATAATTCTACTATATAGGAACAATCTTGTGCACAGCAGCCGTGATGATCTTCCCGCATCGCATAGCATTTGCCTAACTCACTTTTCAACAATATTGAGTTTTTTGCATAAATCATGATTTCATTACATTATGCACATGTGCTGTTATAATACCTAAGTCATTGACCAATCAAAAGTGTTGATAAATGAAGAGCTTTGTTTTAAAAGGACCACCAGACCATTCCAACATGTTACTCATTTTGCATTATTGAATTTGCATTGACAAATCCATGGAATTAATCAAATTATTCATTGTTCATCTGTTTCTAATGACTTGAATTAGTGCATCCATGCACGCCAATCCTCAATTGGCGTGCATGGATGCACTAATCCAAGTCACATCAACAATACAAGCCTAAAATCAACAATACAAGACAAGCGTCATTCCACATAATGAATAGCCATCCATCAATAATGCAAAATGAGTAGCAGGTACACAGGTAACAGGTTTCATACTTTTGTTGTTTTCTAAGAACTAGAAAAAATGAGTTAGGCAATTATCGAAGCAGGCTGACGATATACAACTTGCGACATTTTACGCTCAATTTTCATAGCCCTGGTGCACGTAATACAGAAACCATACGAGATTGAACAGCAGCCATAAGAAGCTGGAGTCCATATGAACAAATCCCATTGTTTAAAATGCTAATCGCTTCATTGTTTTAATTTTGAAATATTGTGCTTTGTTGTCAAAGGCAAAATTATTATGTTGGATTAATTTGAATCAGGGATGGTGGCAGCTTCTCTCACCTTTCCTGGATCAATCAGAGCTTTGAGTTTGATTGAGCCTTGTTTAGTGTTTCTCCAATTATTCTATAAATAGGACGGCACAGACATACGGGCACTTTTGAGTTATTTTTAGCAAATTTGCTTGGCAACAAGTGTTTCGAAAGCAAAACATTCCATGCCCGCACTCAACGCTGAGTGTTGGCGCAATGTGCGGTTGTCTTAATTGATTGATCTGCGCAAGTTGTTTTCACCGGCATGACGTAAGTCCGCCCTAACCTATAGGCCAGCTAAGCCTACTATACAAAAAGTAGTCGGATTTATAATTGAACGAACACTTTGAAGCAGCGTATTGCGTACATTGCGTGAAGCGCACACAGCTATTAGCGTGATAATTTTGGATGTGATCATCTTTATGCTGTATGCATGTTGTTCGTTCAATTATTAATTTGACTAACTATAGGGCCTAGTAAGCTAGTCCTATAGGAAGGGGCGGACATACGGGAACTTTGAGTTATTTTTAGCAAATTTGCTTGGCAACCAGTGTTTCAGAAACAAAACATTCCATGCACGCACTCAACGCTGAGCGTTACGCACTTGATCCGCAGTAGGCGCAATGTGCGGTTGCCTTAATTGATTGATCTGCGCAAGTTGTTTTTGTTTTTGTTTTCACCGGCGTTTGATTTGTTTTCACCGGCGTGACGTAGGTCCGCCCCAACCTATACTTTTACAGTCACACTGGTTTTATTTAAAGCTCAACTTTTAAGGCTATATGCAAGGCTCAAGATAACTTTTTTTTTTACCAGGAGCTACTTTTTCAAAAGTAGCGCCCGGATCATGGGATTTATTGAGAACCAGGAGCTACTTTCAGTCTACCGGGAGCAAACTTTTAAAAAACTCGTATTGTCAAATCGAAATTCGATCTTAGGCAAGCTTACCGATCATCAACGGGCGCTGGTTTGGACAAAATACCAGCGCTCAGTTGTTTATTTTTCAGCATTACCAGGCGCTATGACAGGAGGATCGCGAGGGGTAAAAGTCGCCCAGCGCCCGCTTATCTTGAGCCTTGGCTATATGATCATGAATGCTAAACGACTCATCATCATGATGAGAATTTCGAGAAAGTGTCTTCTGAGCGAGTGACTGGCCGGTGACTGTGAGAATGATTGATGCATCGATCATGATTCATAGTCTAGCTAGGCTATTATTATTATTAATAATATTTAGGGTGATATCGCACTTAGCAATAAATAGTATGTAGGCCTAGGCCTATAATAGGCCTAGGCCTACATACTATTTATTGCTAATAAGTGCGATATCACCCTAAATATTTGTTTATATTGTCCTACCTTTCATAACCGGGAGAGTAAACGACTTGGAATGTGTCCAGGTTTGTTTGTTTGTTTGTTTGTTTACACGGTCGGTCCGTATGGACACACGCTTGGTCCTGAACTTAGGGACCGTGCCTAGACTCAGTCAAGCAAATTGCTCGGGCCAGGCTTAAAAAGCCTATTATAACTTATAAGCATGCTGGTTGAATTAAAAAGGTGCCGACTATCACGACTATCAGTATCAATCATCTCAGACACATTCCACTCGTTTACTCTCATCGGCTCTCCAGGACCGCTGTGGAATGTGTCCAAGTGCTGATTACCAGCACCTATCAGTCACTCAGCACCTGGACACATTCTACGTCGTTTACTCTCCATTTGACCTCCATTTTTAAATGTATTTATAAAAATGCTTGACTGTGTGAACTGAAATACGGTGAATGTAAACACGGAACTGTCAAAGGGGAGGCGGAGTTTGGGAAAAGTACACAAACAAAACATCAGTTTCGCGACTCTCCGAGTCCGACGCGATAGCCGACAGAACAGGCTGTACGATTCTCACCTTTTCATGATGGAGCCTGGTAAATGTAAAATTATTTATTTAATTAAATACTACCCTTACCACCATTCTGTCAGGGTTTCGTTTTCTCTTTTTTGTGTTAGGAGCTGCGACGACGACATCATCCTCTGCATCGGGCTCTGCATCCCCGTTCTCAGCATCGGCAGCACCATCCTCTCGTTTCCTTCCATCCAGAGTTTGCAATTGCTTTGTTAAGCTCTGGATGGAACTGAAGCATTTGACGCATACATAAAAGTCATCGTTTAATTGCACTCTATAAATTCTGTTATATACATTCAAGATATTGTCTTTTAGCAATCTTCGCCTGTTTTGATTAGTACGAATAAGTGTTTTGTTTACACGAAGAAACACCGATCCGCAGTGGTGACAGCTGTCATCCATGATTGATTGGCGTGCGTGACGAACAAGATTTCTTGTGTGGTCCGCGATACGCTATGAATATTCAACAGATAATACGTGACGTCATCATCCTTAAGTCCGGCCAGGGAGTTTAATAGTACCTTTCGAACTATTTGTTTTTCAGTCTTCAACACAGCACAGCTTCGCGTCCGTGCGCCATGTTAGGAGACTGATGGATTCAGTCTACACAACATGGATAACTTGGGCCAGGAAGCCAGGGTGCAGGGAACCAGCATACCTGGTGCATTGTTTAAATTTGTGTTTTAACTGCCGTTGGAAGTGATGTTGTGACTTATGAAAGAGGCCCGGAAAGGCTCAAAAATCATTTGAAATAACAAGAATGAGGCAATAATCAGTTAATACTGGGAGACCATGCTGTTAAGGAATAACACTGCCATGACTGCATTGATTGTATAGAGCAGATTATAGTTAGTTTATGTTCAAAAATTAAATGGTACCGATCGGCGACCGATGCTTGGTTGGATGGAGTGTTGGAATGATCATGATGCAACGAGACGATTCACTGAGAAGAAGAACTGATGAATTCCTGAAGATTAATTACGGCAAGCCATATCGGATATGTATCGACGACCACGAAATTTTACGTGTATCTCTATGGGATTATTCGTGGTCGTCGATACATTTTTGATTTTGTTGTGCGACCACCAATTTGTTTAGTTCGACCACGAAATTTTGGGTTGTGTCGCGCGACCACCATTTTGGTAATGCGATGAATGGTGGTCGTCGAAAAAAAAATGGTGGTCGTCGAAAAAAAATTGTGGTCGTCGAAAAAAAAATGGTGGTCGTCGAAAAAAAAATGGTGGTCGTCGAAAAAAAATATGATGGTCGTCAAAAAAAAAATGGTTGTCGAAAAAAAAATGGTGGTCGTCGAACATCAATTAGTGGTGATCGAATTTACACACTATTTCGTTGTCATGGTTTTTGGTAATTATACATGATGGTTTTTGGTAATCAAGGCAATGCAATTGTTGGTGTGTCACAGGCACATAGGGGTGTGAATTTATACCGTCACGTGACGCATCATAGGCTCTAGAGGTAGTGGTTAATATGGTAGCTGGATGATGGGATGCAGGACCGTACCCCTTTGGGATGGGAGAGGGGGGGGGGGGGGGTGCGCCCCAAATCTCAATACTACCAAATGGTCCGAAAAACGCTGTTTGGTAGAGATTTCTTGATAAAAGGCCCCGGGTAAAAGGCCCACATTTTGGTAAAAAGGTGCACTTTGCCGAATTCCCCCCCCCCCCCCACCCCCACTTGGCAGACATATATCAAATCCAAAGGCGG